>JANAVB010002195.1:332500-672500 GCA_029216955.1 Iris pallida | reverse complement strand
TCAAGACTAATCTAGATTAGGTTAAGCTTCTAGGTTAGTCTCTAACAATTTAATTAGCAAAATATTAATTAATCAAAATTCATTTTCATTAATAAGTCAAAAATGACCCAAATACACTTAGGCTAAAAAGTTGTAATTAGTCATCCTAATCACATGACTAGGCTCCCTTAGTCATGGTTAGTCTCTAGGGTTAGCAAAACTAGGGTTTAACTAGTTAACCATCAAAATCACAATTCAATATTTTAAATAGTTTTAAATTGATTAAAAATCACCAAAAATCATAATATAATTTAAATATCATTATTAAATGATTATAATTATAAAATTTCAAAATTACTCTTATTTCTGAAAAGTGGGTGTTACACAAATGCCTACGGCTGTCTAGGTGGGGGTTGGGTTACCCCAACAATGCAATATAGGAATCCTCAGATCGTGCCGATCTAGCAAGCTAACGGGACCAAGTATATATATCAAGACTAGATGAGCACCGGTCCCCCGTAAGACCACCGGGCTCTGCATGTCACCATCGGTCCCTCGTAAGACTACCGTGCCGAGCATGCCATGTATATAAGGTATAGCAAAGTAGCCGGATGCTACCATCCTCTGATGCGGACGGTAACAATATCCGTAGCGGCCAGCCTGCACTCCATGACTAGATGTCTGGAAAGCGGCTAGTACTGCACGATCTCGAGATTCTGTTCCCTCATATTGCTTCTACCGGTTTAAGTTATCTAGATTATCCATACATTTATCCAGAATCGCATGCCGTGGTCACATGATCATCCTCCTAGATGTCGTACCTCAGTACGAGAACGCTAAGTAAGAATCAATCTCGGTACCTATAGTCCCAGTTGTGATCCATCCTTAGTGTTATGCAACAAGCAAGCAAGCAAATCCTGACAACGCTAAGACTAAAGGCCAACTACCAAGGTACCCGTGCAGGTAATCATATAATATAGCTAGAATATCAAGATGGCATCGCAATGCCATATAATCATGGAAGTAGCACCTCAAGTGCCAGTAGACAAGGAGCACCGCAGTGCAAAATCAGGGCCAGTACCTCAAAGGGTAAGCTGGACTTATAACACGGATACAAGTAATATCGGAGACAAGGTCAAATCTGCCAGCACATAAAATCATCTGCCCACATCGTGGCATGGGTATCAGGTCAAGTACATGGTCGAGATTTCTACTATAATATCCCATTAAGTATACAAGGGAGCCTACAGCTCTAATCATCAAGTCGGCCTATCCACCGGATCAATCTATCAGGAGTCTCACATCCACGATGGAGTAAAATATCACATCAAGAAAGACAATCACCAAATACCAAGCTCATCACTATAAACAATGCTAGGCCCTCTGGCTCACAAGAATCCTCTAAATCAATGATCACAAACTATCGGGAAACAAACCTCTCAACTACCAAGACATAGCAATCAACCCAGGTTTTGGGCGTTTGGGAAGTCGAATAAAAATCATATAATAATACCCTCGATATTCTTCTCGTTCCGCGAAATATTCACGATCATCAAAATCCAAGAATCTACATAGTCATGACCGATCGAATTAGAACATCATCAAAAAAATAGCAACACTATCCAAGAATCCACGTGAGTCCATCAAATCGATATCCCAAGATCGTACTCTCCATGATACTCAATCCTCAGACATATCCAAAGTCACGAATCCCGATACATAGGAAAAACTGGTAGCCCTATCTGGCTAGAATAGGATATCCTAGAAAGAATGGTCAGGGGACAAGAGTCTATTAATCAATATCGTCAGAAAATGGCAAGGATTACATGAACCGCTCTGGAGCAGATCCACAACCCTTAAACCAAACAAGGACCAGTGTTGCAGACCGTCTCCCAAGTGGAACCGTGCTCCTTATGCTATCCAAAGGACAAGATGTTACGACCCGCACCCGCTTTCTGGATGCGAGCTCGTGAGCAAGCCAGCTACGTATCGAGCGAACTCCAGCCCGACCATAATACGTAAACGCTGTCAAGAGCATGGTAAACTGCCAAATCATGGCAAACAAATCTATATCTCAAATCCATAATAAGTGTACGAAACATGAATGAACACTATGGGTCGTGGTCTACAGTCCACTAGCATATATGTTCGATGAGACTCCGAAGAATATAACAAGAGTCTCTAAACTGAATCAATAAGCAAGATATCTCATGATAAGGAATGTAAAGCACGAAAGGATAACAAACGTAATAACGATACCTGAATCCCGCAAGCGTATCATCACATCCGCCATCCAAAACTACTAGCTAACTGTGGTGGCCCATGCATGTCTCTATCTAATGGTACTTAGGATTAGAGTGCCATTAGAAGCCTGCGGAAATAGAAAACTCATCACAGCATAGGACCGTTATCATATTGTTTATTTTTTGTCTTTTATATATATTGTTAACACACACAGTACACCTACGAGTCACTGATAGTTCTCCTACAATTTCAGAGATAGCCAAAGGAAGGAAGGAACCTCATCCGCGAGGCCGCACTCCGAGTGTAGCCCATTCCGAGAGAGGATCATCTGCCCTACCTATGGTAGACCCAGAGCGCTCCAGTACCCATGTACCACCCGTCATGAGAGCTTCTTCACGACACTCCATTAGTTTCATGAGGGGCACCCAGATGCATGAGCTAGTCTATGGGCTATTGGAGGCCTAGAGAGCCCAGACTCAGAGCTTGTTGGATGCTCAGAGGGAGCAGACCACTATATTACGGGAGGGTATTGAGAGACTAGTTAGCCCACTCCTACCACCACCACCTCCATTTCCCCAGACTACTACTACGGCTCCACCTACATCTCATATTCCACCTCCACCGACTATCATACCGACCCCGCCATACATCCCACATCCGCCATACGCTTCACATCCATCACATGTTCTACCACCACCCACCCAGGCTCCTGTACAGCCTACTACCACCACTTTTGTTCAGCCTGAGCCTATTTCTTTCATTCCACCTCCTATCCATACTCATGCCTCTCCTACTTATACTCGGACTACTTCCACCCACCATCAGAGAGAGGGGTCTATCCTAGATTTTAAAAGGATGGTACCTAGAGAGTTCTTTGGGACCGAGAGTATACTCTACGCCGATGAGTGGCTAGAGGATATGGAGAGGGTGATGAGACTATCTAGGCTCCCGGAAGACCTTAAGGTGGAGGCAGCTGGCGTGCAGATGCATGATCTGGCACGTACTTGGTTTAGGAGTGAACCTCAGCTCGCAGTACCTGGATTGACTTGGGAGCAGTTTGTGGAAATCTTCAAGGAGAAGTTTTTTCCAGTAGTAGCTAGAGAGGCTTTGGAGCGCCAGTTTCAGACTCTTGAGCAGGGGACTCGCTCGGTTGATGAGTACGCGGCAGAGTTCGGACGACTTAGTCAGTTTGCAGAGGGTAGAGCCAGAGATCCAGTCGTGAGAGCCACAAGATTCAGGCAGGGTTTGTGCCATGAGCTTCGCTACCTAGTCACGGCTAACGGAACGACTACTTATGCTGGGATGGTCGCCGTTGCTCAGAGATTGGAGATTGATCTGAGCCTCCGACCCAAGAGAGATCGTGACATTAGTGGAGGAGGTAGCCACTTGGGACCACCCAAACGTCCCAATAACCATCAGACGAAGACCTTCGCATCCCAGCCTTATCAGGAGACACAGCAGCAGCAGCAACAACGACCAGTTCAGCAGCCTTGTGGATTTTGTCAAAAAATGGGCCATACCTGGCAGGTGTGTAGGAAGAGACTTCGACAGTGCCTTATCTGTGGTGCAGCAGATCATCAGGCTAGGGAGTGCACCATTGCCCGTACGGCAGCAGGACCTTCGGGACTTCCACAGCCAGAGGGACGAGTCTACCTTATGGCAGAGGAAGAAGCAGAGGCTATTCCGACTCCGGGCGAGGACTAGAGACCGGAGGCATTCTCGCATAGCTGGAGCAGACCGTAGGTCATCATTTCTCTTTTGATTCTTTTTAGCATCTAGACTTTCCTTGTTGTTCATATTCAAGACTTGTTTCTAAAGTCTCTGTATCTTACCGTTGTTTTGTAATGGTTGCTTGTTTGATTCTTGTTGTCCTTTAGTACCTAATAAAACTACTTGTTCACTTCCTGTCATGACTTTGACTGTTAAAAATTCATTTGATTCTTCATAATTCCTTGGAAATTTTCTGGATAAGGTTGAGATATATTCGATGACCTACTATGACGTGGCAGATATGCACTGCAGTCAATTACCTGGATTATGGAAACTGAAAGTTCATTGCAGCCAGATGCACACTAGCGAGGCATGGACTCTAAGTCGAAGTAATTACAGGTAATCATGGGCTCTCGAATATTATTGAGACTAAGTCCTAAATTCATATTATTTTCTGATATCGGATGAAGTTGACATAGTATTTTGGTAATGTATCATTATCGGGACCATGGAACCGAAGGTTCACTGCAGCCAGATGCATACTGGCGGGGTAGGAACTGTAGGAAAAGTGACTTCAGATATGTATAATTACCGAATACTATTGAGACTATTATCCCTTGATCTTGTTTCATGACTATCACTTTGTACCGCTTGAATCGTGCCAATTTGTTTTTGATTGCTCTTAATCGTGCCTAATCGTGCCATCTGAAATTTCGAGGACGAAATTTTTTCAAGGGGGAAAGATTTGTAACTCCACTTTTCTAAATTGAGTTTTCCCTGTAATTTACTTAAGGTTTTATTTATTTCCATTAGTTATCATTAATAATTTTCTAATTATTTAAATCCTTTATAAAGAATTATTAAGATTTGTTAATTTCTTAAAATTTCTATTTAAAACTCATTGATTAATCATTAAGGATTTTACTAATCCTTATTTCTCAGCCAGCCAACCCAATGGGCCAGCCAACCCATTGATATTCCTTTCTTAAAGCCAGTCCAGTCCTTTAAGACCAGTCCGGCCCAGCCTAGTAGCCCAAATGGGGCGCGGGTCCACAATGGGACCCGATAGCTAACCGTTAACCCTATATAAACTCAACCGTTGAGTTTAAAACTCATTTCCTTTATTTCAGTTGTAGCATCCAGTTTCCCAAATGAGGATAATTTTGAAATTTCGTGTTTATAATTATTTTAATAATGATATTTAATTCATGATATGATTTTTTGTGATTTTAAATTATTTTAAAATTATTTAAATCAATGACTTGTGGTTTTGACGTTTTGCTAGTGAAACCCTACAGACTGTTTGACCTAGAGCCTAACCATGTGATTATGATATTTTAATGTCATTTTTGGCCTAAGAATATTTTTGTATTTGACCTCTTTGAATTATTTTGATATTATTTTATTATTTATGATATTGTTTTGGGGTTATTTGAGTCGGGTTCGAATTTCAACTCAATCCGACTTGAAACGGGGACCCGGGGGTAGTTTGACTCTAGTGGGACCCACACACTAGTTAGGCATGGCCCACATGATATTAAATTTAGTCCACATGATAGAAATATTTTAGTTAGAGGTTAGACTAATTATTATGGATAAGGTTAGTGTGATTAGAGACTTTAGAATGACTAATTTAGCCCCAACCAATTAGCCTTTTCCTAATACTCATAGAATAGGTTAGTGGGGGCATTTTGGACCTTACCATAATAGGACAAATAGCCCCATATGGCCAGCCACTTTGGAAGAGGATAGGCTCAAGTTCATTTCATTATTCTCATCCACACTCTCTCTCTTATTCTTCCCCAAATTCCTAGAGAGCAATCCCTAGCAATTTCTCCACCAAATCCTTCCATTTCACCACCAAATCTTCTTCTTTCCTTCTCCATTCTAGCCAAGGAGGAAGCTACCCAAGTTTGGGAGAATTCGGAGCTCGTTCGTGTCCTTTTGGAATCTCTACGTGTCGGTGTCGCTCCGAGAAGGCTTTTCTTCGATTCGATCTACCGGAAGGTATAAATCCCTTCTCCTTTTCATTTCCTCATGCATATAGGTCTATTTTGAACCCATAGGAATGACCCCCCATGGTTGTATCTCCACTTGTGTCCATTTCGTATCCATTTGGAGAACATAGGAGTGTCCTTTGTGTTGTGGTTGTGTCCATGTGGGAAAATCTCAAATTTGGACACACTATGTGTTGTTGTTATGTATGAATGAATTATTACATGTTTAATCTCATATTTTTGTATTGGAGATGTGTTCTATAGTGTTTCATTATATATATTAGTGTAGAGAGTGAGTTCTTGATATATTATGTTATATACTTATGTTCTTTTGTCTCAAACTACCTAAATCCGTCATGATTTTTATCCACGTTTTTAATTTCAGCCCTAACTTAAAAATGTCATAACTTCTAGCTCAAAGCTCGGTTTAATCTTTCGTTTTTTTAAAAGAAGCGTATTGAAGTTAGCTTTCCAAAAACATGTATTAATAGGCCTAATTCTTTCTGTAACTTTCTGGAGAATTATTTGAGTGTCAGCTGTACGAAAGACAAACGCGTTCTCGGTGTTTTCGCGATTTCGGGAGTTTCCGGAAACGAAAACGCGATCCGTTTGAAGTTTCGGAAAGCTAACACATAGATCTATAACATACTTTAATCCTAGATTTTAATTCATGCTGAGATGGTACAGTATTGATTATTAGTAGGAGTTACTATTCGGCATATGCATTTTGTGCACCCTTGTGTGTAATATAATGTTCTATTTGATTTTAACCCATGTTAATGTATATACATTATGTAATTAAATAGAGAATGCAAGCATGAGTAAATGTTTAAATAAATGATGTATGAGGTATAAGTATCCTATCTAATGTAAGCATGTATAAGTATGGCTTGTAATGAATATGTAGGTTCCATAGTATGTAATGTATGGTGCATATAGTGGTGCAAGAGAATAAATAAATGATAAATAAATGCAAGCATGAATGTAATGTAATAATAGATATAATATATGCAATATACAAGTTAATGAGATATAATGTTCTATGTTAACATAAATCCTATATTACCTCATGTACCCCCTTATACTATGTTGACACTATCACACTTGACACATTGTTCACTTACACTTTGACACTCTTTGATATGTATACACTATGTATGCCCATTTAACCCTCACTTGCCCCTTTGCCATGTTCACATACACACACATAGCCTCTTAAATAAGTATTTATGAATATAGTTAATTTAGCTATGTATGTATATTATATATATGTTAGCATATTGTGTTGTAATATATAAGTTTATATAACCATTTGAAATACCATGATTATAGACCTAATGTTGAATACCAATATATGCATGTGTATATATGTGTAGACATATATAGCTTAAAGTAATAGATTACCTAGTGTATATCCAATGTAAATTCTTGCCTATTTGAGTATTGAATAATTGCATGCTATATAGAGTTGGGTGTATATTGGCTTGTATAGCCTTGTATTGGTGTGTGATTGCTAGGATAGTCTTGGTTAGGCCTAGTAAGACTTGCTGGGTTAGGACTTGACCTAGTTGACCTAGTTTGACTAGTCTAGTTGACTGGAGTTGACCAAGTATTGACTTTAGTCTAGTTTGACCTAGACAGCATGCAGATGCATTGTAGATTATATTTATCATTCCCTGTGTACATCTTGACTTGTGTTGCTCTAACTAGGAGTCAGGTACCTCATCTCGGACAGTACATTTACTTCAGCATTCAGATACGAGACGAGTATATTCTCTGACCGTTTCATACTTGTCTGGATTTATATTCTTGCTCTAGATTACTGTACTTGATGCTGACACGATCATATCACGAATTGGTACTATGTGGATCTTCTTCTGAGATGTTATCTCCTTGTATTCACTAAATACATATTGTGATGTGCGTTTCACTTACATATTGTATTTACTGAATACCCTTATCATTGTACACTCATTGTGCATATTGTACTCTCATTATCACATTGAGCTATTGTACAAGCCATTGTACAAGCCATTATACAAGCCATTGTACAAGCCATTGTATAAGATAACGTAACTGAATTGGATCCTTGTGTATTGATTGGGGAGGGAGAGTAGAATTGGTTATGTGATCAAACCTATTGTATAAGAAATTGTATATGTCCATTGTACACTCACGTACAAAGGAGTCCTATTTTATAACCTAACCCGTTTACATAACCATATTGTACTCTAAATCACAGTAGACTTACAGTTCTTATTTATCATATTTAGATATTTCTTGTTATCAAATCTCTACTGTTTTTCTTATACATTCTTCTTACAGCGTTTCATGTACCTTACTCTATTGTATGCTTTATATTTCCTAACATGATATGAATTGCGTGAGATATTTTGTGCTCGCTCCCGTCCTGACTGGACCTGTTGAAAATTTTACAGAGGATGATGAGGAACCTGCACCCCTTACTTGGAGCTTGCCTAATTGACACTCGCAACCTGGACCCCTGGGGAGGTTCAGGCAGCTGCTCAGGATGATACCTTGTATAGTGTAGATAGCCTAGACTGTCCTTTCTTTTCATGTTTAGCTGTTGTCTTACTTCCAGAGTTGTATATTTTAGAGATGTTAAGACTTTGTTATTTCTTTCTGCTGTACCTCAGTTGAGGATTTCTTATCTATTTCTATCATGCTACATTCTACCTTAGATTGTGATTGAGTTATACCTCTGTGTTGGCCTCCTTATGGAGAGTATTCATATTATGTTAGTTATAGTTCATAACCTAGAACAGCGTTCTACCGCCGACACTGCGGCGTAGGCTGGGCGTTGTTACGTTCTCGTACCCTCACAGTGGGTGCGGGTCGTGACACGTTTTTAGTGGTGGCCCATGCAGGTCGAGTTTATGTAGTGGTATTCGAACTAGAGTACCAGTACAGCCTGCAGTAGGAATATGATATATTTTGAAGGTACTCAATCACAGTTAGGATCCTTGAAAGATTCCTGGGACGACCCTTGAGAATCTTGTTTAATTCCGATTTGAAAACTCTTTTTTCCTTGATTTGATTTATCTTTACTTTCTGCTATTGAATTTGATTTTGATGGATTATTATTGAATTTGAGTTTGTATTTATTGATTTTGATGAAGATTGTTGAAATTTGAATCTTGATGTTAGCTATAGCATCCGAGTTTGTAGATATATGATTTGAAGGATTTTGTTTATTTCTGAATTTTGATGTTCGTTGATAAATTTTTTTTTTAGGTATTTATTGTTGATTTAATTTAATTTTTGGCAAGATGAAATTATATGGGCTAGGTCATCTAAGTTATGGAAATCTTGTCTTCTATAGTCACATTAGCCAGCATGGTGAGGACATATAGTCTGACTTTGGATATATTTCTCGGGTGTGAGAATTTAAGATTTTCACAGCCAAGCTAGCGGCATCGCAAAAATGTTAAATACCATGATTCTAGAGGTATGTGCATAAGTCAAGGACTTTGTGATTATCGTAGCCTTGCTTACTAGTATGACGAGGATTTATAGCACCTTAATTTTGGATAGACGCATATGATTATCAGATTGTACCTTAAATATTTTTGAACATGTTTTCACTACTTTTGTTCGGTCTTTCAAGAAAAAAAAAGAGAATTTTTGTTTTGCTTCTCATTATTTAACTTAGGAGTAGCTTTAGCTGTTTTATAAACCTTGTGTAACTTCTTACCATGAAATTCTTCTTAATACAATGAATCGATGATTTTGCTAAACTTTATCTTGGGATTTGATATTTCAGCTCTGAGTTTCAAATGGTTCCTTCTTTTAGACAAATAAGCAAACAACTTTTATCGTTATTTCCCTCTTGCTATTATTCTAGTATTGAATAATAATAATAAAACTGTCTTGATTTCGTCAATCACCTATTTTGCGATCTTGGTAGGAATCTAAATGTTAGTCTTAACGTAGAATTAATTTTTTTGGGACATGAGAATATACGAGTATATATATAGTGGACACTTGCCTGACACATATGCATGCTACCCTTTGATTTCCACCTATCTGAATACCTATTAATATGTTGTTGATGTTAAATTTTCAAAACCCCAATATTTTTGATTCTCTGCTTTTCCTAGCTATAACTCGTAATTTTAAATATAAAATTTTATGATAATAGTTTTATTTATATCACTGCACATGTATGTTATACATAGGATTTCAATTAAAAAAAAATTTGGGTTGAGTTTTGTGTTTGAATTTGTCCAATCTGAGACTGCATGCATATTAACCCTTAATGTTGAATTCCAAATGTTTAGTTCAAATTGCTGTTTAATTTTCTTAAATGTAACATTTTGAGCTATATACCTTGTGGGAAGTAGGGATATAGATTTAGGTTTCATAATCTTACATGTTAGTTGGTGATAAACATTGAGTTGGTTTTGATGTTCAAATTTCTCCAAAATCCTGAAAACTGAATACATGTTAACATTTTCACATTGATTTCCATGTTTAGTTCAATTTCAGATTTAACATGTAATATTGAACTGTATGCGTAGATAAATATATGGATAGTATGTTAGGGTTTTATTTCTATCATGTTAGGATGTATTGGGAGCATTGAGATTAGTTGTGATGTTTCAAACTCCTAAATTTTGAAATTGTATTATGTTAATATTGCACTGGTTTAAATGTTAGCTTATTTTCAGATTTTGTATGTAAATGCTGAACTAAAACTGGATTTAACCTTCAATACTAAGCTATAACCCTGTACAAGGACACACACACATCCTAACTTAGTATACACTGTCATGTAACCTAACCCTTCCCCTCTATGTTATGATTATATACCTAGATAGATATATGTAGGGCTTAGGCATACATGTTATAATATATAGATACATAACTAATTCTCTACCTCTTTATATATATATATATGTATATGGTTAGCCATGCATGTTATGAGTAAATGAGTTGTGTATTGTAGATTGCTTAACCAATATGCTATGATTAGTGTAACTTGATAGTTACTGTTTGAAACCCAAATCCTCCTATACACTCTCATGTATATTCACATACACACACTAACCACATAACATTACATAATGCTAGCTTTTCCTCTCTGACGCTCTCTCTATATATATATATTGTGATTGGATTTCAATGCAAGTGACTTTCAATTCTTTAACTTTTGAATTTGATTTTTCTGTACTATTTTAGATGATTGGTAGTTACCCTTCTTTATTTTATTTTTTTGATGAGTACCAATTTTTATATAGGATGGTAGACTGCCTTACAGTTTTGATAATTGTTATTTCTGTAACTTTTCTATTTTAGCACCCTGGATTTCTTGTGTGTTTTGATACCCTATGACCGTTTTGATATTAGCACGACTAGTATACCTAGATGAGACTTTCACTACCACCGTATGTCATGACCCTGTATGCCGTTCTTTTTTTGATGGTATGATTTGTTTAAGTTCTGGGACTTTGATTGTGGGGGTTTGACCTAGAGGGAGTATGGACATTTTAATTTCGAGGACGAAATTTTTCTAAGGTGGGTAGAGTTGTAGCACCCAGTTTCCCAAATTAGGATAATTTTGAAATTTCGTGTTTATAATTATTTTAATAATGATATTTAATTCATGATATGATTTTTGGTGATTTTAAATTATTTTAAAATTATTTAAATCAATGACTTGTGGTTTTGACGTTTTGCTAGTGAAACCCTAGAGACTGTTTGACCTAGAGCCTAACCATGTGATTATGATATTTTAATGTCATTTTTGGCCTAAGGATATTTTTGCATTTGACTTCTTTGAATTATTTTGATATTATTTTATTATTTATGATATTGTTTTGGGGTTATTTGAGTCGGGTTCGAATTTCAACTCAATCCGACTTGAAACGGGGACCCGGGGGTAGTTTGACTCTAGTGGTGTAATGCCCCGCTCCGCATCGGTGCATTACGATGAGTCGTTGACTCGAAGTGTTGCGTTGACCCGATGAAGTATCGATGCGAATCGATGCAAGTGTTGCGTTGGCCAAAGGTAAGCTTTGAGTCGGTTGGGATCTATGAATCGAATCGATGCAAAGGATAAGTCCCGTCGAAAAAGTGCTGATTTTAGTTGATCTGGTGTGCAGGCTATACTTTTACGCTGGACGAAAAGAGGTCGGCATTTTGCCTTATGCAATGAAGTGTCCGCGAAACCAAATCGAGGCCCTGCAACGGATTGTGGCATGGGCGCGATAGGCTAAATCAACCGAGTAGTTCAAAGGAATGGCTAAGTCCGGGAGTTAGCTATGCGATCGAGTTGTGGAAGCGAGATGCTTCAATCGGCGAAGGCGGCAAGGCGTATCGGCTTAAGGTGGGCGGGTTCTTGACTCTCTCTCCCTATTCCTTCACGTCTAATAATATATGGTATTGTATGCGTAAGATGTTATCGAGTAAGCGAGCGCGGCTCGGCGAGTAAAGGTCTAAGTACGTGTTGAACACTAAGATAGAACATTGAACAATCGAACAATTGAAGCGACGTGCATCAAATGCACGAGTCGCGATAGGGCATGATGGTAGAACATTGAAAGACAACATCGAGATGTGCATCAGGTGCACGGCTCCGAGAACATTGAACTCTAGGCGTAGAACATTGATTATGGTGCTGAGCGTGCCTTTGTGCACTTAAGCTATGAAATGACTAAGTAAATACGGAGGTAGGCTATGCGAATAGCATTATGTACGGGATACGTGAATACGAGTATGAGATGATTAAGCCGTTGGGCGTCGTGCATCAATATGGATGTGTTGGGGCATAACGCCGACGGAGCTCCCCATATGAATGGTGGATTATGTATGGGACACGAGATGGATTGGAATGTATGACTTGTATGCTATGGCGCGTATTGCATGGTCAATGGACTCGGATTGCCCGTGCACATGTGCAGCTTCCCTCGAACGGTTACGCCGGGGCGCCGGGACCGTTCGGCCTGGGAGGGAATTATGTGTGGTATTTATGGTGCACAACATTCGGACGGATTGCGACCGTCCAGTGCTGTGATAAGCTATGATATCCGTAAGTTTGGGATCCTTCGGATACTGGGCTAGCAACCCGTATCGAAGTGATTGTAGGCTTACACATATAAGATGCCAAGTCCATTACGGTGCGAAACACCATGACCTTCATATAGTTAGGGCCGGTGGGCTGAGATGAGAGCTGGGTGCAGGTGCAGGGCCTTCCACCCATTATGCATATGTTTACGTTTATGATTGGTTGGTTGCGAGAATCGTATGATTGCTTACGTTAAGTTCTAACCACTGCAGGCTAAGGGAAACGGGACGAGATGAGCACGAACAATATGTTTATGTTTCTGATTATGTCTAACTGTATCTGCTGCAGGAATACGGTTTGGGACACAATTAAGTTATGTGCTATGTTTAAGTGTTGCCATGAAATTGATCCTAAGGCTAAATAGAAAGACCACAAAGTAAGATGCATGTTTCACTAAATGAATAAGTGTTTGGTTTGGGTGCGAGCGGGTCTTGATCAGTGCGAAGCGAGGACGAAAGCACTAAACTCCCACTAGTTTATGTGCAGGCTGAGGTTATGATCGGCTCGGGGCGGAGCTTGGCTTGGACGTGCCGAGGCATGGAGTCCTTGGCGTTCAAGAGGAGCTTTCGCATATGCGTTCGGACTTGCGACATGGAGATGTTCAGCCGAAGACAACTTGGTGGCTATAAAGAGGCATGATGTATGGAACAGTGTAATCCTTTGTGAGCTAAAAGAGATCATGAGCGTTGTAGCCAATTGGTATTTTATGTTGGGCTATTCAGAGCCTTTGTAACCTTCAGTTCAATATGAATAAAAAGAGATTCTTGTGTTATACTTTGTTTCCTTCCGCTGCTTATGTTATCAAATTGAGATAGTTCTGTGTGAACCTGTTATCTTGCCTTGCACGAGCGCAACTTCAGGCTCGTGCGGCATCACGCCCCAGCGAGGACGATGATTCGGATGAAATCTAGCGAGGACGAGCGATTTCCCGGGTCGGAGTGTGACAAGTGGGACCCACACACTAGTTAGGCATGGCCCACATGATATTAAATTTAGTCCGCATGATAGAAATATTTTAGTTAGAGGTTAGACTAATTATTATGGATAAGGTTAGTGTGATTAGAGACTTTAGAATGACTAATTTAGCCCCAACCAATTAGCCCTTTCCTAATACTCATAGAATAGGTTAGTGGGGGCATTTTGGACCTTACCATAATAGGACAAATAGCCCCATATGGCCAGCCACTTTGGGAGAGAATAGGCTCAAGTTCATTTCATTATTCTCATCCACACTCTCTCTCTTGTTCTTCCCCAAATTCCTAGAGAGCAATCCCTAGCAATTTCTCCACCAAATCCTTCCATTTCGCCACCAAATTTTCTTCTTTCCTTCTCCATTCTAGCCAAGGAGGAAGCTACCCAAGTTTGGGAGAATTCGGAGCTCGTTCGTGTCCTTTTGGAATCTCTACGTGTCGGTGTCGCTCCGGGAAGGCTTTTCTTCGATTCGATCTACCGGGAGGTATAAATCCCTTCTCCTTTTCATTTCCTCATGCATATAGGTCTATTTTGAACCCATAGGAATGACCCCCATGGTTGTATCTCCATTTGTGTCCATTTCGTATCCATTTGGAGGTCATAGGAGTGTCCTTTGTGTTGTGGTTGTGTCCATGTGGGAAAATCCCAAATTTGGACACACTATGTGTTGTTGTTATGTATGAATGAATTATTACATGTTTAATCTCATATTTTTGTATTGGGGATGTGTTCTATAGTATCTCATTATATATATTAGTGTAGAGAGTGAGTTCTTGATATATTATGTTATATACTTGTGTTCTTTTGTCTTAAACTACCCAAATCCGTCATGATTTTTATCCACATTTTTAATTTCAGCCCTAACTTAGAAATATCATAACTTCTAGCTCAAAGCTCGGTTTAATCTTCCATTTTTTTTAAAAGAAGCGTATTGAAGTTAGCTTTCCAAAAACATATATTAATAGGCCTAATTCTTTATGTAACTTTCTGGAGAATTATTTGAGTGTCAGCTGTACGAAAGACAAACGCGTTCTCGGTGTTTTCGCGATTCCGGGAGTTTTCGGAAACGAAAACGCGATCCGTTTGAAGTTTCGGAAAGCTAACACATAGATCTATAACATACTTTAATCCTAGATTTTAATTCATACTGAGATGGTACAGTATTGATTATTAGTAGGAGTTACTATTCGGCATATGTATTTTGTGCACCCTTGTGTGTAATATAATGTTCTATTTGATTTTAACCCATGTTAATATATATACATTATGTAATTAAATAGAGAATGCAAGCATGAGTAAATGTTTAAATAAATGATGTATGAGGTGTAAGTATCCTATCTAATGTAAGCATGTATAAGTATGGCTTGTAATGAATATGTAGGTTCCATAGTATGTAATGTATGGTGCATATAGTGGTGCAAGAGAATAAATGAATGATGAATGAATGCAAGCATGAATGTAATGTAATAATAGATATAATGTATGCAATATACAAGTTAATGAGATATAATGTTCTATGTTAACATAAATCCTATATTACCTCATGTACCCCCTTACACTATGTTGACACTATCACACTTGACACATTGTTCACTTACACTTTGACACTCTTTGATATGTATACACTATGTATGCCCATTTAACCCTCACTTGTCCCTTTGCCATGTTCACATACACACACATAGCCTCTTAAATAAGTATTTATGAATATAGTTAATTTAGCTATGTATGTATATTATATATATGTTAGCATATTGTGTTGTAATATATACGTTTATATAACCATTTGAAATGCCATGATTATAGACCTAATGTTGAATACCAATATATGCATGTGTATATATGTGTAGACATATATAGCTTAAAGTAATAGATTACCTAGTGTATATCCAATGTGAATTCTTGCCTATTTGAGTATTGAATAATTGCATGCTATATAGAGTTGGGTGTATGTTGGCTTGTATAGCCTTGTATTGGTGTGTGATTGCTAGGATAGTCTTGGTTAGGCCTAGTAAGACTTGCTGGGTTAGGACTTGACCTAGTTGACCTAGTTTGACTAGTCTAGTTGACTGGAGTTGACCAAGTGTTGACTTTAGTCTAGTTTGACCTAGACAGCATACAGATGCATTGTAGATTATATTTATCATTTCCTGTGTACATCTTGACTTGTGTTGCTCTAACTAGGAGTCAGGTACCTCATCTCGGATAGTACATTTACTTCAGACATTCAGATACGAGGCGAGTACATTCTCTGACCGTTTCATACTTGTCTGGATTTATATTTTTGCTCTAGATTACTGTACTTGATGCTGACACGATCATATCACGGATTGGTACTATGTGGATCTTCTTCTGAGATGTTATCTCCTTGTATTCACTAAATACATATTGTGATGTGCGTTTCACTTACATATTGTATTTACTGAATACCCTTATCATTGTACACTCATTGTGCATATTGTACTCTCATTATCACATTGAGCCATTGTACAAGCCATTGTACAAGCCATTGTACAAGCTATTGTATAAGATAATGTAATTGAATTGGATCCTTGTGTATTGATTGGGGAGGGAGAGTAGAATTGGTTATGTGATCAAACCTATTGTATAAGAAATTGTATATGTCCATTGTACACTCACGTACAAAGGAGTCCCATTTTATAACCTAACCCGTTTACATAACCATATTGTACTCTAAATCACAGTAGACTTACAATTCTTATTTATCATATTTAGATATTTTCTGTTATCAAATCTCTACTGTTTTTCTTATACATTCTTCTTACAGCGTTTTATGTACCTTACTCTATTGCATGCTTTATATTTCCTAACATGATATGAACTGCGTGAGATGTTTTGTGCTCGCTCCCGTCCTGACTGGACCTGTTGAAAATTTTACAGAGGATGATGAGGAACCTGCACCCCTTACTTGGAGCTTGCCTAGTTGACACTCGCAACCTGGACCCCTGGGAAGGTTCAGGTAGCTGCTCAGGATGATACCTTGTATAGTGTAGATAGCCTAGACTGTCCTTTCTTTTCATGTTTAGCTGTTGTCTTACTTTCAGAGTTGTATATTTTAGAGATGTTGAGACTTTGTTATTTCTTTCTGCTGTACCTCAGTTGAGGATTTCTTATCTATTTCTATCATGCTATATTCTACCTTAGATTGTGATTGAGTTATACCTCTGTATTGGCCTCCTTATGGAGAGTATTCATATTATGTTAGTTATAGTTCATGACCTAGAACAGCGTTCTACCGCCGACACTGCGGCGTAGGCTGGGCGTTATTACGTTCTCGTACCCTCACAGTGGGTGCGGGTCGTGACATCAGTTCTTCCTCCCTCCACTTCTCTGTTAGCAGCCGTGAGCCGACGCCGGCGCCGACGACGTGGCCAAGAATTCTAGTCTCCTCTAGAAGGTTCTCCCTAACTGCCTAACTGCCTACTTCATCCCCACCGTCGATCTCCAACAAACCAAATTCGTCCTGGTCGTTGGATCATAACGGCCACTGCCCGCCCAACCGCCGGTCAAATGCCCGGCCAACCGCCGCCCGCTCGTCGTAGCCTATAAATAGGACCCAGTCCTCTTCCTTCTTCATCAATCCTTTGAGCGGCGAAGCCCTGTCGAATTGGTGACAGGATCCCCTGCTTCTTCTTCTTCCTCGAGCGAACTCCGGCCATGGTGATTCGAGTCTCGAGCTCTGCTCTGGGCGACGACGGGATGAAGAGCTTCTATGTTGCTTCATAGCTTCGACTCCTCCCTATCGAGCTATAGGAAATTGCTTGGTGTCCGTTCGTGAATCTCGGTTGATCTGATCAATCGGGCTCGACGCCAATTCGGTGAGTTCTTGAGTTGATTCAGTAGTTCAATGAACAGATTTGTGGTTGGTTGAATTTTCTATACTGTAGATTCTGTGTTGGTGAGTTTCTCGGGTTTATTCTTGTGCTTCTCCAATTTTGGAGTTATTATAATTCAAATAAGACTCATGAGTGTCTCCTTCTATTCATGCACACCACTTGTTCGGTGATATACCTGAACCAGCCTAGATACCTGCTCTGGACGCGAAGAAGGCGGTGTCAGACTCCGCAGCACTAGTTGGACCCTGTCGTCAAGTTGAGGACTCGAGAACACTGTATCAGACACGCGGGAAAGAGTATCGGATACAGGTGGAC
Organism: Iris pallida; assembly: GCA_029216955.1. Lineage (NCBI taxonomy): Eukaryota > Viridiplantae > Streptophyta > Magnoliopsida > Asparagales > Iridaceae > Iris > Iris pallida. Next base: position 654,339 of record JANAVB010002195.1, on the reverse strand, counting down.
AATCGTATTGGCAACTCTACAGGTATTCAGCTATAATTGGAAATGAATTTATGTTTGAGTATTTCAGAGGTCGAGCGGAGTTATGCTACGTTAGGACATGTTGACATCATTAGTGTAACAGTATCGGACTAGTAGCTGTGTCCGTAACGACTCGGGACTGGAGGAAGCTGGCAGACACGAGAAAACAAGTTTGATAAAGGATGGTGTTTGTAACTACGGGTTGATTGACCGTTAGGTTAGGTTTGAGTGTGATCCTTAATTATAGGCTTGTTCAGTGAGTCTATAGGCAGTATTGGTATTACTCAGTTTAGTTTAGTTGGCTTTGTGCTGGACTTGACCGACTAGTATTAGACCAGTATACCAATTCGAACTTGCGCTTAAATAGCAAGTTGACTTTAAGCCATTAATTGATAAGTGGTGTTAGTTTTTGTTGGCTAGTTCAATTGGTGTGGAGTATAGCTGGACAAACATTGGATAGGACTAGAGTTGTTATATTTGGTAATAAGAGATTAGTTAATATTTAGGGACTCTTTAGAATAAATATTTCTAAATATTATTTCTTTAAATGAGTTTTGTTGGAATTAGAATGTTAGGCCTGAACTACAATAGTAGTATAAGGAGCGTATTCTTGAATATTATTAATTACATTTTCTATTTCTAGGTGATTTAGAAGACTTGGACAAGACCGGAATCAAGGCAAGTACATGTACTCAGTATTACCATCATTGCATGCATTGCACTCACTCTTATTATCGTGTCATTTATTCCACTTATTCTCGATTGATTGCTTGCATTGTTTCTCGTGTCGGGTGGGGGACGTTTAGAGACATGTGATGGACTAAAATTGGACAAACATTGCCTGATAGCATACTCTGTATGCCTGAGTCCATTTCGTGCGTGACTGATAGCATTGTCGTCAGACATGCATGATTATTGCGTAACTGATAGCATTGTCATTAGACATGCCTGATTATTGCGTGACTGATAGCATATTTTATATGCCTGATTACATATTAGTTCCCACATGTTGATAACGTCCAATTGCATATGTACACATAGTTAATGCATATTTATATTATATTCCATTGTCTTCTCTGTTCAGTTCTAATTGCTACATTGTACCATTCCATTGATCTTCCATGGTGAGTTATATTGAGTATATTGTGCTTTGCTCTTTTCCTGACTGGATCGTTGATTACAGGTGAGATGGATCATAGATTATCATTCATGATTGGCATTGGAGCTCGCTTGACATTGAGATATTAGATTCATGTATAGAGATTGATTGAGTGTATTGATTATATGTCATTGTCGTATCATTTATCTTTTACCGGCTTTGTACCCGGACATTCATGTATAAGTTGTAATAATTATATAGTGGATTGCTGTGATGGTTAGTATAGATTCCGTGATTAGATGCTGTGATGAAATACTCTTGTATTTATATGACTAGACGGCTTACTACCGCTGTCAACGACAGTGTAGGCCGGGCATGACATCGACCTGTACCCGATTATTCGGGAGCGGGGCGTGACACTAACTCCATGCAATCACTAAACCTGAAGAGATCATCAGGTCCTCAGGGGATATAACAAGATACATAAAAACATGCCTGTCTAGCAGTTTATCATGTAATAAAGAAAATACAGAAAATAAATGGGAAAAGTCCAATCAACACAAAAATACGACTATACACGACTGGAAGAACCACTACGCATAAACGAACTGCTGGAGGAGAACAAGCGAAAACATGTCACGAGATCAATGGATACTCAAACCCTCGTCCCTAGTGTGGACTCGCAGGTTTGAAATAACTACTAACCCTCGTCCCTAGTGTGGACTCGCAGGCTAGCATCAAGAATCACCCTCGCCCCTAGTGTGGACTCGCAGGTTAGCTTCAAAAATTCAAGGTACATCAGTTCCGTTATGACTTATTCATCCTATGACACGATGAGACTCAGTCCAAGTACAGGTAATGACACGACACGATCCAATCAAGATACACGAGAGAACCAATCCAATATGAACCATAAAATTAACTATAAACAAGGACTATATATATATACTAGCATGCACGATGTACAAATCACATGTCAATAATCAACAACTTAAACTATATAATAATAGAAATATGCATGTAAATAAACTATAGAGGGAGGCAAGGTATCTTGCCTGGAGATTGCACGCAGATCCAACAAAATATAGTCAACTGGTAAACCATAAAGTCCAAATCATCACAACTGTCTCCGAAAGCTGAAATAAATATTACCAACATTCTTAGAATAGTTAAAATAGCTACGATTGCCTGTCCTTAAGTCCAATTCTGGACACATGGGCAAAACGGTAATTTTGGACCAAAACGGTGTCCGCCGTTGGACCCGCCGTGCACCAAAAAATGTGCCAGAGTCAATGGTCTCTAAAGTTGCCAAACTATATGCCTATAAATTTATTTTGATGATACGAACCCAACGATATGTCCAATTTTGTATTCCGGTAGGCCGTGCACAAAATCGTCCGTTGAATCGGATCGTGGGCCCGCAAAACGGCGATCCGATCAACTATCTCAGAATCGGACCATACTTGGCATACAAGACCAGAAAAATGATACGGTCCTGTTGGCGCAAGTTTCGTCTCGATCTGACGAACGTGCATAAAGTAATTGGAAAATTTGCACATAGGTCGATACGGTGAATTTCGACGGATACGTATCAAATTCGTCGCGCACACGCGACCAATTTTAATTCCATCAAAGCCCACACGTCTACGAAGCCGATACGCACCTTTCGATGATTTCGATTTGTGACCACGTCGCCCGGATTGGCGGAACGTACGTCGTATCGAAGGTTTTCAAGGTTTTTAAACTGTTTTTACATAGATAAAATCTCGATTTTGAAAACTGTTTTCTCCGCATATAATTAATGAAATTCAAAAATACAAAATAGGTTAGGAAGCCCTATATGTTGTCTTCAAGTGTCTTCAATTAGTTTTCTAAAATTCCTAATGGGTTGACAGGAATCGATCTCCAAAGAGGGCTACTTGGGACTGTTTGAACACTGTTTTATGAACAATTTTCTTGTCGACTTTACATCGATTTCTCCTGGACTTTTATTACGATCTATACTAATCTAGTTAATAGGATGTAAAGTCGATGGGTTGGGAGCATACCCGAAAAAATGGCTCGGTGAATGTCGACTGTGCGTGAAGATTTCTCGTGACGAAGTTACGCATCCATTGCTACTGCTGCTGTCGAATTCCTCTCCCTCCATGTCTCGATCAATATATTATACATACGTATATATATGTACACAGCCTCTCGGGTTGGGCTGTGCACTATTGCACAGGGGGAGGAAGGGTTTGCGGGTTGGGCCTAGACTTGGCTATGGGTCTGGGCTCGACTGGGGAGGATTTTGGGCTCAGCTGGCTGCCTCTTCTTATTCTATTCCTATTTTCTATTGACATTTATAAACTATATATATATATATATATATATATATATATATATATATATTTTATATATATATATATATATATGTGTGTGTGTGTGTGTGTGTGTGTGTGTGTGTGTGTGTGTGTGTGTGTGTGTGTGTGTGTGTGTACATATATTTCTCATCTATCTATAATTACTCCAAAATTTCCTATGTATCTAGAATTATATATATATATATATATATATATATATATATATATATATATATATATATATATATAAGCACAAGCCATATAAAATAATATTCGTTCATAAGTAAACTAAATACTTAATGATATTTAATATTTACAATAACAATAATAATAATCATAATAATGATAACATATAAGAAAATCAACAATTGTTGTAAATCCAAAGTCTGTATAGTCTAGAATCCCGAAAATACACAGGTAAGTCTAAGGAACTAGTTATCATACTTATATTTCTACTTATTAAATTACTTTAGAAAATAATCATTAGTCCATTAAATTACGTACAAAATGCACATAAAATTCATATCAACATGAACGTTTTTGGACGCACTATACGTCTACATGGGCGTATTTTCACACGTAACATCTCTACACGGGCTTGAGCTCGGTTCGGGCCCAGTCCGGACTAGTTTGGTATAACCAAATTTCCTAAAAGTTAAGATATTAATAAATAACTAATTAAACTATTTATAGGGATTAACTCGCAACTTGGCCTGGTTTTCTTAGTTAGAACACACCTATGGCTCGGTATTCCCCTACCATGGCTAAACACTAGTCAATGCACGCCACTGCACTATCCGTGCCATGATTCCTAGTCATCTTGTACTTCAAAACTCAACCATAGCTAAACTCATCTACCGTAATAATTAACTAAATAATTATTTATAAAAATCTAAAAATTGCCATTTAAATCAAATAAATAATAAAAAAATATTTCAAAAATTTCCAGGAAGGGAGGCTACATAAGACATGTCAAGTAGCTAGGCGACTAATATAGTCATGAGTCTACCTAGCAAGTACTGAGATCAGGTCAAACTAAATCTGCACGAATCTAGTTCAGCAAACCAAAGGAACGGTTTTGTCCAAATCTTCAAACCAAATTTTCGACCGAGAATTCTGGAAAAATTCGGCAGATTCTCCTTTGTATTCTGGACGGAAGCTTCCAGCGAATTGGGGTTAAATCCACTCGGCGTACCCTGCCGCAGAATCGCATACTGAGAGCACTAAGTCTCAGCTTCCAGAAAAGCTACAATGCGTACTAGAAACCAAACCATAGCCGAGAACACTAAGTCTCGGCCTCCAGCAGCACTACGATGCGTAATGGAAGCCAAGCCAACACATGCAACAAGAATCTCCACGCAGGGCTTATCACAGACCCACAGTCATAATCAAAGCCACAAGCAGAGTCACATACCTAGTTAGCCAAAGCCGTTACTCGACCGCGAGTCGGACAGGGGCATATGGGGACAATCCATACTCATGAGTCGTGCTCGTGTCCTCGGAGGTGTGGATGACCCGTCCGAGTTGTCTGATACGGCCTAACCCGGTATCGAACCAAGCTATCCTAAGTTATCATCATGGCAGTTCTACTACTATGCAACACTACTCATGGTTATACATTTACAATTGTAATTAATTAAAATATAATAAAAATCTAGGAGAGAGGGCAAGAGCCATCGATGAGCAATGGGTACTTGCCTAGAGGGCTCGACTAGGTAAGCAAGTCTTCGGCAATCATGATCCAAGCTTGCACGACAATCGAGGTCCTCAGAACACACATATAAACAATTATTAGAATAAAATATTAAAATAATAATAGAAATCACGATGGATGGCAGGAGGCTATACCGTGTAGGTCCCGCAAACAGCACATGAATCTGGCATAGAAACCGAAGCACGCGGATCGATACGGACACACAAACTGAGACGTACACGTATATTGAGATACGCACGAGAATCAAGATGACTCGAAGATCGAGATGAACATGAGACATAACATGCACGTAAATTGAGACGTGCACGTAGATCGAAGAACCACGAATATCGGGATGGCGCACGAATCAATGTGATACGCAAATCGAGGCGTGCATGCGAATCGAAATAATACAAAGTCTAAGGTGGCATGCAAACCGAGACGGCACGCAAATCAACTTATGCACGCAAATCTGAGTAATACGAAAATCGAGATGGGTACAAAGGCCGAGGCACGAAAAGCGAGGTGGTGTACAAATCGAAATGGCACATGGTCCGAGGCAGTGCAGGGCTCAAGGCGTCCCGCTGCCCAAGGTAGCACGTGGGTCGGGGTGGCACGATAAATAAAAAAACACGCACACTAAGGTACACATAAATCAAGATGGCATGCAACCCAAACAACGCGGGGCCCAACGTGTTCCGTTGCTCGAGGTGTGCACGAAGCTCGAGACATGTGTCCCGAGGTAGCACAAAAAATGACGGGTGCGCTGCCCAAGACAACACGTTGCACGAGACAGTGTGCTGCTCGAGACAGCACGATGCCCAAGGCACGCAGAATGAAGCAGCTCGCTCCCCGAGGAGCACACAGCCCGAGGCTGCGCTGCGCTCGCGGTGGAGGTGCTGGCCGTCGGAGAAGACAGAAAGGGAGGGGAAGAGCTAGAGGAGCTCACCGACGACGTGGCCAGGTCGAGTCAGGCTCCGCAACGGGGAAGGAAGGACATCAGCGATGTCATTGTGCCTGCTGGCCGGAGGAGACGAGGACAGCGGTGGCTACGGCTCGCGGCGACAGGAGGAAGGAGGAGAAGGGGGTGGCGGTGGCTGGAAGTGGTGGAGCTGGCTGTGGCAGCAGGAAGTGGTGGTGGAGATGATGACGGTGGTGCTGGTGTCCGAAGGGAGTGTCACGCCCCACTCCCGTAGGAGCGATCATCCTCGCTAAGGCATGATGTCGTACGAGCGTAAATTATGCTCGTGCAAGGCGGGTTCCATAACGGCCGATTACAGCGGCTGCGACGGGGTCATCGTACAGAAGTCCCAAGCAGAGACATTGAATAATAGCGGCGGAAGTTTAGAACAAAACACAAGTCATTCAAAAGATGCATTTTTATTGATATTAAAACAAGGATTACAATGGGACGCAAGGCCAAGATTACAAGTCACTCAAGCTCACTCTTCTCACATTACAAGTCACTCAAGCTCACTCTTCTCATATTATAAGTCACTCAGCTCTCTCTCTCATCTCTCAATACAAGTCTTGAGCCAGCAGATGCTTTGAAAGACGATACCCATATATTATGTCCCGTATAAGTCTTGACTCCACGCGACCGCACGCTACGAATCGCCAAGGAACTCCGTGCCTTGATGCATCCAAGCGAGCTCCGTGCCACGAGCTTCTACCTGTGCCTGCACATAAAAACTATGTGGGTGTCAGTACTCAACTATACTGGTGGAATGAGCTCTCGTCCACCCATACAAAATCAACACGTTCATTTACTTCGTGTAACATAGTCCCTTTATGGTTGTCTTTCTACTCTTGCCTTAGGATCGGTTTTAGGACAGACGCCTTGGCCTATTTTGTGTTTCAAGACCATCCCGTGCTTGCAACAACGTTAACCTATCAAGTCGTGCTTGCCTTTTGGCCTGTAATCAAAGACACAACTACTCGGTAAGACTCCATTTCCATGTGACCGTGCTACAAGTCCATTGTGTCGTGCCTCACAACTCAGTATGACTTAACCATATAGCCGCCTCGCGGCCCTTGCTACTTTGATCACCAACTGATCCAATCAAGACTTGTGGGCTAAGTGTCACTCGACCGACTTTGCCTTGCGGTATTTCCTGACTTAAACTCAAGATGACTCAAATCCAACTTATGTAACTTATATGCCAACACTTAAGACTCAACGCCACAACTCGTGCCGAAGCACGTCGCTTATGTTGACACCAAATTTTAGGCCCAAACATCGTGTTCTAACTGTACACACATTCAACTGACTCAATCCAAAGGCACACACGGAGATTGCCACCCGTGCTGACCCATCTATATGAATTGGTCACTAACATCATAAGCTATCATGGACTATAGCCTTGCTATTTGGCGACCCTTTCAACGCAAGTAGCTAGCCCCGTTGAAAGTTTTCGAATAATCTGAGCGGTTCGTCTAGCTACGGCTATACCGTGTTTCCCTCCAGGACGACGCGGTCCCATGGCGCCTAGGGTTGCCGTTCGTGGAAACTCCTCCTTATCGACAAGTTATCCAATGACCATGCAAGTCTCGACTCGAACTGACGTCTTACACATTCATTCTTCTTCTAGTGTTACCATCTCTTTCAGGGCCAAGTTCAATACTTCTCACATCTAAGACCGCCTCGACGACCCATGGTCACGAGCATTCTTCTTTCTTGCCCTATCGTTCCACTCAACTTAGAAATGCCATTCTTCTTTCTTGTCCTATCGTTCCACTCAACTTAGAAATGCCTATTTGAAAGCCCCTTTTTCCAAACTCAATAAATCAACCGTGGCTCGTGCCTTAAACACTAAGTCTGTGCATCGTGCTTTAAACTGACTTACGTTCTACGCGACGCTATCGCCCAAGTCATACTTTATATGATGGGCCTTGAGACCGTAAGACTATATGGTTATACCCAGCCGTAGAACTCGTAGGACCGTGCTTGCTACTACTCCGATAGCCTAACATAACTTGCCTAACTTAACTTTGCAACAACTTGACGAGCAAATACTGCATCAAGCTTTGCCTTGATGGAACGTACCGTACACGTGTCCGGCTTGAACAAACAAGTTATTTGGTTGCCTAGACTTATGCCACAAGCTGTGCAATACAGCTTAACCAATGGGGCGGGCAAAGGCTATGCCAAGCCTTGGGCAATGGATCGTGCATGCTTTATCAAGCATTCATGCGGGCGATGCCTATGACTTAGGTTACATTCATAACTTTGCCTACTCAACCAACTTTCCTTCTTTCAAGCTACGTGACGAAGGATCGAGTGTCATTTTCAAAGCACGCCGTGCACCAACTCTAAGCCGACCGTTGGACCTTTACATATTCTAACTCAATTCGACCCGTCGGGATTATTCTCTTAGCTATGTGGATTCGTCTCTTTTATTATCAAGCCTACTTGTGCAAGTTGAAAACATGTGATTTATTATGTAAAGGCTAAGATGGGGCAAGTTCACTGAAACTACCCCACCTGAACGAGAAGTCGCCTCGACCGAACGGGCCTCCGAGCAAGCTGTTGCAAGGCTAAGTCCGAACGTCATCGGCATTCCGATTCCTCCGATTGACTGAGCGGGATGGGGCACTACAGGGAGCGGTCACGACGAGGGGGTGGAGGTGATGGCGGTACTAGAGGTGATGGAGGTCGCGGATGTGGTGGAGGTGGTCGTGCGACCGGAGGCGACTGAGAGGGAGAGAGGGAGAGATGAGCTCGGGTGGAAGAGGAAAGTGAGGGAAAAGAGAGGGAGCTCAGGAGTGAGGGATAGAGATGGATGTAATAAAGGCATCTAGACCGCTATCCGTGGTTAGTAATCACCTATTCCGTAGCTCTTCCCTAGTGTCAGACAAGGCTTAAAAAGCAGAGTTGATTCCTCTTCTCTTTCGTCTGTTTGTGACTGCTTTTGCGATTTTTTGAATGTTTGATTTTGATCTTCCTCAAAACTCTTGGATGTTTCCGGGGTGTCGGTCTCCAGTGATGGGGAGGAGAAAAAAAAGTATGGTGAGCGGGAGAGAGAGGAAAAGTGGAGGGCGGGCTGTGAGTGAGATGGGAGAGAGAGAGCTTAGGGTTAGGGTTGGGGTTTATTTGGAGAGGGGTAGATATAGGAATAAAAAAAATAATAATAATGATAATGAAAATGATAGTAACAATAGTAACAATAGTAGCAAGAATAATAATATGAATAAAATTCACCTTCAAGAAAATATTAATAAAATTTTAACAATACCCAAATTTGAAATTCCAAAAAATACAAAATACAGTCAGATACCTATTTCAAAAAATAGAGATTTGATACTACATTGTGGGCATCATTTTCATGTACACGTGTTTGGGAGTCGTTTGATCGGTGTCGACACTACTAAAATCTGTCAAATCAGCGACGTCTTAGGACGTCGCTAAATAGGAAAAATATGTCGCTAATATAGATTAGCGACGTATTTAGCAACGTTTGTACGTAGTCGCGATTAACCTAGTCGCTAAACAACAAAACATCATAATACGTCGCTATTGCGACGACACTCAGCGACGCGAACACGTCGCTAATTCAGCGACTACCAGCGACGCAAAACGTCATCATTTACCGATGCAACCTAGCGACGTTGAGCGACTTGACATGCATCGATGGTGACCTGGCTTGAGAGCCAAATGGCGACGTTCTGCGACTTTGCTACGTCGCTATAGTACCGACATATAGCAACGTTTAGCGACGTCTTACGTAGTGACATTTAGTGACGATCAGCGACGGTACTCATCACAGTTAGCGACGTTGTGATACATACTTTGCGACGTTGTCGTCGTCGCTGGACGTCGCTGAGAGTCGCTGAACGTCGCTAATCTTGAAAATAAAAAATAAAAAAATACAGCATTTGCATCATCCCCTGCAGCATTTGCAGCATCCTCTACACCATTTGTTACAACAACGACGGTGTGTATCACGAACACAGTATCAAACAACATAGATACACACAATCACGAATACGTTTGAAACACAATCTCATCAATCAACACAGATATATGAAAATTTATAACAACAATATCAAACGTAATGGTCCACAACTTAATTGCCAAGTATGGGAACGAATGGCTCAGAACACAACCCAAAATGTATTCTAGCATACATTAGTGTGAATCATCTATGTTCTGTACATATGGTGTAGTATATGTTCTTATCGTATCTAGTATCTGAAGAATGTAACAGAATCAAGATGAACTCACATAATGTAATACTAAGACATCATCTACTACTATATAAGATATAGTGATAGGTTGTCGTATCATCATTGCCGAGGGATGAGGGTCGGAGGACAAATACCGCTCGAGTGAGCCAAAGGCATACAGCCACTTTTCTCCCTCTCTCACGCTATCAACGTCACAACTTTTCCACCTCAAGTTCTGATCAAGCATCTTCCTTCTCCTCTCCTCCACCATGGCTCTGGACCCATCTGCTCCTCCCTACTTCCCTTCTTCTTATTTGACTCTCTCAGCCACATATGATATCCACCTCAAGTGTGGAGTCGGGGGAGAAGAAGTGGGCAGGAAGAGGAGGGGGAAGCAGCACAGCCGGCGGCATGACCCGGAGGAAGTACAGAGGTTTTCTTCAACATCCGTATAGGAGAACTATAAGGATATATCTTTTCACAACATATTACCTTGTCAAAGACCCTTAATGTGACAACCATGTTACCGCGGTGTCGGAAGACTAACATGTCATAATTTTCTAAGCCGTGTGTTTTGACATAATCCTCCAAACTCTTTCCTGCTATGTAGTAATGCAAGATTACTACATAGGAGGAAAGAGTTTGGAGGATTATGTCAAAATACACGCCTTAAAAAATTATGACATGTTGGTCTTCCGATACCGCGGTAACATGATATTCACATTAAGGGTCTTTGACAAGATAACATGATATTCCTGAGATACCATGTTCTTTCATGTTCTTACACACCATATTCTTTCATGTTCTTACATACCATGTCCTTTCATGTACTTATACGCCATGTTCCTTCTTGTACTTTACATATCATGTTCCCTTGTACTTTCGTATCATGATGTCTTATTCATTATCTAAAGCTGTACTTTGCTCCGCTCTTGACTGGATATGTTGTAGGTATGCTTGCAGGATATCATTCTACCTTATGGGCCAGAGTCCGGGATCTTAGCTGAGCAGGATGGGTCATGACTTAGCTTGAGGTTTCAGGTTTAGACTATTAGCTTTACTATTAGATATTGTTTTAGAATTCATAGTATATTTCATTCTTGATGACTCGTACATTTATATACATAGAATTGTGGATTATGGTTATCATTCTGGGATACGTTCTTAGATGCTGTGATTATATACATTTATGATTATCTGGTTAGATTTCCCTAGTTTGGTACAGCTTACTTCGTCGTGTCTAACGACGAAGGCTGGGCGTGTCCGACTCGTGTCTGATTATTCGAAAGCGGGTCGTGACATCTGATCCTCGACGAATACCATATTCCTGCTTCTGTAGAGCTTTCTTTCCACTGGATCGTAGAGTCTATAGCCAAACTCATCCCGACCATAGCCGACAAAGATGCACCGTCTCATCTTCGGCTCAAGTTTGGACTTCTCATCCTTCGATACATGCACGAAGGCCTTACAACCAAACAGTCGCAGGTGATTGTATGACGGCTCTTTGCCGTACCATACTTTATCAGGCACATCATCCTACAAAGGAGCACTAAAAGATAAATTAATAACATAAGCAACTGTGAGAAGAGCCTCATCCCAATAACTGTCTGACAAATTTGCTTCTGACAGTAAATACCGTACCCTCTCCATCAGTGTGCTGAAGCCCTGAGTCTACCAGCCAAGAATTGTCATCGTATGCAAGGTTTGTGATAACCTCATCACCCACGATGATCACATTGCCTCCATGTATCGAGGCCGTCAATGTAGTGTTCTCATCTTGCTTTCCATTGTCGTCCTTATTCTCTCTCTTTCAAGCGAAACAGTTCTGCTTGATGTGGCCCTTCTTGCCATAATGGTAACACTCTGAGTCCTCGTACCGACCCTTGGACTTTCTCATGCTCTTGTCTCTGCCACTACCTGGACCCCTATTTTTGTTCCTTCCGTAGCTCTCTGAAACTAACGCCTCTGAGTGGTGGGATGTGGATGAAGTACCCTGAGAACGTCTCCGCATACCTTCATTCAGCATCCCGCTCTTGGCAAACTCCAGACCGACCATGCCTTCTGGAGCAGAATCGATCATAGATACTCGTACGGTCTTCCACGAGTCTGACAATATACACATCAGTCATAGTCCCTGAACCTCGTCGTCGAACTCGACTTCTATTGAAGATAGCTGGTCAATCACGCCCTGGAAATCACTCAAGTGATCCGTAATAGACGCCCCATCTTTGTATCGCAGACCCATCATCGTCCGGATCAGGAACAACTTATTTACCCCGGTCATTTTCGCATACAAAGATTCTAGCTTATCCCATAACGTCTTCGCATGCTCAATATTGGCAACGTAGTTGTACACGTTATCGTCAACGAACTGCATGATATATCCGCATACCTGTATGTGCTCGAATTCCAGCCCTCCTCAAATTTATCAACTGGTCACTCAAAAGCAAATACGGACAGATGCAGCTTCTTGACAAATAACAAATCTTTCATCTTGCTCTGCCAATAATGATAGTTGATACCGTTCAGGTTCACCATGCGCACCGGCTTCGCGTCCATCTCTCCTCTCTAGTTTTTTTGTCAACTCCTGACACCCTTCTGAATTCTAGAACCTGGCTCTGATATCACTTTGTTGGAAAAGAAGCACGAAAACCTTTTTCCAAACCAGAGAGTACCTGCGAGAGAACCGAGCAATACAACACACGAACCAAACACCAAAACACAATCTACGCAGACACAGAGAATTTTTGACGTGGAAAATCCTTGTGGAAAAAACCACGGGACGATCGGAGTCCAACCCTAGGGAAGCCTTCACTAATAAAATAAAGGAGAACATCCTCTACACACTTCTTTCGATCCAACACGGATCCCCACAACACTTTGAAGCAAGAAATATTGATTACAAAGCTACGAAGAACAAAGTCGACGAGTAGAGATTACCCGAACACGATCCTCCTTCGAAAATGGCCTTCAATCCTCCTTCTCTCCCAAAGTTGCAATAGCACTCTTGCCTCCTTCTTTTTCTTTTTTCTCTCCGTTGTGTATGATTAGGGTTAGGAAAAACCATATGTAAATCCCCTAATCCCGCAACAAAATCTATTCTGGACCGTAGGATACGATCCAACGGTGTAAAAAAATCCTAAAATTAGTCTCAGCCCGACGACACAGAGTTCGGCCAGAACTCTGTGTGGGCATTCCAGAACTGTTTTGGACACCATAGGACAACTCGGCCCGAGTTCGGCCTGGGACCGAACTCGGCCCGAGTTTGGCCTCCCTTGTTCCATAAGGTTTTATGGTGGCTCCCGAGCTTCTTCTCCATCTCCGATTGGCCTCGTTACCTCCTCGAGCTTCTCTGACACACAGACGACGCTCGTCGCACTCCGGGGTGTTCTCCACATAGGCTGAGAACCCCACCCACTCTAACATATATTATGTGATATATTCATGTATAGGATATATTATGTGATATATTTATATATATCATTTTTGTGTATATTATGTGATACAACATACATTTTTTTGGTAGTTAACATTAATGTTTAGCGATGCATAAATCACTAAATGTAATGATAATTCGCTAAACATTATCCAACATCACTAAATGTTATCTATGTCATGTCCCGATTCCGCAAGACTGAAACTCGCCATTAGGGGTGATGGTATACAATCCTAAATTGTACTTGTACAAGACAAAAACAACGCAATCACATCTCATAAAAAGTTACCGCAGTGAAAAAAGTAAGCAAAAAGGTCAATAGACACAAGCTATAAGAAAAATAATTATCTTTATTGATAATTGTAATAGAACTGCAATGTCTCTGATTGAAGCATTTTTTCGCCATGGGAGGCCGAAGCAATTGTGATATCAACCTGTTAGAGGAAGATGGTCCAGATAGACTCATCTGGACGTGCACGAAAAATGGAGCTTTCTCTACTAAATCACTGTATGAGACTATAAGACATCATGAACCTTGCAGTTCTGCCACTGGTGTTGCCTCTCTTCACTGGCGTCGACTGTGGTTACTGAAGGACATATCTTCAAGAGTTCAACATTTTGTATGGTGGCTCCTCCATACAGCCCTTCCCCTTCTCACTGCCATCAAGAAGAAATGAATACTCGTATGTGACCTATATCCCTTTTGCCTCTCACACGAAGAATACGCGGATCATCTCTTCCTCCACTGTCACATCGCCCGCTGTAATGTCCCAAATTCGTGATACGTATTTAGTGTACGTATACGTGTTTTGGACCCACATTTTATTTAGTCATGATTAGTTATCTTGGTTTATTTTACATTGGCTTGGTTTTATTGGCATTGATAGTTCAATTGGTTTTAATGGTTCATTGGTTTATTTTTGGATTAGTGAGGCTTGGTTTATTTCATGAATCATTTGGTTTAAATTGCTAGAGAGAGAGTTTATTGGCCTTGACTTGGTTCACCTTGGTTTATTTTGGGTTTGACATGGAGAACCACCACCCTACCATAAATATCAACTTCCCTCTCTCTCTCCTCATTATTTTCTTCATCCTCTTCCTCATTACTCTTTCCTCTCCACCATTAACATACCACCAACCTAGGCAAGTTGCATCTTGCTATCACTTGAGGGCTACATTTTATTTGTCTAATAGCTTTATTAGCTTATTTTAAGCAACATTAGAACTTGGGTTTTCTCCATTTGGAGCTTAGAATTTTGTAGATCTAGGATTGAAGTATTTTCGGATTTTGGTGGTTTTGATCTATAAAACTTGTTCATTTTCATGTTTTGATTGTTCCATGATGAAGAGAATTTAATTTTACACAACTTAGACCCTTGTAAAGTGGATTTTTATTGAGATTTGACCTAGTTATGGTCTTTTGAAGTTTCGAAATTCCATGACCATTTGCTCTCAGCCTTGGGGAAGAAGACCCCTTGTCCCGAGCGCAATCCAGCTAGCCCAGCGCTCTTTAGCGCTGGCGCCACTCACCCGGTCTAGTCCAGCGCTCTTTAGTGCTGGTGCTGCCCAGCCAAGCGCAATCCAGTGCTGGCGCAACCCAGCTTAGCGCAATCCAGCTTGCCCCCTCCCAGCGCAATCCAGCCTGGCGCAGTCTGACCCATGCGTAGTCTGACTCAGGCACAACCTGAGGCATGCGCAACCTAGTCTTGTGCAGTCTAGTGCCTAGCGCAACATGACTTGGCCTGACTCTTCCCAGCGCAGCTCACCCTGGCGCAACCTGACCCTGGCTGCCCAGCGCAGTCTAGTCTTGGCACCTATTTGTATTATGTTTTATTTTATCTTCTTTTAGTGCATGGTATTTCCTGTTTATATCCTTACGTCTTTTTGACACGACATTGATATGAGTACAATGTGAGTATAGCCTGGTTGATGTATTGAATTCTGTGAGCAACTCGATAGTGACCCGTGGTGGTGTACTCCAAATAAGTGAATGGCATAGTTTATTGAGCGCCGTTGCGACGACTCTATTGACATGATAATATAATATTGACCTGGACACCGTGGGTGACTTGTGAATGTATTGATAAATGAACCAGTGTGTCTTGCATCATGTCTAGGGCAGGGACCCCTGAGTACCACGGTCAGGGGTACCTACTAGAATTAACTAAGACTAATAACTAGAATAATTCACTAGTCATGAAGAGATGTTCCCCAGTTACAGGCGATCCCGTTATTCCGTCCGTAAATGTTTGGACTTGTAGCCTGCCGACGAGTAGGGCACATTTTCAGCCCATTGTCATGTGGGGCACCCTTGATTGTCACTTTAATGATTGAACTCTATTGTCACTCTAGTGTATTATTCTCTCTCTGATTGTCACTTTAATGATTGAACTCTCTAAATTGTCACTATAAAGTTCGCCTGGATAACCTGGATAGCTGCAGGGCCTGTGACTACTTAGAGCATCTCATTGCATCCTGCTAGTAACTAAAATTGTGATAACCCTAGTTAGTTAATGTAGAAAGCCGTAGGTAATGATTGGCCGTGATTGATTGGATGGAGTCTAGTCCAGTATAGTATTGTCTAGAAGTGATTGATCGCAAGATTGTACCAAAATGATTGAATGATTGTCACTCCAGATTGTCACTATAATGATTGTCACTCCAGATTGTCACTATATTGATTGTACTCTATTGTCACTCTAGCGTATTGTACTCTTCGTTGTCACTTTTATCATTGTACTCTCTCATTTTCACCTTAATGATTGTCACCTTTAGCAATAAATGCTCAGAGACTAAGTTCTGTTCAGGCGAAGGGTTACAATCTCGGTCCTTGTTTGGTTTAAGGATTGTAACCTGGCTTCCGGAATAGTACCTTCGTCTTCTTTTCATATACTGCCCAGATATATTTTATTTATTTTATTTAGCATGATTCTTCAGTTGTCTTATGTCAATGATGCTTCACCTAATTATTTTTTCTGATTGGGATAAGTGCATTGGTAGTGCACAAACCTCAATCTGTGTTACTTATTGTGTTCTTACATGTTGAATGCTAATGATTTGCTGGTTTTAGTCCTTAAGCGAAGCCTCCTTTGTGGCACTTGCTCTTTCTGCGGTCTGACCCGGCTGGTTTTGTATGGCCAGATACCGGAGCAGCACCAAAGGATCTTCCTGCTTTCCAGTCCGATGGTGATCACCAGGCGTAACCAGGGCATCGAGTGGGTTTCTTTTTGTTCACCCACTGTAATATTGTAAATTATTCTTTTGAGGCGTTTAGCCGACGAGCAAGTGTTAGCTCGATTGCAGCTTTTACTTATTGTCTGCCTACGGGCTGTAACATGATTGACAAGCCCCGGGGGTTGATCATGTATGACTGAACTCTTGCTAGTCCTCATATTTTGTCACGACTAGCTTCATGATCATTCCGAATATGTAATGTATGAGACGCCTTACTATTGTGTATTTGGTGGTCTGACATCTTGTAACTATTATTAGTTGGTTGAGATTGAGACAATAGGTTATTTTATGACCCTAAGAGACTGATGGATTGTAGTGAAACCCTCACATATCTAGACAGCCGTGACCGTATAGCGGCGTGGATTCCACTCCGTTATACGTAGCTGGCTATGTCTGCCCCCGCTCTCCAGTGTTCTGGTTCTGGGGCGTGACACCCGCGAAGCATGGTTTGCTTGTAGTACGGGGCTGCGTATAGAAAATGACCTCAAGGTGAACACTCTCATCATCTCATGGTTGAATGACCCCCAAGCGTATGAAGTCTTCATAATGGGAGCAGCCCTAATCTGGGCTATATGGAAAGCCAGATGTGCATGCATTTTTCGCCATGAACCACCTAGAATCTAAGGCATTTTATATCAAACTAATGCTATTCACCAAGCCCACAGTGTTGGCCATACAGACAGGGTTGCAGAGCTACAAAAATATGAGGAACGGGGTTACGACCAACACTCGATGGACCCCGCCTAATGAAGACACTATTAAGATAAATGTTGACGGTGCTACCACCACTGCTTCCATCGCAGCAGCAGCCATTGCAAGGGACTCAAGGGGTAACTTCCTGGGAGCTTTGACTTGGTTCTCGAATCACATCGACTGCTTGGACATAAGCCTACAAGCAGAGGTTCATGCTATTAAGCAAAGTATCCTCCTAGCTAAGAAACTACCGTCCTCCTCTAGTTTTAATGCCATATCCATAGAGGGCGACTCCCTAATGGCCATGAGAATGTTTAAGGGCGACAGGTCTCTCATCCCATGGCGATTACAAGATCTTATCCTCACAATATCATCAAAGCCCCCCCTGAGGAAACCGACTGAATTCCTATATGTTAGAAGATCAAGCTATGGCGTCGCGCACAAGTTAGTGAAGTTCTCCCTCTTACACTTGTTTAATGGATTTCTTTCCTCTCTACCTGAGTGTATTTGTCAACATCTTGTTGAAGATTCCTCTTCAGTTGAACCGGTATCTTCCTTTTCCCCTACTGATGATTAATAAAGATATTGTTCCCTCATAAAAAAAAACTGCAGTGACTCTATGCTAAAGAACAACTCGATTACAATGTTGAATCTGAATATACAATAAACGGTGAGACAAGTTTTACAACTCAAAAAACTATTACAATCAACAATATTCTATACACTATGTCCACCGTAAACAAAAGATACCATATCCAACTGAACATCAAGCCCAACCTAGATAAAACGTCTCAACACGTTCAAGTAGAGCTTCCCACACTTGAGGGGTTAATATATAAGGGGATGCACATGTGAGTGGCTCTAAACCAACTAGACCTATCAATTGGGCCGGGCCGGCCCAGCCCGGCATGAGCCCTGCCCAAACCGGCACGAGCCCTGCCCAGACCGGCCCATCATTTGTACAATGACTGAAGCATATCAGACACAGACAGAATCAAAAATATTACCTTAACAATTAAATATAATTCATAGGTAAGGTAACAAAGGAAAAGTATTCAAGCATAATTCTTTGTGACAAAATTGTATGTTCAAACTTCGAAGTGCGCATTCTATAACAGACAGTTGCATATGTCACATTTGTGCAAAGTGTAGACAAATAAATAAACAAAGCAACTCATTGCTTGCTTTCTATAACAGACCCTTTATATTGTTGTAACAGACTCTTGATATTGAAGTGAGCATTCTATAACAGACCCTTGATAACTTTATATTGTTGTCACTGCACAAGATACAACTACAACTTAGAAACCCACGGCCCGGCCCGGCCCGACCTGAAACCCTCGGCCCGGCTCGACCCGACCCGAAATCCACTAGGTCGTGGGCCACGTGCCGGGCTGGGCTTAGATTTCCACCCTTAGGTCCGACCCGGCCCACTAAAATACATGGGTCTGAGAAGTCCGACCCACTTGACAGCTCCAAAACTAACTCACCCAAAACAAATACACTTAATGATTAAGCGAGCATACAAAACTAAAGTATGAGATGTGCAACAAACATATACAAAATTGATACAAAGTCTATAAATCAAAAAATAGAACGTGATCTTTGAATAGTTGTAAAACAATCCCTTGTTTTCAACATGCTTTTTGAATATATGCGAAATCGTGCCTCGACTAAAAGTGACAAAAAGAAATATAGTACACTTACTTAGGCATTGTTGTTTTGCTTACGTAAAGCTTTGGATCCAACATAACACTTGGTTGGCTATTAATATCTCAATTGGAATAATCGCCCTTTAGTTTCAGTTTAAAAATTACAACAATAGGAGCTTATGATTTTTAATTTTTGATTTAAAATTAGCATCTCATTTGGAATGACAATTCAATTTATATGAAAATACAGTGCTTCTTCTCCGACCGCCATGGAAACCGACACGTGAACCGACGCCATGTGTCGGTTTTCCATTGGCTGGAAGTTAGCAGGGGGGGCAGAGTAAGTTTTTTTTTCCCTGGTCCAATCTCGCGCTGACACGTGTCGCTTGATTTGGATTTCGGTCCAAACTGGCGGTCTGGGAAGAGTTTTTCATGAAAATATTACTATCCTCAAATTAATTGATGACATCATAATGACATCAGGTAAAATGAGATGGGTTATTATTATGATGCAATAAATGCCAAGCTAGCACGACAGCAAGAACTAGCCTGTCAAGTCAATCGCCTTATATTCCTCCTCCCTACATGCTTTTGTCTTTATCTCTAACAATTATCCATTATATTAATCGGACATCTTTGTTTCTATCTCCCTACTTCCCTTTCTCTCTCCATTTTGTCTAATGTTTTTTTTAGTCGATTCTTTGACGTACCTCCTTATATTTCATATATCTTGATATCTTAATCTATGTCGCAGTCCTGTCCAGGGGTTGGTTCTCTCTTAAGGTATTCTCCTGTATATACTTTTTTTCTTGTTAGATTTGTAAATTTATTATTATAACTAAGTTTTGTTTGAAGTCATGTAATTATAAATGTGATTCTATCACAAATTTAAGCATATCATTATATTATTGATTTAAATTTGAGTGTCTTTGATTAATTTTAAGGACGATAGATTTTTGTTAAGGTAACTTTTCTTCTTTAATGGTAGTTTTTCTATCCCCCTCCTCTATCGATTTAATAATGCTTAAAAAATGTCCCAGTGAAATTTTTTTTCCATGTAAATCTTAAGAAACATGTAGACCGTTGAAACGTTCACAAAATGTGTAAGAACATAATACAAAACTTATTGTTTATTCTCAAACCTCTTTTTATAGTGTTTTTAATCATTATTGTATTGTAATCCTTAATCCTTAAAATTATATAAAAAAAATAACCAAATGAGAACTTGACCCATTATGTTATATTTCTTCAAACCAATACCCCTTCTACTTGAATTCCTATATGTCAATATTTTCAAACACAATTGTTAGGATTATAAGTCTCTTAGATCTAGTTTTCATAAATCTAATATCTAAATAAGCCTATGAAATAAATTTAAGAAGGTCCAAATAAGGTTTTATACTTATTAACTGTACATATATGCGACCAAATAAGTATTTTTGTTTATCCACTCTCTTTTAGTAGCTACACACTATGATTCATTTTCTCATTAGTTTCTTAGTAAAGAAGAAAAAGTTTGTTTGATGATGACTTATATCGCTTGAATTTTGTTTTGGTTCTCTAACACGACATCGATCAATCATGAGCATCTAATATACAATTTATTTTCCTTATAAGTACACACGACATCGATCAATCATGAGCATCAATTTATTTTCCTTATAAGCAATTAAACTAAACAATTTATTTTACAAAAAGTAAATTACTTTCCTTATAAGTACACACGACATCGATCAATCATGAGCATCTAATATACTTAGCAAGATGATCGTCTCAAAAAAATATTATTTTCATAATACATTGTTACGAAACAGTTCTTTTATACTATATTTAATTTTTTTGAACTATCTTCGTGATGTATAATTCTCATCTTAAATTTTATTTCATTTATCATACCAAATAAATTACTTATTCAAACTCCTTATCATTATTACAAACTTTATTTTTCTCACCTAAACAGGTAATCACATTTAAAGAATAATATTTAACGGGAACACTAATTTTCCTTTCAAGCATTAGGTATGCCTAATCGATATCCAAAAGAAAAAAAAATCAGGAACCACTAATATTACTATTCATCTCAAATTAGAACACATTTACAAATAATCATAAATCATGACTTTGGTAGGAAGAGTTAGTATAATACTGATGTAAATCTTTGATTGTTTTATATATACTAACAATAGTAATAATACATGACCTCATAAAATAATCCTAGAATATGCATATACCAAAAGTTGGGAAAGAAAAAAAGAAATGCAAACAAAATGAGGGTGTTCCCATTCCTTTTCTTCCAGTCTGCAACATCATTTGTCCATTCCAGTCTCCTCCGGATCGTCACTCCGTCCCATCCTCACCCTCCATCCGAAACAAAATCCAACGGCTGCAACCATCGATCCGCGGCTTCAACTCTCCGCTCCACCACTATATAGCTCCCCCACTCTTCTGGCACCAATCATCATCACAACCACCACCCTCTCATTCAGAAACAAAGAAAGAAACCCTAGCCTTTTTTCCCAATGGACACCCCGAAGGCGAAGAAGGGAGCCGGCGGCCGACGCGGCGGCGGCCCGAAGAAGAAGCCGGTCTCCCGCTCCGTCAAGGCCGGCCTCCAGTTCCCCGTCGGACGCATCGGTCGCTACCTCAAGAAGGGCCGCTACGCGCAGCGCGTCGGCACCGGCGCCCCCGTCTACCTCGCCGCAGTCCTCGAGTATCTCGCCGCCGAGGTCCGTCTTTACTTACCAAAAAGATGCAGGCTTTGTCAATTATTTTGCAAATTTAGTCCTCTGATGGGTTTTTGTGCGTGCGTGTAATTTTGGGGATTTAGGTTTTAGAGCTGGCTGGGAACGCGGCGAAGGACAACAAGAAGACGAGGATCATCCCCCGGCACGTGCTGCTGGCCGTGAGGAACGACGAGGAGCTCGGGAAGCTGCTGGCGGGAGTGACGATCGCGCACGGAGGGGTCCTGCCGAACATCAACCCGGTGCTGCTCCCGAAGAAGACCAAGGAGGCCAAGGAGCCCAAGTCGCCGGCGGCGAAGTCTCCGAAGAAGGCTAAAGCTTAGATCTTTAGTGGTTTTATCTATAGATCTCTAGTGGTTCTATCTATATGATGTTCTGTATGTAGTTTGGAAGTGTTTGTTGGTAGTGAGGAAAGCATCAGCAGCTGTACTCTTCTGCTATATTTGGAAATGAAAATTTGTCAGTCTTTGGAACTACGAACTTTTAGATTCATAATTGGAAATGAAAATTTCTCTCGAACCGCAAACTTTTAGCTTCGTTTGCATAGAAGCTGCTTCAAATTAAGCTCTCAACATTTCTTATTTGCTAAGATCACCACCAGTTCTCTCTATTTAAAGATGATATTTTTGTAACTTAATTTGAATTGGTAATGCAAATGATTGACATAACTCAACCCAAATGTGAAATAAAATTTGCATTTAGTTATGCAAATGTTGTTTATGGCCAAGGGGTCAAAGTTGCAAATGACAAAATTTAGTTTTATTTGAGAAGTGAATTGCAAATGTTCAGTGTTCGAGGAGGGAAATTTAAAATTTTGGTATGGTTTTGGCGGTGTCTTTGTTCTTTCAAAAGGTATTTCACTGTCAGAATGCATATATTCGTGAGAAATTGATAAATGTGGGTTTTTATTTTGAAGAAAAAGTGTCACAAGTATGCAGCAATTTAAGGAGAGAAAAATTCTACCTGTTTATTTTATTTTCTAAATACTGTCTTTTTTGGGATTGATCCAAGTAAAATATGTTTCAAATCATTACAATGGTTGATAGCTCTTGAATAATTTCACTCATTTTATGAGTGAATTTCAATTCAATTTATTTGAAGTAATGTATTTGAGAGTTAGGGTCGTCACATACCAGTTGTGTGACTGCACATGACTCTAGAAAATGGTATTATCCCCAAGGCCTCCTCGTTTGGTTCGCGGAATCTCCTGGTTGGGAAAGGAAAGTGATTACTTTCTTTTGTTTGGGTGTCCAAGGAATTGAGGAGGAAAGGAAAGTGATTCCCAATGGAAGGAAAATTAGGGGGGAAAGTGATTTCATCTATCCAAGGAAGGAATCACTTTTCCACATTGAAATATTCACTTTCCTTTCCAAATTCCTTGGCATTGCCAAACATCGGAAAGGAAAATCAATAGGAATTAAAGTTTTCCAAAGGAAAGGAAATGACAAGGAATTGATTTCCTTTTCCTTCCATTCCGCGAACCAAACGAGGCCCAAAAGTTTAATCTTCGTATATATTACTAACGTGAAATTTCTATTTCTATTTTTAGATTTAGATTTTTCTATTTTTTAGAAACAACAATAACATGGTGCTTAGAATGTAAGAGAAGTCTTTTTTAGAGTGATTAAAAAATAACCTTTTTTTAGGATTTGTTCTTAGAATCACAGAAACGGTCTTGTTGAGTTAATCTCTCTCTAGAAAGTATTCATGTTGAGAGTTGATCTTTCTCTCTAGAAAGTATTCAGAGTTTGTGCTAAAAAAATAGTTTCAAACAATTTTGAATTTTAATTAATTGTATTACGACAATAAATCACATGGTTTTGTATTGCAATTTTATTATTTTAATCTTTTGATGAAAGCTGATTCTTATTTCCTACAAATATTGTTCAATTTGTTTTAGAAAGCTTCCCTAGCTTCCTTCCTTGCACTATCCTGGGTTAGTAACCTCAGTCTATGATCCTTGCTCTATCTTGAATATCTTGATTTTACATATCCCATTGATACGCGGAATGCTCCTAGAAATTATGTTTTACATAGTTCTGTTGCTGTTGGTTACTCAATGTTTCATTGCTTCTGCTAAATCCTGTTATTATGCATCTCATTTGGATACTGCAAAAACAATCCAATATACACAAATAGACACCGTTTTTGTGTCTCATCGCAATCTTAGTTATTTTGGACCTATCAATTCTGTTCAACATTGTCCCTGGCTTCAACTTGTTGCTTAGATTTTCCGAAAATGCTGTGTCATTGTTGATTTTTAACTCTTTTCCTGAAGGCTAATGTCTGGTTCAACTCCTAATGAAAGACAGAGCTGAGGTAAGAGAATGGATTCATCTAGTCTGGTTTTTATATACTTCTCAAAGAACATATATAAAAGAGTAGTTTTTTTTCCTTCTTCAAAAGAATTAAGCAATAATAGGCTAAGTAAGCAAAGTCAAACCCGGGTCACTTTGGTTCCATTTTTCTATCTAAAAGGATTTTTTTTTAAATTCTATTTAAAATGGCATAGATACACCTCACTTTAGGAACAAAATCAGAGGTTATCGCTTCTTTATTGAAAACTGATAACCTTTGATTTTCACCCTATCTATGACCGGTAAAAGACTTAGATGATGATCAATTGTCATCATCATGATCATCAATTAGCAGCGATAATGAAATCACATCAAAGTGCATCAATAAGGTTCCAAACAAAATTAAATACATTGCACCTGTATCATGTTCTTAACCTCAGGGACATATATAGGTCTAAAGCATGACGATGGATATGGAAGTTACCTGCAGAAGACCCTTAGCACAATGTCTAAGAATATCTTGATTATTCCATAGTTTTTTCACATGCATACAAGTTCGAAAACAACATTTATATATAAAACATTCAACGGCAACAACAATAACTACAACAAAGCCTTTATCCCATAGAATCACCATGAGTATAGCAGGTTCTAACAGTGTGTATAAAACTTTAGATCCTTCATAATATATTACTTATAGTTTGAGACAAGTATTCTTTTAGTAGGAATTAACATTGAAAGATGCACTCACGCCAAAGGTTGTTTACTAGCTAAATCTAATACCTGTTTAAAAAAGCTTACCTCCGATTGTGTTCCATGACTTCCAGCCTAGTCCTGCTTGTAGGTAATTGATGCAAAAAAGATACTTGGTTAATTTGATTTGCCTTTTTGGGTTATCTAGTAATACGGTCACACACACACACACACACACACACACACACACACACACACATATATATATATATATATATATATATATATATATTTTTTTTTTTTACACACACACACACACACACACACATATATATATATATATATATATATATATATATATATATATATATATATATATATATATTAGGGTTTGGTCTCGGAAATGACCAACGCTACAGTTTTGGTCTCGAAATCATTGTTCACGTAGGCTAATGAACAGTGATTTCGAGATCCAAATTCTAACATTGGTCATTTTCGAGACCCAGATCCTAATTTTCGTGTATATATGTGAGACCCTATTACTAACTAATGCTACCTTTTAATTCTGTCTTGGGGTTTTCGTATAGGCTTGTCAACTTGCATGCATTACATTTAAAAATATCATGATATAGTTCTTTTAAGAAACATGAAAGGAAAACGTATGTCAAGCTAACATATCCACTTTAACTCAGTTGCTAAGTACTCCAAAGGGACTAACATATAAGAGAAAAAATTATCTTATCAGAACTATTTGCATTTTCCTTGTGTAATTTCACAAGACTACTTGTCATCATTCTGGTCCTTTTTCTCTTATGTGTGAGTGGAAGCAGGAAACTGCCTCCAGCTTAGAAAGCTATATATGCTTGTGCCAAATGACTAAAGATGTCCCTTGCGCTCTCTTCCTGACACCTCCCATAGCTCCTCTTACTTATCTCTGTGCAAGAACTAACTCAAAATAAGAATGTGACCGTTACATCCCTAATGACAAATAAGGCTATTGTAGGAGGCTATTACTGACTGGCAAGAAGGTTTTTGACCTCCATCAAAGTGATATGCCGAGATAATGATGGTCACGAGAGTTGGGATACTGAGTGAGAGATAATAAGAGTCTGTTTGGTTCACAAGGTCAGACACGTAATGTAATTGTCATTATTTTATAAATCTAATCCAGATGTTTTTCTGGATGCAATATAATCGCAATTACAAATTTGATTACATTACATAATTTTCTATTAGAATCAATTACATCATACAAGCTATATAATCCCAATTACATTACACCCTCAAACTTAAAATTAAATTTTTTGTCCTCACACAAAATATTCCCTTCACAATCCCAATCAGTAGATCCAGACATTTCCAAAAAAAAAAATATTCCTTCCCATCCCCTCCTCTTCGTCCTCCCGAGTGCATGATAGGACTGTAAGTTATTTGATCTTTATGCAGAATTAAACTAAATATCAAATAAAATTATATATAGAACGGATCTAAAAAGATTTACCTCCAACCATTGATTCTTTGGTTTACTTGTCTTCAAAAGGAAGGTAACTCTCTCTTTTGTTTTCTGGTTCTTCCAACTCTTTCTCTTTCCTCTATAGATGGTGTATTCTGTAGGAATGGGATGAGAGAGTAGGGGACCATAACAAGCTATTTATAGGCAGGAGAACCATCATCTCCTGTCAAACATGGTTGTCTACTTCTTAGCAACCACTTGTTCACATCCCTAAATATAAGAAAATGTGGACAAGTGCTATATAGAAGTGATGGACCATAACTAAATGAGACATAGTCTCATGGAAAAAGAGTTACATTCTCCCACTTGGTCCACACTTCGAACTTAGGCCTCGTTTGGTTCACGGATTCAAGGAATCCGGAAAGGAAACTTGTTCCTTTCCTTTGTTTGGTAACCACAAATTTGGGAAACACTTTCCTAACATGGGGGAAAATAGGAGGAAAAATGGTTCCTCTCATGACCCATGGGATTCATTTTCCCTCCTCCTTTCCCAACATTAATTACAAACATTATGACAAAAGTAGCCTTGCTTTATTACCTATTTTACCAATTAACTCTTCATTATAATTATGTTGGCATTGGATATTGTTGGAACAATGATATATTTTTTCTTTCCTTTCCTACACCAACCAAACATAGGAAAGGAAATTTGATAGGAATTCTACTTTCCCATCCCCATGGAAAATACATGGGAATTGATTTCCTTTCCGTGAACCAAACGAGGCCTTAATGTCGTATCTTAAACAAAGATAGCTATTATTAAGTAATAAATACATGAATCATGGCGATAGATACTCTATATGATGAGTATTATCTTTCATGTATTTATTATTTAATAATAAATGAGAGTTCATCTTGTTGAAACAACAATGACGGAAGGTTAGATCTATTTAATTATATATAGTTTGATCCTTTTGTTTTAATTCTGCGTCTAGGATCAAAATTAATTTACATTTGGTATCATAGCTTATTTTATCCTTCTGCCTTGATGCTTTCATTCATGAAAAATTGTTCTATGTTTGACATTTTTTGTAACTGTCAAATGCATTCGACATGCAAGCAAATGTATGTTGTATGTGTCCTGGACATTCAATATGCAATTTGTTTCTGTTATGACATCTAAAGGGAAATAATCTCAGGGTCCAGCACTTTGTGATATTTAAGATACAGGGCTATACTTTAGATGTGTAGCTTATACCATCACTTAAATAGTTTAGACTCCCATCCTATCATGCACGATAGCCTATCACAGTAACAGAACATATGTAAAGTCTGACTAGTAATGTGTCAATTCAAGTCCCCATCTTTGTATAAATATTGGATGTGCAATAACAAGTATGAATTACATATCCAAGAATCCATAATTAGTTATGTGGATTCATTGTAATTTCGGATATTTAATTATATGGATGCAAGGATGATTAAATTGTGCTATTTTGTATGTCAATATTTTTATTTTTCATGCAAACATTATGCTAGTGTAATTCATTTAAGCTATTGTACATGAAAATTTATGACTTTATTTTGCATGTTGTAATTGTGCTAATAAATCTCAATTATAATTTTAACATATAGTTTTAGTTAAAATTATTTGGCACATTAAGATAGCATAATCTGTAGTGATTGTCAATTATTTTAATGATAATTGTCTTAGGTATTAAGTGGAGCCTAAAATAAAGTAAAATGAATGTCTAGTGAACCATATAATTTTAAATAATTAGAGAGTGGCCACAACATCTTTAACTATTTAATGTTATATATGAAGTGGACTGGGTTCACATAATGTACATTAATTATAATTAATTATATGAATATAATGATCTTACCCTACAAGAATTTTATTATTTTTGTATAATTAATTAAGATAAAATATTAAATTAAGTTCTTCTTAGTTTACCCACATGAGTTAGGAAGAATTAATTTAATAGTATTATAAAGTAAAAATAGTTTGATAAAATCTATTATAAAGAAAATAAATCTGATTGAATTAAAAATTTAGCCCACAAGCAATTTATAATGAAAATTAGATTCACTTTTTAATGCATGTTTTTACATTGGTAAAGCATGAATTCTTTTAAAATATCAAATATTAATAAACTTGTAATCTTTTGTACAGTTTTACCTAGTATCTCTGATATTCATTGTGAGGTTCCCGAACTTAGGAGAGATAACTTTAAGATTTGGAAGGAGAGAGTTCTCCTTCAATTAGGGTGCATGGACATAGACTATGCTATTAGGAAAGATGAACCACCTAGCAACACTAATACCAGCACACCTGCTCAAATATTATTATACGAACGCTGAGAGAAATCCAATCGCCTCAGCGTGATGTACATTAAAACTAAAGTTAGTGCTGGTATACGTGGTTCAATCGAGCAGTACGAGAATGTCTGTGAACTGCTAAAGGCTATTGACGAGCAATTCGTCACTTCAGACAAGGCCCTAGCAAGCACTCTAATTATGAAATTCACAACCTTAAAGCTCACCGGTATTAAAGGTGTACATGAACACATTATGCAAATGAGGGACATAGTTGCTCAACTCAAGAAGCTCGAGGTAGAAACGTCAGATTCCTTCTTGGTGCATTTTATCCTCAATACTCTTCCGCCTCAATATGGACCTTTCAAAATCTCTTACAACACACATAAGGATAAATGGACCATCAACAAATTGATGACCATGTGTCTTCAAGACGAAGGAAGGTTGGCGATGGAGCAAGGAGAAAGTGCCATGCTGGTTATGCAAAAGAAAGAAAAATCTCAAGCCAGTCAGAAAGGAAAGCATCAAATTCCTCCTAAAGCTGACATTAAGAAAAACAACAAGTGTTTCTTCTGTAAAAAGAAGGGACACATGAAGAAGAAATGTCTAAAATTGGCTTGAGAAGAAAGGTAATCCTACCTCATTTGTATGTTATGAATCTAATATAGTTAATGTAAATATGAACACATGGTGGATTGATTCTGGATCTACAATCCATATTTCAAATTCCTTGCAGGGTATGCAAAACGTCAGGAAGCCACTGGGAAGTGAGCAAACCATCTTATCTGGAAATAAGATAGGCTCATGTGGAAGCTATAGGAACATGTTTTTTTTTAACTTTAGCTAGTGGTTTCATTTTAGAATTGCAAAAGACTTTATGTACCAAGTTTCTCGCGAAACTTAATTTCAATTTCTATACTTGTGCCATTTGGTCCTTTCACTTTTCAGATACATCTTTCAGTTTAAATTATAAATTTGATTGTGTTGGGAATGGTATCTTGTCTGATGGTCTTTATTGCATATTCTTGAAAAATGATACTACTTATAACTCATTACATGTTCAGGCTTGGCATTAAGAGACGTGTTATAAATGACGATTCCTCTACATTATTGCACCGAAGATTAGGTCATATCTCTATAGATCAAACCTTCCGCCATTGTTGCTTCAACAAGATGAACTTGCTTCAACAAGATGAACTCTCCTTGCTATAAACTATGAGCACTCAATTTTGATGGCAAAAATCTGAAATGGAATGAGTGCCTAGAATGGGGACCAATACCCTATTTACACAATAGAGCTTTTCATCATGCTCTACCCATGATGTTGTCACTCCACCAAAAATGGTGATAGTTGGCCACTTCCCTTAGGAGTAGGAAGAGTGGGGCAAAAGTGGTGGGCCACAACTTAAGGGTTGGGAATAATTACTTACATTCTCCCACTTGGCCCATACTTTTAATCCAATGTATTAACTTAAAACCAACTATTATTCATATTAAGTAATAAATACATGAATCATGACGATAAGTTCTCTATATGATGAGTGTTATCTATCGTCATGATTCATGTATTTATTACTTAATAATAAATACACTTCGAACTTAATGTCGTATCTTAAACAAAGATAGTTATTATTAAGTAATAAATATATGAATCATGACGATAGATACTCTCTATCGTCATGATTCATGTATTTATTACTTAATAATAACTATCTTTGTTTAAGATACGACATTAAGTTCAAAGTGTTGACCAAGTAGAAGAATGTAACTCTTTTCCCATGAGACTAGGTATCATTTAGTTATGGCCCATCACTTCTATAGCACTTGTCCACATTTCCTTATATTTAGGGATGTGAACAAGTGGTTGCTAAGAAGTAGGCAACCATCTTTGACAGGAGATGATTCTCCTGTCAAAGATGGTTGCCTATTTCTTAGCAACCACTTGTTTACATCCCTACTTACATCCCTAAATATAAGAAAATGTGGACATGTGCTATAGAAGTGATGGACCATAACTAAATAAGACATAGTCTCATGGAAAAAGAGTTACATTCTCCCACTTGGTCCACACTTCGAACTTAATGTCGTATCTTAAACAAAGATAGTTATTATTAAGTAATAAATACATGAATCGTGCCAATAGATACTTTATATGACGAGTATTATCTTTCATGTATTACAATGCATTTATTTCTTAATATTATACTTTATGTGGCAACGCAACTTAATGAATAAACCATATGTTCATTCTTGGTCAAATGAAGATATATTTTCTCAAAATAAAGTGCACATAAATATGAGAAAACATCATAAAAAGAGTTTTATTGATAACTTAATTTGTACAATAGAAACTACATAAAGGGAACCTGTAGAAGCATGAAAAAGAAGGGATCTTTCTTTTAATCCCACATCGGAAAGGAGAAGAAGGGAGGCCTCATTCCACTCTATATATAGAGACCTCTTGCCTCCTTTGAAAAGGGCACCAAAATAAATAAAGAAGGGGGAGCCCATTATCCAGGGAGCCCGTTCGAGCAACAAAAGTTGCAGTATTCTTCTGGGTTGGCTGCAAGTTCTTCACTCGCTGTCATGGCGAGGATAATTTGGACTCTGAGTACTATGCGCCCCACGGGCTAGTACGAAGAAGTCCAAGGCGGCACATGCCATGCGCCTCAAACGTGCTATGCCAGCAGTAAACCAGAAGCATGCGCTCACAATCATGCGCGCTGCTGATGGTAAGCTGTACAAGGTCGACTCGGGTGCTACGGCGCCAGAAACGAGCCGACCTTCAAAGTCCTTGTCTCACTTGGGCGCATCTATTGCGTTCACAACCAAGTCGAGCAAGGCAAACCCAGTGGTCTTGAACTCCCGCGCCTCCTCTGGTTGTGCGTCT
Source organism: Iris pallida (assembly GCA_029216955.1). Lineage (NCBI taxonomy): Eukaryota > Viridiplantae > Streptophyta > Magnoliopsida > Asparagales > Iridaceae > Iris > Iris pallida. The sequence goes on along the minus strand of JANAVB010002195.1, from coordinate 622,613 downwards.
GAGGTCCGTTCAAGTCACTTCAAATGCTGTGGTTCCCCCACTACTGATCGTGATGCCTGCTTGGTATTAGATCAGGAGGCGCAGCACTCACTTGACCACCCCGGCACTTGGCTTTGCCATGCGCCTGAAGGGGGTGCGAAGGTGGCACTCTCACTTGACCACCCCGACGCTTGGCCTTGCCATGCGTCTGAAGGGGGTGCGAAGGTGGCACTCTCCCCCAACGATCTGTGCAACGTGATCACTCACAAGCGCCGATCAGGAGAGCCGACCAACAAGCATAATGTGCCCCTCACAGGGCACACTTGTGCTACGGTCGTCATCAACTGCTGCTACCGCAAGACAGTAGCTCCACCACCAAGGCAGTCTGTGTTCCAACAGTTGTAACATGCTGTACATATCTTCCAGCGCATCACTCTGCCCCGTCAGAGTGAATCACTTCTTCGTCAACGTACAGGTGCATCTACCAGCCTGGGGCTATTATCTTCTGAAGGAGTTCACCGTCAAAGCTTCTTTGAACAAGGAGAACCATCATCCACAGTACAATATCTTGCCAAAGAGGAGGATTAATCGAATCCATCTTCGTCGAGAAGTCAAGGGAGAGACAACAAGACTCTCTCAAACTGTTGCTATTCATAGGCCAGGGCAAATCAAACCCATGCGCCAAGTGGCAACCTTCCCGAAGTCAGTGCAACGAACTTGTATTTTTGATGAATGAACTCGCCTCTTCGAATTCAGCTAAGTCAGGGAGCCACTAATGCTCTGAAGAACTCAACAGACGGACCAATGAAGATGCGCCATGCACGGACGCGCCCTTCGGCATCAGGCGCATCACATAGACGCGCCCTTCAGTACCAGGCGCATTACAGAGGATGCGCCCCCACACATCTCCATACCGAGTGGAACGCCAATCGACGTGCCCACTCAGCTGTCCATCGAATGTCACCAACATTAAATGCTGAACTGACAGAGTTGGCAGCACGCCTCCCAAAGTCTGAACAGTTGACAGCTTTTCAGAAAATGAAGCGTCGGCAACGTCAGCACCATCATAACTTTATTTCGACGGCTACTGCCACGTGGCCACTCAACCAACCGCATGCGCCTCTACAGCCATGCGCCCAAATCAGCATGCGCCTCAAAAGCCATGCGCCTCAGACTGCTCTATGATCCCGAAAGACAGAAGGAAAGTCGCCTGCATGCGCCTCAAAAGCCATGCGCCCCAAATGTTTTGTAACTCCTAAAGGTTATGAGCCGCAGCCTCCTCCTGCGCCCAATCCAAGGCGCAGCCCACCAGATCATTCCTCTCCACCAAATCCGAGATCTTCGAGCCATGAGTCGACGACACGTGTCCTTTGACTCAACTCATCCAAGATTTCAGCAACGGAAAGATCTTCTCTCTGCTACGTGCCGGCTCACAACAGCAGTATGAAGAGTTCTCCCCCTCGATCAGGGCGTAGCATCCATGCGCCTCCATCAGCAACCTCCACGTGGCGTCCCCACACCGACGCATCCTACATGCGCGCATGAGCAGCCAGCCTGCAAAACTATAAATAGAAGGATCATCTCCTTCACACACACACAGAGACTCAGAACATAAGACTCACAGAGAATCCACAACAGAGAATCACCGGAGAGGCAGTTCTAGACACTCAACGTCTTCCTCCTCTCAGCAAGCTCCAGCACCCAGAGTAATCAACACCTTCAGAGAACCGATAACCGCCGTCAGCCGGTCAACGGAGTCAACGCATTACCACTCGCTCCATTGGCACTAAGGACCCAGCTTAAACAAAAGTGTACTCCTAGGACTACATCTAAGTCCTATATTGTATCACTGTTCTGTTTGTATTAAGATTTCAATCAAAACAATTTTAATGGCAAACAAGCTGGCGACTCTGCTGGGGACCTCTTTCTCCTCTACCGAGAAAGTCGTGTCACAGGCCGACGACGTGAAGGTGGGCTCCTCCCACAAGACGCTGGTAGTGCGCCTCAATCAACAGGCGTACGAGGAGTTCATTTCTGAAGGAAGTGCGAGTCCTTCGAAGCGGCTGTCGAAGCCGAAGAAGACCCGCGCAGTCTGGGTGCGCAAAGTCGACGCCTCGGGCACCACCGTTGAAGGGGATGCGCCCGTCCAGCCTTCCCTTCCTGCTGACGTCCTCAGCAGTCAAGGTGCGCCCGCTGATGCAGCGCATCTTTCGGGGAAGCGTGCGGCTGACCACGTTCCCCAGCCATCTTCCTCTCAGGCAAGGAAGATACGTCGACGGAGCAGGGGCGCAGCCAATGCCCCGCGCATTACTTCTGATGCGCCACAACGAGCCTCTGTCTTCGACAGACTCACTCGCTGTAACGGCGAAAAGAATTTGGATGCTGAGTACTATGCGCCCCAGCGGGCTGGTACGAAGAAATCCAAGGCGGCACGGGCCACGCGCCACAAACGTGCTATGCCAGCAGCCGGCCAGAGGCACGCGCTTACAATCACGCGCGCTGCCGATGGCAAGCTGTACAAGGTTGACTCAAGTGCTCCCGCACCGACAACAAGTCGACCTTCAAAGTCCTCATCTCACTTGGGCGCATTCACTGCGTGCACAACCAAGCCGAGAGAGGCAAACTCAGTGGTCTTGAACTCCCGCGCCTCCTCTGGTTGTGCGTTTGAGGTCCGTTCAAGTCACTTCAAATGCTGTGGTTCCCCCACTACTGATCGTGATGCCTGCTTGGTATTAGATCAGGGGGCGCAGCACTCACCCGACCACCCCGGCGCTTGGCTCTGCCATGCGCCTGAGAGGGGTGTGAGGGTAGCACTCTCCTCCAACGACTTGCGCAACGTGATCACTCACAAGCGCCGGTCAGGAGAGTTGACCAACAAGCACGATGCGCCTCTCACGGGGCACACTTGTGCAGTGGTCACCATCAACTGCTGTTGCAAGACGGCAGTACCGCCAAAGCAGTCGGTCTTCCAACGGCTACAATCATCGACACCCCTCCGACATCGCCTTGGGACGAAGGTGTCAGCAGAAAAGGAACTAAAGATTGCGTCATGCAACGTGATCTCCAATTCCTCATCTGTCCGGAAGACGACTGCCAATTCCTCGTCTTCATCCAAAAGCCAGCCGAGGAAAACCAAGGCAGCTGTCACGACCTCTGGAGTGTTCGAAGGCACTCGGTCGAGGAAGAAGTCCTTGGAGGAAGCTGGGGGTAGCCAGACCCTTGTCGAGCCTCCTTCCGAAGACGAAGATGTCCAAAGCACAGCTGCGGCGGATCTTCATCAAGGCGAAGATGGCCTCCCTGAAGCCCCTCAAAATGACGATGTCCTCCAGGACACCGCCGGGGGTAGTGCTGAAAACGAAGAGGCCCTTCAAGACAGAGCTGAGGGCAGTCAGGCCCTTGCAGATGCGCCTGTCGAAGACGAACTCCAGAATGTGGCTGGGGGTGGCCAAACACCAGGAGAAGTAACTCCCCCACATGAGAGCGAGGCTGAGAGCGAAGCCTCAACTAATCCATCCACTTCCGGCCGTGTCATGACAGTATACATGACCGGGGGTGATCTTGAGGCTGATGCGCCGCCACAGGACATTGTCCAGCGCATAGACTCGCTAGAGGGAGGACTCAAAACCCTCTCTGCCTCAATGCAAGCACTGACTCAAGCAGTGTTTGAGATGCGGTCGGCCTTGATCAGGACACCTTCAAATGGTCCCGACCCAGGAGCCAATGGAGAGTCGAGTGTGCCCCTCCAGCGGACACCCTCAGACACAGAAGCACCCCGGACATCGGAGCCCTCAAACGCTCCACTCCAGGTAGTACCTCCTTCCCCGGCTCCTAGCTCCACGGAGGACGTGGTCGAAATGATCAAAGATCTGCGGGAGCGCTTCGAGTCCAAGAACAGGCAGGAGGAACACCAGAAGATGGGCATTCCCCAGCCTTATCCCCTTGAGTGGAACAAGGTGGTTTATCCCCCAAAGTATAAACCACAAACACTCACGCCGTATGACGGAAAGGACTCTCCACGACGGTACCTGACGTACTTCCAGTCGCAGACAGGGCATCTTCCGAAGGAGGACGCACTCCTCACCAGCATCTTTGTTGGGGCCCTGAAAGGGGTGGCGTATGACTGGTACTGCAGCCTCCCCGATAATTCCATATCGTCCTTCGACGACCTGACACGCCTCTTCCTCGACCGCTTCTACGACGGTGGAAAGGACATGACGATGGCGTCTCTCATTGAGATACGCCAGAAGGACAAGGAAACGGTTCGGGCATTCATCGAACGCTTCCGTCAGGCCTGCTTCAGGTTACCTCCAGGCATGCCAGAACATGCGCTTCTCTCTGCTTGCAGTATGAACATGCTGCCTGCAGTAAAGCTCTGGCTTAACTCTACTCCCCCTCCCGACTGGAGCTCCCTAATCATTGAAGCTGAAGCTGCAGAGAAGAAGGCGGCCAATGCACGTCTTCTGGGTGTTAGCTTCCCCGCCTTTGACGATAAGGGAAAAAAGTCCGCAACCAACAACTCCGGACGAGAAACAAAGGGGAAACAGGCATTGACTGTTAATGCCTCGAAGGGCGCATCTGCGCCTACTCAAAAACCTCCACTGGCACCAAGACCCAAGGAGGTTTATTCATTCAATGATGACGACACCCTGCAACTCTTTGAGATACTGAAGCAGGGTGACAAGATCAAGCTTCCGGACCCGAAGCGGCCCGATGAAGTCGGGAAGGTGGACAACCCAAGGTACTGTCACTACCATCGGTTTGTCGGACACCCGACTAAGGACTGTTACGTCCTCAAAAATTACATCCAGCGCATGATCAATGCGGATGTAATCTCCGTCGATTACGAAGAGAAGACGGTGTCAGCTAATGTGGTGTCACTTCAGTTCGGCACCTTGCCGCCGACTACCACACAAGATGGCGTCGTCCCCATCCCTAAGGCGACAATGGAGGTGGTGAATTTGCCACCCACCCGTGACAATGTGAGTGGACTTGTCCCACTCACCACATCTCGAGGAGAGGTCCTCTGGGTTCACCCCGACCTCGTCTCCGAGGTAACTCAACCGGAGGTACGCCCTACCTCCAAAGCAAAAGGCAGGAAGATCAAGTCTTGCCGCACGGTCTCTTCTTCAACGGAAGAGGCGCTTCCTGTGCAGACGCGTGCACAACAGAACTCCCAGCCCGGTGAAGCTGCCGCCGAAGTGGTGCCTCCTGGCACCATCCCTGAGGAGGGTCCATCCAAGCCCTCAGCAGCCAATAAACAAAAGCAAGTGGAGGCCCGTTTCGACAGACCTCTGCGGAAAGAAAATGCTTCGGGGGTAGCCAAGCCCCACAATTTTGACATTCTGGCACAACTGGCCAGTACTCCTGCACGCTTGTCTTTGTTCGAGCTCCTGCGCCTCTCCAAGGACTCCCGAGAAGCTCTCTGCGAAGCTCTGAAGGATGCCGAATCCTTTCTCAGTCAGGTCAAGCAACCTGAAGACCTACCAACTACTTGTGCACACTGTCATTGTACGGATGAAGTTATCCCAAACATAACCTTCACCCAACAAGACATGCTGCTCAAGCATCACCGACATAACCGACCGTTATATTACACAGGGTACATCGGTTCGGTAAAGGTGAGCAGGATTCAGATCGATCCGGGGTCTTCCCTAAGCATCATCCCAAAGGCGCTGCTATCAAAGCTGGGGATCCCAATGTACCGGCTAGCGCCCTCCAATACGACCATCAGCGGCTTCAACGCCAGCAAGAGCGAGCCACTGGGCAAGATCCGGCTGAAGTGTCACATCGGCAGCCTCAAAACTGAGGTGACTTGTTATGTGGTGGATGCCGAGGTCAACTACAACATCTTACTCGGACGACCATGGTTACATGAGTACATGGTGGTGCCCTCCACGCTCCACCAATGCATGAAATATGTATCCACCAACGGCGTCATCCGGACGGAGTTTGCAGATATCGATCCCTTCAAAGGGATTGAGGCCTACTTCACCGATTCCGACTTGTACAAGCCACTTGACGAGGAGGAAGCCAACGACGCCGATGATGAAGCAGAGACGGCAACAGAGCCGGACTTGGAGCCCGAAGCGACTCCTGACGCCCCCTTGAAAATCCGTCTGAAAGGGAGACCACCCCAGAAGGCGCCTCCAATGAGCATCAAGCTATCAGGAAAAGCGCCAGCTCGCGAAGCTCCCCTGAAGATACGCCTCAAGGGGAAGCCACCACAAACAGCGGCTCCCCTGGTGGTAAAATTACAAGGGAAGGTGCCACTCATCGAAGGCGCAACCGAGGCACCCCTCAAGGTGCGTCTTAAAGGCCGCCGCAGTCATCCAAGATGCCGGAGAGGGCTCACATAACCCTCTCAGACCCCAAAGTCAGAGCGGTGGAGGACTCTCCTGATCCGGCCCCAGTGCTTACAGACGAGGAGCTTGGCGAATATATCTCTGCTGATGTAGACGCACCCTCCTTCGACAATGTAATCCCACGGGATAAAATCTCGTACTTTATCAATAATAGAGTGTCTTTCAATTATTCTTGTCTTCCACACTGGAATGCCATGTATACATTAGACAACGCTCTACGGTCGTTGCAAACACAAGTAACGACCGTCTACCACAATCAAATAGTCCCGTCTCAAGGAGTCTTCATAGTCCCTCCACGAAGCCGAGACGAAGGCACCATCATCTCGGGCAAAATCGAGCGTCGTCGGAACCTCCCGTCAATCGAGCCCGAACCTGATACCGGCAGAGTACAAGTCTATCGGTACACAGATGCGGCTAAGCACATCATCCAAAAGATGGGCTACGACCTGAAAAGCAATAAAGGCCTAAACTACGGCAAGGGTCGGCATCTCCCTGTCCGGCTTTCGATGCCCAATGGAAAGCCACAGGATTACTATAATCGGACTCGACGGGGGTTAGGCTATGTCACGCCGCCATCAACTCCAGAGAGTTCAGACGCAGAAGACATAGAACATTCCCACTCGTCGGAAGCATCGACGTGGGATTCCGATACCAGTATCGGATCAGTCTTCAGGAAAGTGCTGTCAGCTAACATGACATCGACGCAACCTCAGAAAGATGAAGGCGAAGACCAACCGCCGGAACCCTTCGAAGAGGAACCCTGGGCTCAACGCCTAGGAGAACAATGGGAGTCTCGTTTTGAGTTACGAGAACCTCCCACCGAAGATGAAGTCGAGCAAATCGACCTCGGGGATGGGTCTTCTTCTAAACCCATCTTTATCAGCAAAAGCTTGGAAGGAGAAGACCGAGAATCTTTAGTCCAACTCGCTAAGGAATATATCGACGTCTTCGCCTGGAGCTACGAAGACATGCCGGGTCTCGATCCACAGATCGCGATGCATAGGTTGAACATCTTACCAGATGCCAAACCTATCAAACAACAACAGCGACGCTTCCGCCCGGACATCATGAACGCCATCGATCAGGAGGTGGACAAACTCTTGACCAGTGGCTTCATCCGTGAGGAACAACACCCGGACTGGGTAGCCAACGTCGTCCCTGTCACCAAGAAGAACGGGAAGATACGAGTCTGTATCGACTTCAGGGATCTCAACTCTGCTTGCCCGAAGGATGAATTCCCGCTCCCAATCACCGATGTAATGATTGACAACACATGTGGCTTTGAACGCATGTCCTTCATGGACGGGTATTCAGGCTACAATCAAATCAAGATGTTCTCCGATGACGTAAAACACACGTCATTCAGGACTCCAAAGGGTGTTTTCTGCTACACAGTAATGCCCTTCGGCTTGAAGAACGCCGGTGCAACGTACCAGCGAGCTATGAGCACCATCTTCCGTCAACATCTTCGCAAGACAGTTGAGTGCTATGTTGACGACATCGCAGTCAAAAGCCGCCTCAAAAGAGATCACCTACAGGACCTAAAGACGGTCTTCGATCTCATGCGGGCACATCAACTCAAAATGAACCCCGCTAAATCCTTCCTGGGGGTTTCTAGCGGCAAATTCTTGGGCTTTGTCATCACGGCAAAAGGCATTCATGTCGATCCCGAGAAGACTAAAGCCATCCTTAACATGGACCCTCCGAAGAACCTTCGAGAACTTCGGGGCTTACAGGGACGTTTGGCATACATCCGGAGGTTCATAGCAAACCTCTCCGGTAAATGTCAACCCTTTACTCAGCTCATGAAGAAGGGAGTCTCTTATGTCTGGACAGAGGAGTGCCAAAAGGCTTTCGACGACATCAAGGCTTACTTAACAAGCCCGCCAGTCCTAGTGGCACCTGTCGCCGGCAAACCATTCCTCCTCTACGTCCGTGCCATGGATCATTCCCTCGGCGCTTTGCTGGCTCAAAACAGCGATGCAGGCTACGAGCAAGCAATCTACTACCTCAGTCGAACACTCATCGGGGCCGAACACCGGTACAACCCCGTTGAAAAGGAGTGCTTGGCTTTGGTGTTTGCCATTCAGAAGACTCGTCATTACGTCTCGGGCCAGACAATTCACGTCATCTCCCGAGTCAATCCGCTCAGAGTTCTCATGACGAAGCCAGGGTCATTAAACTCCCGGCTGGCTACATGGGCGATCCTACTAACACCATACAACATGGTGTTTGTCCCGCAGAAGGCAGTCAAGGGTCAAGCTCTGGCTGACTTTTTAGCTGCACACCCCATCCCAGAATCTTCAAAACTCTATGAAGACATCCCGGATGAAGTCCAAGAATCAAACGTCACTGAAGGAAGCCCCGTTTGGCGGATGTTCTTCGATGGCGCTTCAAGAACGGGCCCCAATGGCCAAATCATCGCAGGAGTGGGGGTAGTCTTAGTCTCCCCCGATCAGCTGGTCATCCAGCGCGCATACTCCCTTTCGAAGCCGTGCTCCAACAATGTTGCTGAGTACAATGCACTCGTCATGGGACTCCAGCTAGCACAACAGCTGGGGGTGGATCATCTGGAAGCCTACGGCGACTCGAAACTCGTCGTAAACCAGATTCGGGGGCAATACGAGGTTCGCCATGAAGATTTGATCCCTTACCATGAAGTTGCATTGAACATCATTTCAACCTTCACTGGGTTCTTCATCGAACATGTACCCCGCCTACAAAACTTGGAGGCTGACGCTCTAGCTGGCCTCGCAGCCTCATTGGCCGCGCCCCTTGGGACTCAACACTATGTCACGGTAACTGGCCGAGACTTGATTTGTCCCAGAAACAACCTATGTTTGCAAATGGCTCACACCATGCCGACAAATACTGGGGTTAATGTCCGAGACTGGAGGTTCCCGTTCATCGACTTCGCTGTCTACGGAATCCTTCCAGAGGACCCGAAGGAAGCCGTCTCAGTCAGGAGACGCTCTCTTCGATTCTACTACGATACAGCCATTAAAACGCTGTACCGACGCTCCTTCGACGGGCTTCTCCTTCGATGCCTGTCTAACGAAGAAGCAGCCGAAGCTCTTCGAGAAGCTCATGACGGAACTTGCGGCGCTCACCAACCAGGGCCTAAGTTGCAAGATCGACTGCGACGTATGGGCTACTACTGGCCAACCATGGTTGCCGACGCAGTGGAATATGCTAAGAAGTGCCATGCATGCCAACTTCATGCAGACTTCATACATACACCATCTGAACCTCTACATCCTACAGTCGCCTCCTGGCCATTCGAAGCCTGGGGCATGGACATTGTAGGGCCAATCACCCCTCCTTCATCGAGAGGACACCGCTTCATCCTGGCCATCACCGATTACTTCTCCAAATGGGCGGAAGCAGTCCTACTAGCAGAAGTAAAAAGCTCCAGGGTGGTCAGCTTTATCAAACACCATGTCATTTACCGTTTCGGGGTACCCCGGCGAATCATCTATGACAATGGTCCTCAGTTTATCAGCCACATTTTCAGCAGATTCTGTGACAAGAATCGCATTCAAAACGTGGCCTCAACCGCCTACAATCCGGCAGCAAACGGATTGGCCGAGGCATTCAACAAAACTATCGTCAGGCTACTCAAAAAAGTCGTGTCATCCAACAAACGCGACTGGGACGAAAAGCTTGGCGAATGCCTTTGGGCCTACCGCACAACGGTACGGACCCCAACAGGCAACACTCCATTCTCCCTGGTCTACGGGAGCGAAGCAGTACTGCCTCTCGAGATACAGATACCTTCGCTCCGCGTGGCAATCACAAACGATCTCACAGAAGAAGACAATCAACGTCGTCGTCTGCGGGAATTGGAGGCACTTGACGAAAAGCGTCTCCTAGCTCAACAACGCATCGAACTTTACCAAGCCCGTATATCACAGGCTTTCAACAAGAAGGTCAAGCAAAGAACTTTCCAAGTTGACGACCTGGTTTTAGCAGTCAGAAGGCCAATGGTGTTAACTCACAAGACACCAGGGAAGTTCGAGCCCAAATGGGAAGGACCCTTCATCATTGAGACGGTATACTCAAACGGTGCTTACCGGCTCGCCAAACCCAATGGGGACTTGTTCATGATGCCCATCAACGGCAAGTTCCTAAAGAAGTACTACTCTTGACATCCTCCAAGACATGTATTTCCCCAAACAACCTCTTTTCACAAAATCAATCGCTTCCGGAACCCAGCTGTTCCGTGGCATCCTTCCGTAGAAAGATAACCACGTCCACATTACCTCTGAGTTGTCTCTCTACATCCTACAAAGCGGAACCTTACACTTCGTGAGCTTACGCTATCCTTCATGTTTACCACGTCCACATTACCTCTGAGTAAACATCCCGTACAAACAACTCCTGTGTTGTCGTACATTGATCGCAGAACTTCCACGTCCACATTACCTCTGAGTTGTTCAGCGTATCCCCCAGGATCATTCCTACCACGTCCATAAATACCTCTGAGTAGGAAGATTCTATCATTTGAACCTAATGATTGCCATGTCCACATTACCTCTGAGCAAACATGTTGGTTCCTTCAAACTTATTATCTGTACCTAAAAACCAAGGTGCGCAAAAGATAATAGGTCCACATAAATCATCAAGTTCATGAGATCAAAAATGAACACATCACAAAAAAAAAGAGAGATAGTGTATTTCTTTATTTTTCAAAAGAGAGAGTACAGAAATACGCTATCCCCCCAGCAAGAGTTACAAAAAAAAGTAGAGACTACAATCCCTAAACATCCCCAGCGGAATTTCCATGTCCATATTACCTCTGAGTAGTTCCGCGTATCTCCCTCCAGAGTCATTCCTACCACGTTCATATCACCTCTGAGTAGGAAAGCTCTACCATCAATTCCATATTTACCACGTCCATATTACCTCTGAGTAAATATGTTGGTTCTCTCTCTCTCAACTTATTATCTGTACCTAAAACCAAGGTGCGCCATGGATGATAAGTCCACATAAATTCCCCAGTGGAAGTACCCAAACCTATCACGTCCATACTACCTCTGATAGGATTGTCACACCTAAACAGCTCTACCATTCATGCTTCTTGTTCAAAGTATTTCAAAACTTGTCCAAAAGTTTTAAAAACTTTGAAGGGGGTCTTGTAGAAGCATGAAAAAGAAGGGATCTTTCTTTTAATCCCACATCGGAAAGGAGAAGAAGGGAGGCCTCATTCCACTCTATATATAGAGACCTCTTGCCTCCTTTGAAAAGGGCACCAAAATAAATAAAGAAGGGGGAGCCCATTATCCAGGGAGCCCGTTCGAGCCACAAAAGTTGCAGTATTCTTCTGGGTTGGCTGCAAGTTCTTCACTCACTGTCATGGCGAGGATAATTTGGACTCTGAGTACTATGCGCCCCACGGGCTAGTACGAAGAAGTCCAAGGCGGCACATGCCATGCGCCTCAAACGTGCTATGCCAGCAGTAAACCAGAAGCATGCGCTCACAATCATGTGCGCTGCTGATGGTAAGCTGTACAAGGTCGACTCGGGTGCTACGGCGCCAGAAACGAGCCGACCTTCAAAGTCCTTGTCTCACTTGGGCGCATCTATTGCGTTCACAACCAAGTCGAGCAAGGCAAACCCAGTGGTCTTGAACTCCCGCGCCTCCTCTGGTTGTGCGTCTGAGGTCCGTTCAAGTCACTTCAAATGCTGTGGTTCCCCCACTACTGATCGTGATGCCTGCTTGGTATTAGATCAGGAGGCGCAGCACTCACTTGACCACCCAGGCACTTGGCTTTGCCATGCGCCTGAAGGGGGTGCGAAGGTGGCACTCTCACTTGACCACCCCGACGCTTGGCCTTGCCATGCGTCTGAAGGGGGTGCGAAGGTGGCACTCTCCCCCAACGATCTGTGCAACGTGATCACTCACAAGCGCCGATCAGGAGAGCCGACCAACAAGCATAATGTGCCCCTCACAGGGCACACTTGTGCTACGGTCGTCATCAACTGCTGCTACCGCAAGACAGTAGCTCCACCACCAAGGCAGTCTGTGTTCCAACAGTTGTAACATGCTGTACATGTCTTCCAGCGCATCACTCTGTCCCGTCAGAGTGAATCACTTCTTCGTCAACGTACAGGTGCATCTACCAGCCTGGGGCTATTATCTTCTGAAGGAGTTCACCGTCAAAGCTTCTTTGAACAAGGAGAACCATCATCCACAGTACAATGTCTTGCCAAAGAGGAGGATTAATCGAATCCATCTTCGTCGAGAAGTCAAGGGAGAGACAACAAGACTCTCTCAAACTGTTGCTATTCATAGGCCAGGGCAAATCAAACCCATGCGCCAAGTGGCAACCTTCCCGAAGTCAGTGCAACGAACTTGTATTTTTGATGAATGAACTCGCCTCTTCGAATTCAGCTAAGTCAGGGAGTCACTAATGCTCTGAAGAACTCAACAGACGGACCAATGAAGATGCGCCATGCACGGACGCGCCCTTCGGCATCAGGCACATCACATAGACGCGCCCTTCAGTACCAGGCGCATTACAGAGGATGCGCCCCCACACATCTCCATACCGAGTGGAACGCCAATCGACGTGCCCACTCAGCTGTCCATCGAATGTCACCAACATTAAATGCTGAACTGACAGAGTTGGCAGCACGCCTCCCAAAGTCTGAACAGTTGACAGCTTTTCAGAAAACGAAGCGTCGGCAACGTCAGCACCATCATGACTTTATTTCGACGGCTACTGCCACGTGGCCACTCAACCAACCGCATGCGCCTCTACAGCCATGCGCCCAAATCAGCATGCGCCTCAAAAGCCATGCGCCTCAGACTGCTCTCTGATCCCGAAAGACAGAAGGAAAGTCGCCTGCATGCGCCTCAAAAGCCATGCGCCCCAAATGGTTTGTAACTCCTAAAGGTTATGAGCCGCAGCCTCCTCCTGCGCCCAATCCAAGGCGCAGCCCACCAGATCATTCCTCTCCACCAAATCCGAGATCTTCGAGCCATGAGTCGACGACACGTGTCCTTTGACTCAACTCATCCAAGATTTCAGCAACGGAAAGATCTTCTCTCTGCTACGTGCCGGCTCACAACAGCAGTATGAAGAGTTCTCCCCCTCGATCAGGGCGTAGCATCCATGCGCCTCCATCAGCAACCTCCACGTGGCGTCCCCACACCGGCGCATCCTACATGCGCGCATGAGCAGTCAGCCTGCAAAACTATAAATAGAAGGATCATCTCCTTCACACACACACAGAGACTCAGAACATAAGACTCACAGAGAATCCACAACATAGAATCACCGGAGAGGCAGTTCTAGACACTCAACGTCTTCCTCCTCTCAGCAAGCTCCAGCACCCAGAGTAATCAACACCTTCAGAGAACCGATAACCGCCGTCAGCCGGTCAACGGAGTCAACGCATTACCACTCGCTCCATTGGCACTAAGGACCCAGCTTAAACAAAAGTGTACTCCTAGGACTACATCTAAGTCCTATATTGTATCACTGTTCTGTTTGTATTAAGATTTCAATCAAAATAATTTTAATGGCAAACAGAACCAAGTCCCATGTTTGCTACATGATCCTTGAATTTCAATGGTGGCATGCCCTTAGTCAAAGGACCAGCAATCATCAATTCAGTGCTAATGTGCTGAATAACAACTTTATTTTCCTTAACACGTTCTCTTATGGTTAGAAACTTAATATCGATGTGTTTACTTCGACTTCTACTTTTGTTGTTGTTGGCCAAAAAGATAGCAGCTGAATTGTCATAATATATGGTCAATGGCCTAGAAATAGAATCCATAATTCTAAGCCCGGAAATGAAACTCTTAAGCCATATATCATGTAAAGTCACCTCAAAATAGGATACAAACTCAGCCTCCATGGTAGAAGCAGCAGTTAAGGTCTGCTTAATGCTCCTCCAAGATACAGCTCCACCGGCTAACGTAAAAATGTATTCCGATGTTGATTTACGTGAATCAACGCAGCCAACAAAGTCAGAATCTGAGTAGCCAACAACTTCTAAATCGTCCGTCCGTCTGTACATAAGCTTGTAGTCTTTGGTTCCTTGAAGGTACCTTAACACTTTCTTTGCAGCTCCCCAGTGGTCCATACCTGGATTACTCTAATATCGACCTAACATTCCAACAACAAATGCAATATCAGGTCTTGTGCAGACCTGAGCATACATCAAGCTTCCTACAATAGAAGCATATGGAGTGTTCTTCATTTGTTCCCTCTCAAGATCGTTCTTCGGACATTGGTCCAGGTTGAACCTATCACCCTTCACTACAGGAGAAACGCTAGGTGAACAATCTTTCATCCGAAACCTCTCTAAAACTTTATTAATATAGGTTTCCTGAGGCAGATCCAAGATACCTCGAAATCTATCTCTATGGAGCTTAATGCCAATTACATAAGATGCCTCACTCATATCGTTCATGTCAAATTTTTTAGAGAGAAATTGTTTCACCTCATGAAGTAAACCCTTATCATTGGTTGCAAGTAATATGTCATCCACGTATAAAACAAGAAAACAAAATTTACTCCCACTGACCTTAAGGTATATGCATTGATCCATAACGTTTTCTACAAAACCGAATGAAGAAATTACGTTATGAAATTTCAAATACCATTGGCGGGAAGCTTGTTTTAAACCATATATGAATTTCTTAAGCTTCCAAACTAATTGCTCACCATCACTAGAGAAAAATCCTTCAGGTTGTTTCATGTAAACTTTTTTCCTCTAGATCTCCATTAACGAATACAGTTTTCACATCCATTTGTTGCAACTCCAAATCAAAATGGGCAACAAATGCCAATATGATACGTAAGGAATCTTTTGTAGATACATGAGAAAATGTCTTTTTGTAATCGATTCATTCTTTTTGAGTGAATCCCTTTGCAACAAGTCTGGCCTTATATCTCTTAATGTTGCCCAATGAGTCTTTCTTTGTCTTAAAGACCCATTTACAACCAATGGCTTTTGATCCATTGGACAACTCAACAAGGTCCCAGACATCGTTGCACCTCATGGAATTCATCTCATCCTTCATGGCATTGTACCACAATTCTGATTCTTTACAATTCATGGCTTATGAAAAAGATTCAGGATCATTTTCGGCTCCTATATTATAGTCAGATTCATGTAGATATACTACATAATCACTAGGAATTGCTGACCTCTTAGTTCAAGTAGATTTTCTTAATGTTGCACCATCATCTACCTGGGTAGTATGAGGTTCAACTCGTTGTTCAGAAGTGCCAGAAAAATCCTGGTCAACTTGATCTATTGGAATGTTGTCAACATCTTGTGGAACTTCAATGACTGGTTGGACTTCAGTGATTTCTTGAACTTCAACGATTAGTTGTTGTATACCCGTTTGAGGGGTATTGTTAACAACAATCAACCTATCGCTTGAAGTATAAGGTTGAGATTCTATATGATCAATGTTAGAAACTATGTTCCTAATTTGATCGCTTCCACTGATCAAGTCATATTCAAGAAATTTTGCATTTCTTGATTCCACAATCCTAGTGCTGTGAGATGGACAATAAAATTTATACCCTTTAGACCTTTCAACATATCCAATAAATGTCCACTAATGGTCCTTGGGTCCAACTTCTTTTCTTGTGGGTTATAAATTCTCACTTCAGACGGGCATCCCCAAACGCGCATATGCCACAAACTCGGTTTCCAACCTTCCATAACTCAAATGGCATCTTTGAGACAACCTTGGTTGGAACTCGATTTAATATATACACTGTCGTCTTAAGTGCTTCAGTCCACAAAGATCTAGGAAGTTTTGAGCTGCTAAGCATACTTCTCACCATGTCCAGTAATGTTCGATTTCTTCTCTCTGCTACACCGTTCTGGTCCGGAGAACCAGGCATAGTGTATTGGGCAACAATTCCATGCTCTTGAAGAAACTTCGCAAATGGCCCAGGTACTTGTCCATTTTTCGTGTATCTACCATAATATTCTCCACCTCTATCTGATCTCACAATCTTAATTTGTTTACCGTATTGTTTCTCTACTTCCGCCTTAAAAACCTTAAAGGCATCTAATGCTTCATTTTTGTTGTGAAGCATATAGAGATACATTATCGTGAGTAATCATCTATGAAAGAGATGAAATATTTCTGACCATGTGAGTCCATATCTGGACAACGTATATCAGTGTGTATGATTTCTAATATGGAAGAACTCCTATTGGCACCTATCTTTGACTTGTTGGTCTGCTTTCCTTTAATGCAGTCCATACAAGTCTCAAAATCAGTAAAATCTAGAGTACTAAGTACCCCATCGTTTACTAACCTTTTAATTCTATCTATAGAGATATGACCTAATCTCCGGTGCCATAATGTAGAAGAATCCTCATTTATAACACTTCTCTTAATGCCAGCCTGAACATGTAATGAATTATAACTAGTATCGTTTTTTCAAGAATATGCAATAAAGACCATCAGACAAGTTACCATTTCCAACACAATCAGATTTATAATTTAAACTAAAAGATGTATCTGAAAAGTGAAAGAAATAACCAAATGACACAAGTCTAGAAATTAAAATTAAGTTTCACGAGAAACTTGGTATATAAAAAGTCTTTTGCAATTCTAAAATGAAACCACTAGCTAAAGTTAAAAAACATGTTCCTATAGCTTCCACATGTGAGCCTATCTTATTTCCAGATAAGATGGTTTGCTCACTTCCCAGTGGCTTCCTGAGGTTTTGCATACCCTGCAAGGAATTTGAAATATAGATTGTAGATACAGAATCAATCCACAATGTGTTGATATTTACATTAACCATATTAGATTCATAACAAAAAAAAAAAGGTAGGATTACCTTTCTTCTCATGCCAATTTTGGAATTTCAGATACTTCTTCTTCACGTGTCCCTTCTTTTAACAGAAGAAACACTTGTCGTCTTTCTTAATGTCAGCTTTAGGAGAAATTTGATGCTTCCCCTTCTGACTGGCTTGAGATTTTCCTTTCTTTTGCGTAACCAGCATTGCACTTTCTCCTTGCTCCATCGCCGACCTTCCTTCCTCTTGAACACACATAGTCATCAATTCATTAATGGTCCATTTATCCTTATGTGTGTTGTAAGAGATTTTGAAAGGTCCATATTAGGATGGAAGAGTGTTGAGGATAAAGTGCACCAAGAAGAAATCTGACATTTCTACCTCGAGCTTCTTGAGTTGAGCCACTATGTCCCTCAATTGCATAATGTGTTCGCGTACATCTTTAATACCGGTGAGCTTTAAGGTTGTGAATTTCATAATTTGGGTGCTTGCTGGGGCCTTATCCGAAGTGACGAATTGCTCATCAATAGCCTTTAGCAGTTCACGGACATTCTCATATTGTTCGATTGAACCACGTATACCAGCACTGACTTTAGTCTTAATGTACATCACGCTGAGATGATTTGATTTCTCCCGGCGTTCGTAAAACAAGATTTGAGCAGGTGTGCTGGTATCAGTAATTTTTTGTGGTTCATCTTTCCTAATAGCATAATCTATGTCCATGCACCCCAATTGAAGGAGAATTCTCTCCTTCCAAATCTTAAAGTTATTTCCCCTAAGTTCGGAAACCTCACAGTGAATATCAGAGATACTAGGTAAAGCTGCACAAAAGATTACAAGTTTATTAATATATGAGACTTTAAAAAGAATTCATGTTTTACCAATGTAAAAACATGCATTAAAAATGAATCTAATTTTCATTAAAATTTGCCTTGGGCTAAATCTCTAATTCAATCAGATTCATTATCTTTATAATAGATTTTATCAAACTATTTTTTTTACTTTATAATAAAACTATTAAATTAATTCTTCCTAATTCTTGTGGGTATTTAAGAAGAACTTAATTTAATATTTTATCCTAATTAATTATATAAAAATAATAAAATCCCTGTGGGGTAAAATCATTATATTCATATAATTAATTACAATTAATGTCCATTATGTGAGCCCAATCCGCTTTATATATAACATCAAATAATTAAAGATGCTGTGGCTACTCTCTAATTATTTGAAAAATTATATGGCTGGACATTTATTTTACTTAATTTTAGGCTCTACTTAATGCCTAAAACTATTAATCATTAACATAATAGACAATAATTACAAATTATGCTATCTTAATGTGTCAAATAGTTTTAACTAAAACTATATGTTAAAAATTATAATTGACATTTATTTAGCACAATTTAGACAATATAGAATGCAAATAAAGCTATAATTTTTCATGTACTATAGCTTAAATAAATTGTACCAACATAATATTTGTATGAAAAATAAAATCTAGCCATACAAATTAGCACAATTTAACCACACGCATGTATATAATTAAATATCTAAAATTGCACAATTTTAATAATAAGACCTATTTGCTGGAACAAAACAAATTATTGCCAGAAAAATGTGTATTAGCATATACACCTTAGAAATCCAAAAACTTAATGATTTCTAATTATAATGCATATAAAGAGTAATTTAAATCTAAATGAATAAAGAGAGCAATCTTTAAAAAAAAAAAATCCATATCAATTTTTAAACCAGTGTTGCAAAATGTAGCTAGGCAACTTGCAAATTGCAACAATCAATCTAAAGAAGCAGACAACAAGTAGAGATAGATTTTGAGTGGCTCTTAATTTAATTTGCTGGTATTGCAACCAGCAAGCATTCATACAAAAGAATGTCATACAAAAGAAGTAAAGGATAAGAATAAAGGTTTGACTAAAAGCATCTCTGACTAAAAGAAAAGACTTGGCACTTTAACCAGCAACTGTTAAAGTTACTGTCAGAGACTAAAAAATAAGGATTGAGCTGGTTTCACCTTGAGTGAGAACTCCAAATTGGAATTCAGTTTTAATGCCCGGAGGCAATTTATATGATTGTAAACATCAAGGCAGAGGTATAAGAACCTTGCTCTGATACCACATGTGAGTTATTTGATCTTTATGAGGAATTAAACTAAATATCAAATAACAATATATATATAGAACGGATCTAAAAAGATTTACCTCGAGCCATTGATTCTTTGGTTTACTTGTTTGCAAAAGGAAGGTTACTCTTTCTTTTGTTTTCTGGTTCTTCCAACCCTTTCTCTTTCCTCTATAGATGGTGTATTCTGTAGGAATGGGATGAGAGAGTAGGGGATCATAACAAGCTATTTATAGGCAGGAGAACCATCATCTCCTGTCAAAGATGGTTGCCTACTTCTTAGCAACCACTTTTTCACATCCCTAAATATAAGAAAATGTGGACAAGTGCTATAGAAGTGATGGGCCATAACTAAATGAGACCTAGTCTCATGGGAAAAGAGTTACAAGGACCTCCTCCTGTCATGCTTGGAATTGGGAGTGATCGAATCGAATTAACCATATAAACTCAGCTATTAACAGAGAAATTGGATGAAGTATTCAAATTGGGAAAAACTTAGGGTTTTATTTGAATTGGAGATTGGAGTGAAAGGAACAATTACAGTAGAAGACTAAGAAGCTAAACATTAAGGCTAAGGATTACAACTGATTCTGCACACTGCATTCTTCCTTCATTCCCCTATTTATAAGCTCCGATACTTCTCTGATACCCACATTGCTTGCTGACTTGGCCCTACTAGCTGGCACTGCCTAACAGGCACACTTTGAGCTGGACTATTACAGACTGTACTTGGGGACCAAGTTACTGATTTGAGAAGAGAAGAATAACTACTGGTTTAGTGATAGCGTGATACACTGTGTTACTGCTCTGATACGGTCTGATACAGAAGGGAATGTATCAATGCCGCCTTCTTAAATTGACCTTGTCTCAAGGTCAAAGTAAGGAAAACTCGTGATGAATTTTTCATAAGGCTCCCATGAAGCTTCAGTAGGAGTACTATCCTTCCACTAAACCAGCAAGCCTTGCCCTGTCTTTGGGCTAACCTTCTTGATAGGATCCAGTCTCCTCCGAAGAACCCAGTCTGGTTGTTTGCATTGGGGTCTTCAACTAAGACCACCACAATACCTGGATCCCATACCATCACCGGTTCTTCTAACACATTCTTTTGATGACATGAATGTTGAAAAAGTGAATGTATCTTTGACTTGGATAATTAATTAATTATAAATGTTTTATGAAAAGTTTCAATAGGCAACGAATCTATCTATTGGAAAGGCGTGTCCTTTCCAAAGATCGTGTCTACGTGTCTGCTCATTACATTGTGTCTCTCTGTCATTTATAAAAGCATAGTTTTTGAGTAGTTCAAACTCATTTAAACATCAAGCATCAAGTCCAAGAGAGAGAGAGAGAGAAAGACTACCTACATTGCTTCGTCCAGTTCATGCGGTGTGAAATGCTGCCACTGAAGGAAAAAGTACCGTTGTGTCATGGGAGACAAAGTTGTCATTAAACCGTAAGCACCTGTGCGGGACGAATATTGTCTTAAGGACATTGAACCGAGTTCAAGCCTCGGTCTCGGTCAGATTATTTATTTACATTATTTACATTCTTGACTATATAAAATACAGGGTAGAGAATAACAATGAATACTTGAGGTACCTATCTTCTTCTGGATCAAGTTTTGACATATCCACAAATACTCCATTATTGGAAAAGAACTGTAGTTCTCCTCCAACCTTTTCAAACAATAAGCA
The DNA here is from genome assembly GCA_029216955.1 of Iris pallida. Taxonomy (NCBI): domain Eukaryota; kingdom Viridiplantae; phylum Streptophyta; class Magnoliopsida; order Asparagales; family Iridaceae; genus Iris; species Iris pallida. Next base: position 601,645 of record JANAVB010002195.1, on the reverse strand, counting down.
AGCTCATCTTCGAATCCCCAGAAAGGATCATTCAGATTAATTGATCCAGATTTCTCAAACATGCTAGAAACAATGAATTCTTTGTCAAGTGTGCTGGTAAGGTTATGTTCTGCTGCCAGTGAATGACCAGATGGGTTTCTTAGATTCCACTTCCAATGATTCATTCCCAATCTGCTTCCGATATCTTTCTTTGTCTACTTTGATGACTAGATTCCTGACCAATTTGTTTTCCTCAAGTGTCTAAATAACTCCTATTGTAGTTTTGTATTGTTTGGTTGCTCCCTTTTAAGTCATCAATACCTTATCAAATCGAAGGGGATCCTTGGCAATGGTGCTTCACTGGTCATCTTCACCTATTACCAGCATCTGGCCCATATTTTATTGCTCAAAACACCATCATTTATTAAGAGTGATCAGTAAGTCCACAGGTCACTGCTCTTTCAGCTACAACCCCGATCATTGCTTGAAATCTCCTGTCTATTAGGATAAATACTCCAAACCACAGGGTAAAAAAACATACAACTACTGAATATTGCTTCTGCTTCCCTTCTTTAGGTTTATCTGTCGATCGTCTTCACCTATCATAAACCACATGGCCTCTCTATTATTTGACCGTATTGCTATCGATCACTGACAAGTGGCAAAGAGTTGGTAAGTCCGCAGGTCATCTTTGCTCTTTCAGCTACTTTGCCAATCAGTATGACAGTAGACAGTACTCCATGGACTACTGGATGCTCCCTCTAGAAACTTTGGTGATCACCATTTTGTTTTTCAATGTGTATTCTAGAAACTGAATCCTTAAGACAATATTCGTCCCGCACATGTGCTTACGGTTGAATGACAATTTAGTCTCCCAGGATACATCGGAACTCCTCCTCCGGTAGCAGCACTTCAAAACGCAGAAACTGGACGAAGCAACCAAGGTAGTCTCTCTCTCTCGAACTGAGTACTTGAATGCGTGAATGAGTGATTCAAACACTGACATGATTGTGTTTTTATAAATGATGAAGGGACACAAAAAAAATTTAAGGGACACTGTTTGGAAGGGACACACCCCTTGGAAATTATTCATTCACTTGGAATATTTCCAACACATTTTTCATGCCATGTTGCTTCTGCTTCCCTTGCTTCTTCGTGTTACTCTGTATAATCTTGGATTCGTGATCATGGGTCTTACTATGGATGACAATTCTCTCAAGCATTGCAATTGTTCTTGCTTATCTTTCATTGTGCACTTTTAAACAACATATATTTTCCTGGATGACTACTTTACAGTAAGTACTCAAATGGAATCACTCGAACGTTGTCTAGGGTTTAGTCGATTTATTGGGCTATGATGTAAAATATTTGTTGGATATGCAAAGGTTTGGCAATATTATGAAAACATTCTAATGATGTAAGAAAAGACATTTTTTTAATGACTATATGAAACTTTCAGTCTCTTATGCTTTATCGTATCCACCACTGATAGGCCAAAGAACTATGTATCAACTCTTAATTATATGAAACAAAATCATTGAGGAGTGTCATGATTTAGTTGTCTTCTCAAAGCATTCTAAAGGTTTTATCCTAACCAATCAAGAAACTGAAACAAAATTCGTATGTAATGTAGCTTGTGGCATGAGGTTCAAGTTTCACATCTCAGGTCATGGATCATACCCTAAAAATTATTCATAAGAGCAAACTAGGGAAATTTGTGCATGTCAATCCCTCAATAGCATCTACCGTTGCCTTCTATTTTCTGAGACATTGTTTCTCCATCTCTATTCTAATACTTTTTTCAGGAAAGCACTACATGCACCATTGGATTCTAACTTCAGTAAGCCACTGGTTCTTTCCAGTTTAGAAACTACAATCAGCTCTGATTTATTCATATATCTGAATCGAATGATCCTCTTCCATCAACTGATAATTTGATTTTGTTTTTCAATTTATTTTCTATAATATGCTCTTGGTATTGTTTACCTATATCGTATTATACTGATATATGCATTCTAATCTCTATTTACATGTTTTATACTCGTATGGCATCTTCACAAATGAATTACTCATCATGCTCTACCTCCTGGCGGTTCAACATACAAAAGTTCATTCTTTCTCATGATCACATTTACCGGAATATATGTTTTTCTGTAGTGTATATATATATATATATCTTAGATGTACCTTACATTCATTGAAAGATGCTAATTAAACAAAGTTGCGCATACCGTCAAGCAGAAAGATGGTGCAAATATTACTGTAAATTCTGTTCATCCAGGAATGATCATGACCAATTTGATGAGACATTCTTTCTACCTAATGAGTGAGTGCTTTCTTTTTTGACAATCATGGTGTAATCTATCTAGTTGTGAAAAATACTGATATTCTGAAACATTACTTTTTCTTACAGAACTGTTTCAATTGGTCACCTATATGTGTTGGAAGAATGTAGCAACAGGTATGGGAATGGAACATACTCTAGTCTAGCAATATACCGAAACATGCCTAATTCATGACAGTAGATGTTGATAAGAGGGGTTATTTTCTCATAATTCATGGCACAAAAGAAAGAGAGAGAGAGAGAGAGTAACAATAATGTTATAGTTACAATTTGTCATTAAACCATGCAATGGCATAATATTCATAACGAGTAAAAAAATTTCTTTTTTGGAATTTATGGAAATTCATAGTTAAAGTGACATATGTTGCCTGTTATTAAATTACATTCTTTTGTAGTGTGAGGCATTTCTGAATATCTCTTAGCTTAGACGGTTATAACTAGTTAGATTTTTTTTAAAGATTGTTCACGAGTAAGGTTGTAAAATCTCTTCATTTTTACCCCTGAGCTGATCCAAAATATAATTTCCATGTCATAATTACAAAAGCATTCGCAACAATATTCTACGTATAGCTTGCAAATGAGATCCTAGCCAAATTTCTTTCATAGTAAAACAATAAATTCAGCAGTACAAAATAACACCTTTGACCGCCGAGGGAGTGCTCCAACGGTAGTACTAGTAAGGAAGGGGAGGAGAACTCGAATCCCAATCAGGGCCAAATAAAAAAAAACGGAAAGGATTATGGTGCTAGTAGTCTAGGACATGGACTGCCATTAATGACTGACCTTATCTAGAAGAAAATACCTATGAACCATGTAAGAACTAGATACAATCCCCCATATTTGATGGATGTCATGCCACTGCATCTAGTCATGTCAGGTTATATTAGTGTCCATGTTAAGCTATCCCTATCCACATCTCGACTCTTTATGATGGGGGAGGCTTAATGTGTTCCTTAGTTATCGTGTCTGAGTATCTCTTCTGTTGGAATAATGCATAAATTAGAATCATAATAGTTGGAAATGCATGTGTCCAACTTTGTATACTAAGGTTAATTGAGCAAAGTAACAGCTCCAAAGCTGATTGGTATTGTGATTGGCGACCTTCCCAGAAGCCAAAGCCATAACCATAACGTAAGAGTTTATTATAAAAACCTCTGTTTTCTCGGTCGCCTTTCCAATTATAACATAAAACAACGGTCGCAATGTTTTATATGTGATGGATAAATTTTCTTCTTTTACATTCTTTGACAAACATCTCATGATATAAGAAAACACGTTATATATGATGATTATTATTAATTGGTATTTTAAATCATAAAATGCTTCCACAAGGTACCTACTGTTTGAACAATCCAACATGGACATTTGTTTTTCCTACCATTCTTACATAGAGATTTGAACTCAAAAATGTTTTATTTATTCCTAATTCACACACTATCATGTACAATAACAAAACCTACATTATGTATTGTCATGATTTAAATATTATCAAAAAAATGGTGACAAAATAAATAATTGTTGTGGAATTCCAACCTTGCCCACTAGTACCCCCACAGCACCAATCGCTTGAGATAACATAGCTCATATGTACAAGTTAGTAAATGAATACTAAAATATTAAAATGCACACACTTGGTAATGATACAATCGAGTCACTAATGATCAAACCAAATAGACCCCAACATTGTTTTCTCAACATTAAGCTGACATTTAGCCCAGCGTTTGTTCTCGTAGTTTATGCAAGAACATGAATGTTTGGAGGGAGTAAAAGACATAAGAGGTTAAATCTGTATAATAGTTGTGGATATCGCAAAGTTAAGGAACTCATCTGTGTAAATTGGTCGTGAGGTAGAGGATCTAGGCTGCATGTAAGGTGCTTTCAGATTGTGTCATTTTGTCACGACTCGATTCCAATATACTAGATCCGGTTGGATCATGTCCAGCCTGCACCGTTGTGAGACGGCGGCAGTAAGCTGCAACGCATGAACAACATTCTAAATACGGAATAAAAACTTTATTAAACATTTGAAATGAACTAGAGTTTAAATAAAGCAAACATAAACAGAACAAACATCCAGTTGTTACAACTTATTTATTTATTACAACTTTTAGAAAAGGAAAGAGACTAAATAGAATAGTGCAACTTAACTCTTGGTTTCTCTGTCCTAGTTCAGCTAACTCCTCGGAACCCAAGTCGGATCCTTAGTAAGAACTATAGGCCAGCTCCTCGTTGTCGTAATCACCTAAAATATTGGTCTTCAGTCAGGAGGAGAACAAGAACATACGAATCCATTCCAACATCTTATTTAATAATTAAAATGAGACAATAAACAGTTTATAACATACACTTATTTTCTAATAATAATAATAGAAACAGTTATGCAATAAATCTCTGGAAATGAAAATAATGCAATCAAACTAGCAATAGTGTGTGAGCGCGTAACATCCTGTGGCCGGCTAGGGATAGAGGCAGTAAGTGTTCTAGTGAACACGGTCCGGCTTCGGCCCAAGTGGGTTGGGCTTCCGCTATCCACAGTGATTCAGTAGGGGACATTGACCACAGGCGTTAACACTACTCCCCAAACTCCGAGTCAATGAGTCAGTCAAGCAGTCAGTATGATCCGAGAAGGATCCCGTGAGTCAAGTGTCGATACAGCAGTTCTACTATGCAATGAAATTAATTATTGACTAAAACACAAGTTTGGGTAAGTATGAACTTGCCTTGGTATTCCCGGTGCTGTAGGTGACGACAGGAAGTATCAGACCAAGTTCCGAGACTGAAAACCTACATTAACGAAATGTAACTTAGTTGCCAATCTACGATTGCTACAATCCTAATTAATACATAAATGACGTTAACGTCTAGGCCCTAAATCACTGATAGTTTTAATAAAGCAGTTATTTAATTATAAAATATTTTAGAGAAACCTAAGTGAATATTATAAGAAAATACGATTTTAGTAAATAAAATAAAATAACTTATTATTTCTTTCAAAAGAGAATATCGTTAATTTATTTAATAATAAAACGCGACAATTAATAGGTATTCTGATTTGAAGATAACTTTGTAAAATATTCTTTTAATACTTTAAAATCACGTATAATAATATTTGGTAAAAAATAATTTCCTAATAAGCTATTGTTTATAAATAATGCGGAAAAACCATATTTTATTTGTTAGAAATTAATAACTATTTTCGTAAAATAATATTATAATTAGAATTTCTTATATAAAAGACTTGAAAATACTTTGAAATTAAATAGTATTTTGTTTACATAAACTAAACGAAATATTTAATAGATATTTTCAAATAATAAGAAAACCATTTTAATAGTAAAATTATGAAAATTATTTATTTAGTAAAGTTTAAGGTTTTTAGAAACATATTTAAGACGCTTATTAAAATATCGTCTAAAACCTTTATTTTTAATACAATAAAAACTTACTAAACTAATTGAACGATTTTATTACGAAAATATTTCATATGTAATTAATAAGAAATTATTTAATTATACAAATAACTTAAGGATTTTCTACGGAAAAAAACTAACGTTTATTACCTAAAATTTCTTTTTTGTCTATACTAAAAATAAGCTATTGATATGAACTAATTAATATCTAATATAACTTGATTTCCACGTTAGTCGTAATTAATCGTTTAGTAACCATTTTAACATTAATTATTAAAACTAATAACTTACTAACTAATATACAATCTATATAACACGAGATAAATATTATTAATAACAATAATCAAACGTCACACTAATTAATTACTGAATTCTATTACAACCATAAGTCCAAATTAAGAAACTAGCAATCTATCTATCTCGGAATTGACAGAATTTTATTCTTTCAATTCCGATCGGAACAATAATGGATTTTTGCATTTTGTAAAATACACAGAAAGGTTTCGGCTTACCGAATGGCTGATGACGGAGTACCGAGGGGAGGCCATGGCTGATGATGGAGTACCGAGGGGAGGCCTCGGACTCGGAACGCACGCACGCAGGGAGTGCGCGTATGGGCTGCCCCGCGCACGGGGGAGCCGCTGGTGCGCACGGGGAGCGGTGCACAGGCGCTGGTGCGCATAGGAAAGCGTCCTGGACGGCCCGCTTGCGCGCGGAGGCTGGCCGGGAGGCGTCAGGTGGCCGGGGGACGGCAGGCGGGGGTGTCACGCGGGCGGGGGAAGCCGCGCGGGACGCGGCAGCGCAGCAGCGCGCGGGGCGGCGCGCTGGTTGTCGCGGGCGGCGGCTGCTGCTGGCGCGCGGACGGTGGCGTCGTCGTCGGGGCGGTCGCCGGTCGGTACGGGCTGGTCGGCCGGTTGGGGCAGGGACGGTCGATCGGGAAGCGCGGGGAAGACGTCCGAGTGAGGTGTTGACGCGACCGGGGCATCGCGGGGAGCGTCGGGATGGGATCGATTTCGAAAATGGAGAAGTGTGGGTGGTGGAAAGATATGTTTGGGAAGGTGGATTGTTCTGTCATTTCTCTTCTGGAGAAGAAAGTGTTTCTGGGAAGTATACTTAGAGGAGATGGGTTAGGGGGGGTTGGGGAATCCGGCTGAGAAAGTGGATCTGAGCGGGGACTGGGTGGGTTGAATGGTTAGTTGTAGTTAGGGTTTAGGGTTTAATGGGTTTTGGACAAAAGTTATTGGACTAAGGAAAAGACTTTAATTAAGGCTACAAGAATTAACAATAATAATTAAAAACCAAAAGCTTTATAAAACCCATATATTCATAATAAAAAAGTTTGGGTTTTACACATTTGTTCTTTGCCTTTGGCTCCAGGCGTGTGCCTTGAGAACACTGACAATACTAGTAATATAGAAAGAAAGTAGTATGTAAGCATCTAAATAGTTCAAATATGACATCTTCAAAGTCTATTCACTAAGGGTCTGCTTGGATTGCCGGTTTAGTGAAAAGAAGTTAAGTGAGAAAAAATAAAAATTATGTTTGGTTTAAAATGTAGGTTTAGGTGAAAGGTTATAGTGGATTAAGTAAAGATTTGTTTAACCATCTTTTATCTATTTTTTAATTTTTCAAATCGAAGGATTAATGAGGGAGATTGAGAGCTTTTGTTTAAAAAATTATAAATATTCCTGATTTGTCCTATAAATATTATAATTATTATTTTCTTGCTTTCAACATGCTGCTTTGTAACTTTCTCATTTGTGAAGATATTTTGAAAAGTTCTAATTTAAATTTCAATCAAACTTAATTTCATGACATACGTAATAAAAATATTTTAGTAACTATTGTGTTTTTATTAATCTCCCTCTCATTCAAAACCTCCAATTCAACATTTTTTTTTCTCTCAATCCAAGCGAACCCTAACTGTATACCATGTATTCTAATCTTGACAGAGGTCTTCTAGATGATACAGACTCGATTGGGGGTGGCATATTGAAGAAAAATGTCAAACAAAAATAGCCAAATGACCATTTTTGACTTAGACCATATATATGACTGAATTTGTATATATTTAATTTTCTATATATTGGTTTACATATATAGATTTTCAATATATGACATGCCAAAAGATTATTTCTTATACATCTCATTATGCTCAATGTAAGTTTTTTTTTGAGATGTCCGGCGATACGCACGGGACTTTTGTGCACGCTGTCCCCGTGGCTCGATCCACTGATCTTCCGTCACACAGTCAGGGTCTTATATCTCTCCACGGTAACCACGAGAGCTACTCGAGTTCGATTGCTCAATGAAAGTTGTTGAATAAGTTTGACATAAGAGATAAGTTGTTGAATAAGTTCAACATCTTTATCTTATCCTCTTTGTGGTAGAGAGTTCTTGAGGGCAAAGAGGAAATTGTTGAGAGAGCTATTTTGTAATTTATTTTCTTCGTGTAACTGAATACCCTCGTCTGTGGATATAGGCATCTTGACCGAATCTCTTAAATTTATGTCTTTACGGTTATGAATTTTCTGTGAGATGTTCTCTGATTTTTTTAGTTTATTTTTGCTTGTCCCCCAACACATTATGCTTCAGCTTCTCTTAAAGGTTTCTCTCTTTACCTTTTTCTTTTTGTCTTACTGTTCATGTTAATGTTTTTAGTTGCATCTCAGAAATTTGCTGATTCAACTGGTTTTACCGCGAATGGAATGATGACAGAAAAACCTGAGGATTACCAACGCATGCTCCAGAATCTTATAATCAAAGAACAACAGGTTAATCTTATTTTTATATTTTATATTTTTGTTGTTTTTTAAGGACGAAGATTAATTTAGGGCAATTTTTTAAGGACAATGATTAATAGAGTAATCCTAGGAATAACATTAATTAATCCTTGTTAGTATAAACTGAAAAGAGATTAATCTAATCCAATAAATTAAGCCCAAATGTAGACACTATATATATATTGTAACAAATCCTAGCAATGAAAAGAAGGCATTATTATTTCCTACATGGTATCAGAGCAAGGTTCTGAAAAATCATAGCCGCCAAAACCTATCTTCCTTCTCCTCCACCCGCGTCCGATCCGGCGCCCCTCCTTCTGATTCGGCGTCCGACTGTACCGGCCAACCCGATTCACGCGCGGCGTCCGATCCGGCGCCCCTCCTCCCGACTGAACAAGCCGGCGCCCGACTGCACCGGCGAACCCGATTCCGTGCGGCGTCCGACCCGGCGCCCCTCCTCCTGACTGAACAAGCCGGCGCCCGACCGCACCGACTTCCGCCGATCCCGTCACTTTCTCAGGTACTTCGTATCCTCTAACACAATTTCTAAGTTATGACATATTTACTACTGGACAGAGATTTTCTTGCAGCTATCACTGCAGGTGTTGAGCCTACTTCATATCGCCAGGCCTCGCGAGATTCGGGCTGGCGCGCGGCTATGCAAACTGAAATACAGGCTCTGAAAGATAATGGAACATGGAGTCTTGTCGATTTGCCTCCTGGGAAGAAAGTATTGGAAAGTAGATGGGTGTACAAAATAAAGTACAAATCCGACGACAGTGTTGAGCGCTTAAAGGCACGACTGGTTGTGTTCGGTAATCATCAGGTCGAGGGGATCGACTATTCAGAGACATTTGTCCCGGTAGCTAAGATGCCTATAGTTCGGACGTTTTTGGCTGTTGCAGCTGTGAGAAGCTGGACTTTACACCAGATGGATGTGCACAATGCTTTTCTTCATGACGATCTGGCAGAAGAAGTGTATATGAAGTTGCCGCCAGGTTTTTCGCATAGTGAACCTAACAAAGTATGTCGTCTGCGTAAGTCTCTATATATATGGATTGAAACAGGCACCATGTTGTTGGTTTGCTAAACTTACTGCTTCCCTGATATCCTATAGATTTATTCAATCTCATTCCGATTATTCCCTTTTCTCTCTTTTTAAAGGGAAGGTAGAGTTGAATGTTTTGATCTACGTGGATGATATGATTGTGTCTGGTAATGACTCCGGTGCTTTAGATGCTTTCAAAAAGTACCTTAGTTCTTGCTTTCACATGAATGACCTTGGTGTGTTGAAGTATTTTCTTGGCATAGAGGTGGCTCGGAGTGCAGAAGTCATTTTCTTGTGTCAAAGAAAGTATGCTTTGGACATCATTTCAGAATGCGGCTTGATGGGGTCTCGACCTGCTGGCTTTTCCATGGAGCCCAATGACAAGCTGGCAGAATCGACTAGTCCAAAGATGGTGGATGCAGAGCCTTATCGGAGGCTGGTTGGGAGGTTGATTTATCTATCATTTACTCGCCCTGACTTAGCCTATTGTGTGCATATCTTGTCTCAATTTTTACAGGAGCCTCGACAAGATCATTGGCATGCTGCTTTGAGAGTTGTTAGATTATATTTGAACACCATTGTTTTTCACTTTTTGGCTCTGATACCATGTAGGAAATAATAATGCCTTCTTTTCATTGCTAGGGTTTGTTACAATATATATAGTGTCTACATTTGGACTTATGGACCATATTACATTACAAATATAATCTAACAATCTAACATATACCTACCCAATTCATGCCCTCATTTTCATTCATTCTGAGTGAAGTGAGTACATTTTACATGAATGCCAACAATGCATGACAGAAGGTCACAACTTTTAACTCGTTGGCCTCTTCAATTCATGTATGACAGAAGGTCACAACTTTTAACTCGTTGGCCTCTTCAATTTCTAAACTTTTATTTTCACATTTTATGTGAGTTGTGGTAGTATAATTTACAGCAAATTAAATGTTCAACATGATAATTTGAATTGAGAGATTATGAAATTATGTATTCAACATGGTATTAGTAATACTATATATCACTAAGTTCACTTCTTTTTTCTCTTTAATACTATGTTACTTGATATATAAAAGTTTTTTTAAGCTAGGTTAACAAATGTGAAACAACGTATGGACTATAGCCACATTTATTAAAAGAGATAAATTATTAATTAAACTTTATTATCATTATTTACGTGTTAATTGTTCAGATGTACAAGCTGTTTAAAATAAGATATTAGAGTTAACTAAATCTGAAGTAAGCAAATACTATCAATCTTAATGCTCATTTTGTTTATTTTTTAAATATATTTTAATATATTTATAAAAATATTTATATATTTATATTTCTATATTTCTATATGTTTTTATATTTTTTTTACCAACAATTTGAAGGTGGTGTATTCTCTATTTTCTCGAGAGAAGGTAGAGGAGGATATATACTATTTTTTTCTTTGTCCCTTGAAGAGGAGGATATAGGCTGTTTGTGGATAACTCGCATGTTTTACTTCCTGTTAGTTTGTAGTAGAACATACATTATGTCTTGATGGATTATGTTTGTGTGTCTACTCGAAAAAAAAAAACACTAAGTATCCTTATCCCTCATCTCATTGCAATAATGAGTCAAACTAGTATTGCGATTGCGTCCATTTAAGTATTGCATTGTGATAGTAACTTTAGGAGCCCTGCTATCTTGTCCTGCCTGCAGGTCAGTCCGTCCACTACGTGGCGCCATCCGGTGTGGGACCTATGCATATAGGAGGGGGGGGGGGGGGGGGGGGGGGGGGCAGTCCGCTTGGGAGAAAATTACCTTTTCCCTAACTTTTGAGTAGCCATATGTTATTGCCGGGGCACAATTTTTCGATGAAAAACAGAAATATCGTAACAATTGTACAAACAATCGTTATTACGTAACTCTTCACAGAAGGTACGTAAGAGAAATTTCAACTAGTGCTATACTTCACAGAAGGTGCACAGAACGTAACACTTCACAGAAGGTACGTAAGAGAAATTTCAACTAGTGCTACACTTCACAGAAGGTGCACAGAACGTAACACTTCACAGAAGGTACGTAAGAGAAATTTCACTAGTGCTACACTTCACAGAAGGTGTACAAATAGAATTCAGATAATATCAACGAAGAAGGCGACAGCCGAAAGATGGAAAAACTCCTGCTGGGGTGAATGATCACCGTTGCTCAAAGCTTTATTCGCCCCACACGAATAGCTTCCAGGAACCAGCAAGTTCGTCGGAGAACTTGGAACACTGTTGCTCTTCTGACTCCTCGGATGAACACGAACTTCCGTGCAAAACTCAACGCTGGTACTAAACATTTTTTTCTCTCTCACAGCCTCTAAACACTTGTAAACTTTCTGTCTACTGCTTGTGTCTCTGTTGTAACCTGTGAGAAAGAAGGAGGAGGCCTTATATAAGTTCCAGCAACAACTGCCCGGTTAGCACAATGTTAGGAACGTGGTAGTAACCACTCCGAACATGGAGCAACCACTCAGAACATGTAAAGACACGTTCTGCTGCAAGTTGTGCCACTCACGTAACCAGCGTAATTTGCACTTTACGCACACAGCCCCTTTACGCACCCTACGCACACTACGCACTCTACGCACACTGCGTACGCTGCGACGATGCTGACGTGCTAAGTGCAAAGTGTGCCAACAAAACGCCACATTACGCCTCATGAGCCCTTGAGCCCGAGTTCGAGCCCGAGTCCAAGTCCGAGTCGCTAAGCCCCTACGGGGCTTAGCTCCTATGGAAATAAATTTTCCAAGAGCAAAAAACATGAATGCTTTAATTGTTAATTTTAGCCTTTTTTCCCTTTAGAAAAATAATCCCACATGGCAAACCCATGTGCACCTCCACACCACATGTGCATCCCAAATAATAGCAAAGCTAATATATAGAGATACAAACTCTTTGGCCTATCCGATGTGGGACTAAACTTTCTAAAGGAAAGGCCAAAACTCCAACAATCCCCCACATATCTCTATATATGGGTATAAGTGTTCCCTACAGTAACTGTCCATCATGCATTAGGAGAGATGTCGCTGACGACTTGAATCTTCCCGCATGGGTCAAAAATCAGACTATAATACAAGAATGGACTAAGCCTTGAATTCTGCATCATAGCTGAAATTCTTTCCACTCACATAATGTAGTTACATGTGCTTCTGGCTACACATTAAAGGTCCTGTGCCAGCCTGATTTCAGTGTATAATTTTGGGCGTCTACAAGTTTACCCTCAAGAGACGGCCTGATATCTCTTTGTCTATACACTATAGGTGAGTTCATTATAAAAAGACATGGCATGAAGCGCTTTGCGCTTCCCTTGCGGTGCTACGCTGCTATGACATGGCTTAAAGCCGAGGCCTTACCCCGTATCGGGAACCTCATCGTAGTGTCATACTACAGTAGCATGAGGCAACCGCCTCTTTGTAGTGCCAAACTACCCAGCATGAAGCCTTAGGCTCCCTTGCGCTGTTACGCCGCAACGACATGGCTTGCACGGCCTAGGCTTTATCCCTAACCGGATACCTCATCGTGGTGTCGTACCACTGTAACATGAGGAACTCCTCCTCTTTGTAATGCTGACTACACCCCTCTTTATTTTAACATACAATATTAGGCTAACTGCCTATTTGCGGTGCTACGTCGCTGTGACTTGGCCTGCTAAGCCGAGGCTTTATCCTATTCCTGGGCAGCACCCTACATATAGGAACCTCATTGTGGAGTCACCCCACTGTAGCATGGAGTTTCACTCCTTGTAGTGCTGCTCTACCGTGCTTCCTGTAAAGCACACCAGGCATTTACTCTGCCTGAGAACTCATTAAGGCAATTAAGCCAACCTTCCCACAGGAACCGTTTTTCGCAGAAAACAACGGTAGACAACAGTTGTTGTAGGTCCGTAACCTCTCCATGCCCAATAGAACATGTACCCACCGTTCCTGATATTCTTCCAGTTAATGGTCCTCCCTTGAACCAAAAGCTAGATGCCTAGTAGATAAATCTTTGAACTAATAGCATAAAACTTTATGGTAGGAATACAATAACTAATATCAGAATGCCTTCAAGCCCATTTTACATGCTGAGTCATCGACCAGCTGGCGCTTGAGGCCCTTAGTGAACGGATCCGCCAGATTTTTCTGACTCCGAACATCAATTACTGCAATTACACCTCTCTTAATAAGATCGTGTACTGCCCTGTGCTTTAACCACACAGTCCTCTTCTTTCCGTTGAAAAGGTCATTTGATGCCACCGCCGCAGTCGCTTGGTTGTCACAGTATATCGGTATTGCCGATATTTGCGCCCCAACCACTGGAAGATCATACATGAGCTCCCGAAGCCATTCTGCTTCCTCGGCTGCGGTATCAAGTGCAAAGAACTCAGATTCCATGGATGACCGCGAGAGCATAGTCTGCTTTTTCGATTTCCACGATATAGCAGCTCCACCCATTATGAAAATATATCCACCTGTGGACCTCTCGCTCTCCAAATCTGAGCACCAGCTGGCATCACTGAAGCCTTCCACTACCTGCGGATCTCCGCTGTAGTACAGTGCATATGTCTGAGTCTAGCTTCTTGAGATATCTCATAACCCGTTTCACAGCCTTCCAGTGTTCAACGCCAGGATTGCTCGTGAAACGACTCAGCATTCCCATGGCGAAAGCTATGTCAGGCCTTGTGGCATTAGTAGCATACATCAAACTTCCGATTACGCTTGCATACTTCAGCTGCCTGACGCTTTTCCCTGAATTAGGCTTCAGCTTCATATCACATCTGTACGGCGTATCGATCCCTGGAAGATCCCGATACCCATAACGAGTGATCATTTTCTCAATATAATGAGACTGTGACAGCGCTAGTCCAGTGTCTGTCCGGATGATCTTGATCCCTAAGATCATATCAGCTTTCCCCAAGTCCTTCATACTGAACTTGCTTGAGATGAATTTCTTTGTCTCCGTGACACAGCTAATATCCGTACCTAGGATAAGCATGTCGTCCACGTACAGACAAACGATCACACCTCTTCCGTCAGCGAACTTCGTGTAAACACACTTGTCCGTTTCGCTGACCATATAGCCATTTGACCTTATAAATTTGTCAAATTTCTCATGCCACATCTTGGGAGCTTGTTTAAGACCGTACAAGAATTTTACCAACTTACGGACTTTGTCTTCAAGACCCCTGATGACAAATTCCTCTGGTTATTGCATGTAAATCTCTTCGGTCAGCTCGCCATTTAGGAAAGCCGTATTCACATCCATCTGATGTATCACCATCTTATGTATTGCTGCGAGAGCAATCAACATTCTGATGGTGGTCATCCGGACAACTGGAGCATACGTGTCAAAATAGTCAATCCCCTGCTTCTGAGAAAACCCCTTAGCTACCAACCTAGCCTTGAACTTGTCAATAGTTCCGTATGCTTTCATCTTCTTCTTGAAGATCCATTTGCATCCGATGGGTTACGCTCCTTCAGGAAGATCAACCAACACCCAAGTGTTATTTGAGGTGATAGAATCAATTTCATTGTCAATCGCCTCCTTCCAGAAAACCGCGTCTCTGGTCTTCATCGCCTCATCATAGGTAAGCGGATCTGCTTCCACATGATAGGTGACAAAGTCACTTCCGAAGTCCTTCGGCCTCCTCACACGCTTAGCTGAAGGCTCAGCTTGTTCTGGTTCAAATGTTGTTTCAACAACATCTTCTTGGACCACATCTTCATTGAAGACTTCAGTTTGCTGTGCACCCTCATTGTTCTCCGGTACATCCGCAAGAACAATATTCTTGTGCCTTACAAATTTGTCTTCAAAATATTCTGCGTCGCGAGATTCAATGATATGATTTGACTCAATATCAAAAAATCTCCGAGCATCACTCTTCTCGGCATACCCCAAGAAGATCGTCTTTGTAGTCCTTGTCCCAAGCTTCTGAATGTTCAGATCTGGAAGCTTGACATATGCCAGACACCCCCACACTCGAATGACATTCAAGTTAGGTCTGACCTTGAACCAGAGTTCATGAGGAGTAACGTCTGAAGTTGCATGAGGCACTCTATTTAGAATAAAAGTGGCCGTCAATGCAGCTTCACCCCAGTAGCACTCAGGAAGGCCAGCAGTCAACAACATTGAGTTAATTATTTCTGTTAACGTTCTGTTCTTCCTCTCTGCTACTCCATTTGATTGAGGAGAGTACGGTACCGTAGTCTCATTGACAATTCCATGTTCTTTGCAGAACGATACGAATTCATGAGACCTGTACTCCCCACCTCGATCACTTCTTATTCTTTTGAGTTGTTGTCCAGTCTGCCGCTCAGCTTCGGCTCTGAATTCTTTGAACTTCTCGAATGCTTCGTCTTTAGCCTTCAGCAAATAGACGAACGCATACTTTGAGAAGTCATCGATGAAGGTTATAAAATACTTCATCCCGGCCTTTGTAGAGAACTGTTTGAAGTCACATATATCTGAGTGTACTAACTCCAGAAGATCTGTACTTCGATTTACCCGAGGAAAGGGTTTCCTTGTGATCTTAGTTTGAGCACAAACTTCACATTTCTCTACCTTACCCCCACACTTGGAGATAAGCCCTAGACTAGACATTCTGTTAATTCGTTTAGAATGAACATGTCCTAGCCTATTATGCCACAACTCATAAGTATAAGCAGAATGAGTGATTGTATTAACAACATTGAACTGATTTACAAGCTGAATCTTGAACATTCCTTCGGTATAAAAAGCTTTTTCGAAATATGTTTCCTTGATAGACATCACCATCTGGCCAGCATTGATGTCCATCCTGAGGCTTGCGTTGCAGAGTAGGCCTCCTGAGATCAGGTTCTTGGCGATAGCAGGTACGTGCTTCACGCCTTGAAGCGTCAGAGACTTCCCCGAAGTCAGCTTCAACACCACCGTCCCGATTCCTAGCACTTCAGCTTGTGCCTGATTCGCCACCATAACCACATCAGAAGTAGGGGTATAGGTGGTGAACCACTCCTTGCTGAAGCAAACATGGCAGGTGGCTCCAGTGTCTACCCACCAGTCAGCATCAGTTCCTACCGCATCAACCTGCGCAATCATACCAACAACATCAGTGATCATAGATACCTTACTAGGTTTTTCTTGCTCCGATTGCTTGGTTTTTGCTTTGCACTCATTCTTAAAGTGGCCCTTCTTGCCACACTTGAAGCAAGGCATTTGAGACTTTGGCTTCTTTTTCTTGATAGAAGTTCCCTTAACTTTTAGATTGTCAGGGTCCTTCTTCTTGCTGTGGGAAGCCGCCTGCTTTCCCCTTGGTTCCTTGGTATGATCCATATTGGCGTTAGCCAATTGCTTGGACAGTGCGTCCACCTTCAGTTGAGCCCGCATCTGGTCCTCAACATAGATTTCCTGCAGGAGATCTTCAAGGATGATCTCCAGCGTCTTCCTATGCATGTTTGCATAGAACTTGCTCCACCCAGCGGGGAGCTTTGAGACAATCCGTCCAACAACAAACTTGTCGGGGAGGGGCATCGCCTCGTCTTCCAACTTCTGTCGCAGTTTCAGGAACTCCTTCACCTGCGGCAGCATAGACTTTTCGTCCTCAAAGAACCACTTGTGATATTTTTCAACCACAAATATTTTACCGCGGTTCTTGTCTTCTTCGTAGAGTTTTTCTAGAGACTCCCATATGTCTCTAGCGATATTCTTTTTAGAATAGGATTCTGCAAGGGAATCTTCCATAGCATTCAGGATAAGCAGCCTGCAAATACTATTTTCCTTTCTCCATTTTGCTTGCAGTTTAGTAGCCGCGGTGATTGCGGCAGCAGACCCAACATCTGGAACAGTAGGTTCTTCCTCCAGAAGCACGTGATCTACGTCTTTGAGTTGAAGGGTGAGATATACCTTCCTCTTCCAGACTTGGTAATGTTCTCCATCAAACTTTTCTAACTTATAAAAGTCAGAATTGAAGAGTGAAACATTAACGTTTTCCATCGTAGCGATAAAGCTTTAAGATTGTTATTGCCGGGACACAATTTTTTGATGGAAAATAGAAATATCGTAACAATTGTACAAACAATCGTTATTACGTAACTCTTCACAGAAGATACGTAAGAGAAATTTCAACTAGTGCTACACTTCACAGAAGGTGCACAGAACGTAACACTTCACAGAAGGTACGTAAGAGAAATTTTAACTAGTGCTACACTTCACAGAAGGTGCACGGAACGTAACACTTCACAGAAGGTACGTAAGAGAAATTCTACTAGTGCTACACTTCACAGAAGGTGCACAAATATAATTCAGATAATATCAACGAAGAAGACGACAGCCGAAAGATGGAAAAACTCCTGCTGGGGTGAATGATCACCATTGCTCAAAGCTTTATTCGCCCCACACGAATAGCTTCCAGGAACCAGCAAGTTCGTCGGAGAACTTAGAACACTGTTGCTTTTCTGACTCCTCGGATGAACACGAACTCCCGTGCAAAACTCAACGCTGGTACTAAACCTCTTTTCTCTCTCACAGCCTCTAAACACTTGTAAACTTTCTGTCTACTGCTTGTGCCTCTGTTGTAACCTGTGAGAAAGAAGGAGGAGGCCTTATATAAGTCCCAGCAACAACTGCCCGGTTAGCACAATGTTAGGGACGTGGTAGTAACCACCCCGAACATGGAGCAACCGCTCAGAACATGTAAAGACACGTTCTGCTGCAAGTTGTGCCACTCACGTAATCAGCGTAATTTGCACTTTACGCACACAGCCCCTCTACGCACCCTACGCACTCTACGCACACTGCGTACGCTGCGCCAACAAAACGCCACATTACGCCACATGAGCCCTTGAGCCCGAGCCCGAGCCCGAGTCGCGGGGCTTAGCTCCTATGGAAATAAATTTTCCAAGAGCAAAAAGCATGAATGCTTTAATTGTTAATTTTAGCCTTTTTTTCCTTTAGAAAAATAACCCCACATGGCAAACCCATGTGCACCTCCACACCACATGTGCATCCTAAATAATAGCAAAGCTAATATATAGAGATACAAACTCTTTGGCATATCCGATGTGGGACTAAAGTTTCTAAAGGAAATGCCAAAACTCCAACACCATATATATGATTTATATATGATGCATGCAACAAAGATTACTTGAAACAACTCATTCCTCGGCGAAATAATGCACTAAAATAGCATCTGGTGTCTACATCGTGCAATTTTACAAATCAAGTATCTTTTAGTATCATCAAAAAGGAAAAATAAAAAACATAAATGCTTAAATTTTGGGGGGAACCTGAGCTCAACACTCAGAAGTTTCAACGAATTGCATACAGGTCCAAGCATTGTCCCAAATTTGGCAGTATGTTTAAGCTTTATATTAGTAGGATGCTTCTCATCAGTCTGGGCTTAGTTAAGAGCTTCAGATGACTATCACTTTCACAACAAAAATCTCGAACACAAGTCACAACCACCTTCAGGCCATCGTGTCCTCCTCGTCCGCCTCCCACAGCCCGACAGCTCGAACGAAGCTGATGGACGTCGCGACGACCATGGCCGCAAAAATGGGGGGGATCACGAGATCAAGCCCGCACCGCTCGAAGAGCTGGGCTGGCAGACACACCACCTCCCCTGCTGGCCCGTCGAGCGGGAGCCTAACCGCGCCAGCGTCGCATTCGCTTGCGAAGGGGGACGCCGGGGACACCGCCCACGTGAATGCGAACTCCGGCGAGAACGACACCACCGACACCGTCGTGGTGATGAGGGCTGTCCACGTCGTGGCGTAGAGGAGCAGCGAGCGGCGCCGGAGGAGACGCTCCCAGAGGTCCTCAAGGAAGAATGAGATCGTCATAGCCAACTCTGAAATCTTTTTTAATGAATTAGAGTCAGATGACAGGTTATATGCAAGCATGAGTCTATATATAGGTATATCGGGACGTAAGATTCAACGAAAAGTTTGAGGATGGTGCAGAGGTTGACAATTGATTAGGTTTACTAGTGGAGGGACATTCAATCCACTCCTCATGCATACATAAATAAGCAACTAAAAGATTAACTTAAGTTTGAAGTTTGACTCTGTCGATAGGTCAAGCATCTTAATCCCTTCAAACCTCCAATCAAGGACCCAATTACATACCCACTTTCCGAGATCACTTAGGCCTCGTTTAGTTGGCGGAATGGAAAGAAAAAGAAAGAAAATTGAGTCATTGATATTTTCTCTCTTTTTGGAAAATTATAATTCCAATCAAATTTTTTTGGTGTTTAAAAGAAATCAAAAAAATTGGAAGAAAAAGTTAATCCTTAAAGAAAAAAAATTGAATCCTTGGATTAGTGGAAAGAACCACTTTTTTCTCTATTTTTTTCATCTTGAAAATCAAATTCTTTCCTCATTTTATTTCGTATCCAAACAAAAAATAGTAATCACTTTTTTTTTCCAAAGTTCCAATACCATAAACTAAATGTGGTAGGCCACCTCCGATAAAATTAAGGGACCCAATTATATACCCTTTCCAAGATAAGTTGGGCCATCTCCAAGGCACTCACACTCTCTCTCTCTCTCATATGTTTCTATTTGGAAACTCACTTTAAAAAGGGTGTTGTTAAATACACCATATTTTTATTCTATTTATTACTTTATTAAGTTTACCTTTTAATTTTTAGTTCACCTTCTTTCTCCTTACCTCCTATAATCTATAATTTCTTAAAAATATACAAAATAAAATGATTTGTTGTACGAATATATCCCCACACACACATGCATGAACCAGGGCCGGCTCAGGTCCAGAGCGGCCAGGGTGACCGTCCAGGACTCCTGAATCATGAGAGGCCAAAAAAAAAAATAGTTTAAAAATAAATATGTTAATAATTTTGTATCTAAAAATAGAACTCGTATATATCATGGGTCCCCTTAAACACAAAGTTACTGTAGTGTAATGGTTAGTATTTTACGCTCCTTACAAAAGGTCCTAAGTTCAATCCTTGATTTTAGCTATTTTCTTAAAAGTTTTTTTTTATAATATTTCTACATTATGTATAGGAGCTTTATTTTAAAAATTTGCCCTGGGCCCCATAGGTGCAGGGCCGGCCCTGGCAGGAATTAACAAGAATATATGTGTCCTACTTACAACTCCATTTTTTGGTTCTTATGCCTTTCGATAAGTAAAGGAAAACTCCTCTATTCTAATACGACCAACGGTATCATACATGCAGCTGTAAAGTTTACGATAACTTAATCCTTCTCACATCAACACTTTCTTCAGAATGATGTAAAAAATATGCATATAAAAAATTGGAGAGAAATAGAGGAGAGGGAAGATAAAAATAAACTTGCACCCGGTAGTCTGTACTGTAGGACCGTTGAGCACCTCTAGAGAGGGGGTGAATAGAATGTGTGTGTGTCACGACCCGATCCCAAATAATTGGGTCGAACCGGATCATGCCCAGCCTGCACCGTTGTTGAGACGGTGGCAGTAAGCTGTTCAGTAGCAGGTATCCATACAACACAACTATATTTGTCACAACTCAACATCGAAAATAAACTTTATTAAATTGAAATTTAAATACAAATGAAAATTGTTCTGAAAGGAAATACAGAATTTAAAATAAACAAAATGCAGAAACAGGAAAAATCTATCTATCAGCCTCAGTTCCATCGCCCTCCTGCGGGAACTCTGGCAGCACAACTGGGTACAACTCAGGGTCATAATAGCTGTTGTAACACAGCTCAGCATCCTCAACATCCCCTAAAAATATATCTCCAGTCAGGAGGGAGCAAAGTACAATTCATGCTAATTAAGCAGTTAAATAAGAAATAGAATCATGCAGTTCTAAACAGTTTTAAAACAGGTTTGTTACAGTATAAAACAGTGATTTGAACAGGTAATGACATATGACCGGCTTGGGTTTGTTACAGGAGGGATAATGGGTTTTGTTACAGTAGTGGTCATAATCATTACGCTATTCCCCAGTCCCCAGTAGTTACAGTACAGTACTCTCGGTGAGAGTTTCTGTCACGCCCCAGTACCGGAATACTGAGACGGACTAGGCCAGCTACACCGTATGAGATATATAAACGTCATACGACGATCGTGGCTGTCAAGAGACTAGGGGGTGCATGCTACAATCAGGTCTCCTATGGTCCCACAGAGCATCTATGTCTCAATCAATCAAAACAAGAAGCAGTAAATAATGATCATATAAGACAAAGCAGTAAAGCGTCCCCGACGCTTCATCAGAATGATTCATGAGTCTAGCTATACAAAATGATGAGCTAGTTCTGAGAGTCAATAGTACATAACTATAGTCAGCTGCAGTCTGATTAATTACAATTATGCAAAAGAAACTAGTGTCCAGAACTGCCGGCTAAACAGGTGCCGGTGGCTAAATGCCAAGTACAAAATAGAAGATATCAGAGCGGTGAAGAAGAAACCCACTCATGGTCCCTGGCGCCCATACTCCTGGTGTACACCATTGTTCGGGTGGAAGGCTGGAACCTCTGGAGCTGCTACGAGATCTGGCCAAACAAAACCAGCGGGGTCAGGCCCCGAATAGCAAGTACCACAAGGGAGCACAAAAGAGTGAGATAAATCCAATAAGTTAAATAAGACCTGATTCATGAGTTATAGGCTTATACCATATCATCGAGACAATACGACACCCTTACAACCAAACAAGGAAAAACGGTGCCAATATCGTACCGAGATAAGATATATCCTATAACCATGGGCAGGTAAAAGGGTTTCTGATTCGCGACTTCGGTCCATAGCCTATCGCAGCACAATAGCCCAACCCAACAACCAAACAAGGACATGGGTTGGACCACGCACCACGATAGTCCATGTTCCTCGGTAGCTAACAGAAGAAAATATATCACAAACAAGTCAGCTTACAATCGGCCAATCAATCCTACGGCTTTCTATGATTTGCCTGGGTTATCCCAGTAATGCAATATATATATATAGAAATCCTCAGATCGTATCGCATTACAGCAGGGCTAGCCAAACCACTATATACAAGCAAGCACGAAATGCACCGGTCCCTCGAAAGGCCACCGCGCTAGAATAAGCAGTAACGGTTCCAGCTCTCCTATAGGAAGAGCTGGCTCGGCAGTCACAAATCAGATACTG
The DNA here is from genome assembly GCA_029216955.1 of Iris pallida. NCBI lineage: Eukaryota > Viridiplantae > Streptophyta > Magnoliopsida > Asparagales > Iridaceae > Iris > Iris pallida. The sequence goes on along the minus strand of JANAVB010002195.1, from coordinate 578,990 downwards.
CACTCCACTAGTACGGATGACTATACAGTATCCGAGGCAGCCAACCCGACGCGCCAGGACGGGACCCAGGGCGGCTGGTGACGTACGATCTCGAGATTCTGTTCCCTTCCAATGCTTCTACCAATTTAAGTTGCTTAGATTAACCCTATCTCGATATTGGAATTACATGTCGTGGTCACATGGTCATCCTCCTATATATCGTACCATAGTACGTGTACCCTAAGTATGAATCCACATCGGCTCAATCTAGATCCATGCTTAGTGTAATACATCAAACAATAATCATTTTACCACGACGCTATTACTGACCAATTACCATGACTTGCTGGAAGGTACACAGGTATTGACATATAACACGAATGATCACTTAGCATGTAGAGTCACACCTCAGTGCACTCATTAAATGGCACCGCAGTGCATACTAATATTGTATCTCAATACACACTTAGAACATGTACCAGCACGTATACAGGTAATCAGGTCAGGAACATGGTCAAGTCAGGAAGTCACTCGGACTCCTCGTGACATAAAAGTCACATATGAATTCAGGTTAAAGTAAGACATGAGGGCCCTTGAAGCCAATACAAAGATCTACAACTTTCATGTTGGGAGTTGGGAGAAATTCTGGCCAAATAGGACATAAAACATACAAAAATAGCCAAAATAGGCACTATGAGCGGCAGTAGATGGGTACTCATCTATGCGACTGGGTAAGTGGGTACCCATCTATGCGGCTGGGTTAATAAGTCTCATGCGGCTGAGTTAACAAAATCTCATGTGGCTGGATAAGTGGGTACCCATCTATGCGGCTGGGTAAGTGGGTACCCATCTATGCGGCTGGGTTAATAAGTCTCATGCGGCTGAGTTAACAAAATCTCATGCGGCTGGGTAAGTGGGTACCCATCTATGCGGCTGGGTTAATAAGTCTCATCTATGCGGCTGGGTAAGTGGGTACCCATCTATGCGGCTGGGTTAATAAGTCTCATGCGGCTGAGTTAACAAAATCTCATGCGGCTGGGTAAGTGGGTACCCATCTTCTCCAAAAATCTGAGAAGGATGGCCATGGAACCCACAGCTTCCAAGCTCCATAAAACCTTCACTCTAAGTCCAAATTTGGACTTCCATAGGTCAAAATGGGGTAGAACGAAATTCTCTACAACATAGAACAACTAGATTTTGAAAACAAAAAGGTTTGATAGATCAAAACCCAAGAAAACCGAAAATGGCACAAACTTAGATCTACACAAAACTAGCCATTAAAATCAAAAACTCCAAGAACTAAACTTGTAGAGGATGATGAGAAGAACAATATAGACAAATCATATCAAAGAAAAAATCAAGAAATGAAAAATACAAGAATCTCTCCATTTGGTGCAAGATGTACTTGCCTAAACGTTGGGAGAAAAAGAAATGAAAAAGAGTGAATGAATGAGGAGAGAGAGTGAGGAAGAGAATATATATAGGGGTTGGCTTAAGAAAACCCTAAGCCCTAAACATGCTCCAACCATGTGACTAATGACATGTTAAATGCTACATGATACAACTAATTAAATTAATTAAATAAAATCCTAACCACAATACGGTTCAGAAATCTTATCATCGAAACAGTGAACCACGCCTACAACCAGACAAGGACAAGGGGTGGCACACTAATCCGCGACGAAATACACTCATGACATAATACAAGCACAATTATCAAACAACACATGACATGTGAACAGATTACGAAAGAAAGAACTATTAAGTAAAAGCACAAACAATAATCATACCATAGAAGGAAAGTGATCGAAGACATACAAATAAAATATGCCTCTCAAGTCAGGTAGGAATTCGTCCTCGAGGTCCTACACTGACACCCAAAGTGGACAAGGGTCAATGCTTGAGATAAGTCGGTACCAATGACTAAATCAAGAACGAGACTCTGTCCAGGACGTACTCTCGAAATCAAGACACATGATGAATATCACGTATCACATAATACGAGAGCAGATGAGTGAGACGAGAAAGTCGCCTTCACTCTTCGAATATAGAACTCAAGGAATTATAATGAATAATACTGAAATCTTACCCACAATCTGATCGCCTTCAGCCAACCTCTGCTCTAATACTCCAAATTCTTCTTGCCTTTGTCCCTGCCTTCCTTGGCCCTGCTGTCCAACCTGATGTTGCGCTTGTCGGTACATCTGAGCTTGTGTCAGTAATGGGCGCTGGGCTAGTGGCCTCACTGCTAGTGCTGGCCCTTGATACGGTGCTACCTCTGGAGCTGGCAACGTCAGAAACCGTTGAGCTGGCCCTCCTGGCCTCTGCATCATAGGACAATTGGCAATCCTATGGTCTGGACTACCATACCTCAAGCATAATCCATTAGCTGAACGACACACATCCCTAGTGTGCCCTCCCTTACCACAGTAAGTGCAACCCACTGGTGCTTTCTGACGCTACTGCTGGTTCTTCTGTTGCTGCTGTCGAACTGGTGCAGTCACAATTGTCGTGACTGGTGCTGCATCACGAATACGGACGCCAGGTGCTGGTGCTGACGTCCGAGGTACTGCTCCTCCCTCAGCACTCTGCGTATGAGACCTCTTCTGGCCTCCAGTCCTTGTTGATAACCTTTGAATAGTAAGCTCGTGCCTCCGAGCCGCCGTCAATACTGCATCGAATGTCTGGTAGTCGTGCCCCTCGACCAGCTACAAAATCTCTAGGTGAAGTCCCTGCTGGAACCTCATTGCTCTCTCTGGCTCTGTCGCCACCATCATCCGAGCAAACCTACTTAACCTGCAGAACTCTGCTGCATAACCATCCACCGTCTTACCAGCCTGCTTGAGACTGATAAACCTCTGCTGTAGCTCATATCGCGCTACCACGCCAAAGTACTTGGCCTTGAATCTGGTATTGAAGCTATCCCAGGGAACAGGACGCCTCATTCCAACCTCTTCCGATGCCCACTAATCGCGGGCGAGATCCTGAAGTAAAAGTCTGACCTGGTCAACCTTCTCTTCTGCTGGAACCTTTGCTGCAGTCAATATGGCCTCTGTATCCTGAAGCCAAGCATCCGCCGTGAGGGCATCCTCCGTGCCATCAAAATATCTCGGGTTAAGTCGACAAAACCTTCCGGACGCTCCTGAATCATTCCTGACACTTCTCTCAAGGGCTAATTGCAACCCCTGATTCTGTAGCACATTCTGTTCTTGCTGTCGGGTTTGTTGTTGCTGTTGGGCTGCCATCTAGCGTTGCTGGGTCTCCAATAACCCTCTAATAATCTGCAATAGTGCTGGCGCATCTAATGCTACTGGTACTACCGGTATCACTGGAGGTACGGGATCCTCTGGCCTCTGTGGCTCAACTGGCTCATGCTCGGTAACGTTCTCGATAGGAATCTGTCCAGGTAGAGGGGCTACCCCTTGCTGATCTCCAACTGGTCCCTGATCTACTGGATTATCTCCCATGCCGGCTCCTTCAACAGTCGAGAACGATGCGCCCCTAAAGGATACAATATATCAAAAGACAGGACGGGAAGGAATCGAGGATGGTAATCATGTTAGCAATCAAGGTGGGAGAAAGAGAAGACGAATCAGGAGATCAAGGGGAACTTGTTTTGATTGAGACTCCTATAATCGTAACACCCCACAAGTCTGAAAGACAGACCTGCATGGGCCACCACTAAAACCTTGTCACGCCCCAGTACCGGAATACTGAGACGGACTAGGCCAGCTACACCGTATGAGGTATATAAACGTCATACGGCGATCGTGGCTGTCAAGAGACTAGGGGGTGCGTGCTACAATCAGGTCTCCTATGGTCCCACAGAGCATCTATGTCTCAATCAATCAAAATAAGAAGCAGTAAATAATGATCATATAAGACAAAGCAGTAAGGCGTCCCCGACGCTTCATCAGAATGATTCATGAGTCTAGCTATACAAAATGATGAGCTAGTTCTGAGAGTCAATAGTACATAACTATAGTCAGCTGCAGTCTGATTAATTACAATTATGCAAAAGAAACTAGTGTCCAGAACTGTCGGCTAAACAGGTGCCGGTGGCTAAATGCCAAGTAAAAAATAGAAGATATCAGAGCGGTGAAGAAGAAACCCACTCATGGTCCCTGGCGCCCATACTCCTGGTGTGCACCATTGTTCGGGTGGAAGGCTGGAACCTCTGGAGCTGCTACGAGATCTGGCCAAACAAAACCAGCGGGGTCAGGCCCCGAATAGCAAGTACCACAAGGGAGCACAAAAGAGTGAGATAAATCTAATAAGTTAAATAAGACCTGATTCATGAGTTATAGGCTTATACCATATCATCGAGACAATACGACACCCTTACAACCAAACAAGGACAAACAGTGCAAATATCGTACCGAGATAAGATATATCCTATAACCATGGGCAGGTAAAAGGGTTTCTGATTCGCGACTTCGGTCCATAGCCTATCGCAGCACAATAGCCCAACCCAACAACCAAACAAGGACATGGGTTGGACCACGCACCACGATAGTCCATGTTCCTCGGTAGCTAACAGAAGAAAATATATCACAAACAAGTCAGCTTACAATCGGCCAATCAATCCTACGGCTTTCTATGATTTGCCTGGGTTATCCCAGTAATGCAATATATATATATATAGGAATCCTCAGATCGTATCGCATTCCAGCAGGGCTAGCCAAACCACTATATACAAGCAAGCACGAAATGCACCGGTCCCTCGAAAGGCCACCGCGCTAGAATAAGCAGTAACGGTTCCAGCTCTCCTATAGGAAGAGCTGGCTCGGCAGTCACAAATCAGATACTGCACTCCACTAGTGCGGATGACTATACAGTATCCGAAGCAGCCAACCCGACGCGCCAGGACGGGACCCAGGGCGGCTGGTGACGTACGATCTCGAGATTCTGTTCCCTTCCAATGCTTCTACCAATTTAAGTTGCTTAGATTAACCCTATCTCGATATTGGAATTACATGTCGTGGTCACATGGTCATCCTCCTATATGTCGTACCATAGTACGTGTACCCTAAGTATGAATCCACATCGGCTCAATCTAGATCCATGCTTAGTGTAATGCATCAAACAATAATCATTTTACCACGACGCTATTACTGACCAATTACTATGACTTGCTGGAAGGTACACAGGTATTGACATATAACACGAATGATCACTTAGCATGTAGAGTCACACCTCAGTGTACTCATTAAATGGTACCGCAGTGCATACTAATATTGTATCTCAATACACACTTAGAACATGTACCAGCACGTATACAGGTAATCAGGTCAGGAACATGGTCAAGTCAGGAAGTCACTTGGACTCCTCGTAACATAAAAGTCACATATGAATTCAGGTTAAAGTAAGACATGAGGGCCCTTGAAGCCAATACAAAGATCTACAACTTTCATGTTGGAAGTTGGGAGAAATTCTGGCCAAATAGGACATAAAACATACAAAAATAGCCAAAATAGGCACTATGAGCGGCAGTAGATGGGTACTCATCTATGCGACTGGGTAAGTGGGTACCCATCTATGCGGCTGGGTTAATAAGTCTCATGCGGCTGAGTTAACAAAATCTCATACGGCTGGGTAAGTGGGTACCCATCTATGCGGCTGGGTAAGTGGGTACCCATCTATGCGGCTGGGTTAATAAGTCTCATGCGGCTGAGTTAACAAAATCTCATGCGGCTGGATAAGTGGGTACCCATTTATGCGGCTGGGTAAGTGGGTACCCATCTATGCGGCTGGGTTAATAAGTCTCATCTATGCGGCTGGGTAAGTGGGTACCCATCTATGCGGCTGGGTTAATAAGTCTCATGCGGCTGAGTTAACAAAATCTCATGCGGCTGGGTAAGTGGGTACCCATCTTCTCCAAAAATCTGAGAAGGATGGCCATGGAACCCACAGCTTCCAAGCTCCATAAAACTTTCACTCTAAGTCCAAATTTGGACTTCCATAGGTCAAAATGGGGTAGAACGAAATTCTCTACAACATAGAACAACTAGATTTTGAAAACAAAAAGGTTTGATAGATCAAAACCCAAAAAACTGAAAATGGCACAAACTTAGATCTACACAAAACTAGCCATTAAAATCAAAAACTCCAAGAACTAAACTTGTAGAGGATGATGAGAAGAACAATATAGACAAATCATATCAAAGAAAAATCAAGAAATGAAAAATGCAAGAATCTCTCCATTTGGTGCAAGATGTACTTGCCTAAACGTTGGGAGGAAAAGAAATGAAAAAGAGTGAATGAATGAGGAGAGAGAGAGTGAGGAAGAGAATATATATAGGGGTTGGCTTAAGAAAACCCTAAGCCCTAAACATGCTCCAACCATGTGACTAATGACATATTAAATGCTACATGATACAACTAATTAAATTAATTAAATAAAATCCTAACCACAACACGGTTCAGAAATCTTATCATCGAAACAGTGAACCACGCCTACAACCAGACAAGGACAAGGGGTGGCACACTAATCCGCCACGAGATACTGTTCCATGCCATGGCCAGTTACAAATACAGGATAAATACAATAAAGATACAGGTGTCAGATACCATATACATGAAAAATCAAAAATTTACGTATTCTGGAAACAGGGAGTGACAGTTTCGTGTTTGAGTCGTGGTTTAGACATGCAGTAAAGCGATTAAGTAAATAACTGTAAACTAACATAAACTATACTTGCCTCAGGAAAATGACTGGAGATGTGGACGACTCCGAGACGAGAAATTTAGAGTTGTCCTCGAATTCCTACATTCGAGAGATAAACTCAGCTTTCAGGTTAACCAACTTAGATATGCTAGTTGTAATCTCTATTTGCGTCCTAGTCCAATTTTAGTTCTTAAGTTAACCAAACACAGAAAAGACGGTTATTAGTGCGTTAATTTAATACGAGGGAAAAATGATCATTTTATACTTTTGATTCGGAAAATCATCGTCGATGCCAGATTATTAGAAAAACTTGGTAATTTTATATAATTATAAATATAAAACTAATTTTCTTATTTTAGGGAGAAAACACGTGATTTTTAATTATTAATAAACTTGTCAATTCTTAAGTGAGAAAAATATTAATTAATTTTTATACGAAAATACTTTTAAGTCAATTTAATCGTTAAATACTAAAAACACGAAAAACCAGAAAAGACAGAAAATCTAAGCTATTACAGTTACAGACCAGCCAGCTGGGCTTATGCCCATTACAATTTATTTACATAAATTGAAATAAGATAAACTGCCGTTAGTCCTAAACTGAAATAGAAATTAAATAGAATTTAAACAGAAAATAAATAATAAAAAATAAGGATAAATAGTAAGTCTCAGATAATGGTCCGATCCTCATTTTTTTGGCTAATTACCTCAACGTCCGGGCGGGGCCGGTATCGTTTGCACTTAGCCGGGTCCATTGACCGGTACGGTCGTCACCCAAAATAAATATCAAATAAATTCCGAAAATCATTTTAAATTCATTTTGAAAATAATTTAGAATTTACGGAAAAATCGGGCAGCATCTCCTTTGTTTTTGGTCAACCCAAAAACTGGAAAAATGGCGCCGATAATTCCTACAAGTCCCAAACCAGGGAAAAACCCGTATTTTATATATATAAAATATCCACTACCAATCCACAGCATAATCGGGACGACCCGAAATGATTTCGGAAGTCCGATTCCAAATCCACAAATCATAGAACGTTCCCAAAAATTTCCAGAAACTAAAACACACCAAAAACCATTCCCGAAAATATTCCGGGAATCCAAAACAATTTACAGGACCTTTCCGAAAGTCCCGAAAAATTACGGCGTCGCTAATACCGAATTCCCAAAGGGAACTGGGGACCATTTCATCATCGACAAAATAATAAAATAGCGGAACAGGGGAATTATACCTCTGATTGCTCGGCTAGAGCTCTCAGATGAAAAAAATAGAAAGAAAAGAGCTCCAAATCGGCGACGTATCCCCGAAGTCAGCGCTGGAAACAGCGTCGTCGACGCAACGCCGTAAACTCCAGAAGCTAGGGCACTGCCCGAACCAACAGTGAAGGCTCACCAAAGAACAGTGAGCTCGGGACGAGGTCGAGAACAGGGCGCTGGGCGCGCTACCGAGAAAGTCAGCGCTGGTCGACAGGAACGCCGACGGGAAGGGGCGCGCGGGGGTGCGCTGGCGCGAAGGGGCGGTCGCGGACTGGCCGGAGGGAGTGGCCGAGGGGGTGGCGCCGAAAGGGGAACGGGCGGCCGACAGTGGCCGGGGCTCGCCGGAGGCTGGTGCGGCGAGGAGCTGGCCGAGGATGGTCGGCGCGGCTGCAGTCGCTTGGGGGTGCGGGTCTCCGGTGGTCGGCCGAGCTAGGGCTCGGGGGCGCACGCGGAGGCGGTGCTGCGGGATGACGCGGCCGAGAACAGGCGGTCATCGAGGAGAGGGGTTTCTGAAGTGGGTTTGGGGAATGGGGTTAGGTGAGGGGAAGTTGGAAGAGGGGTTTCTCCAACAGAGTGTGGAGTTTTAGGGGGAGTGTGAAGAAAAGTGGAGTAGGGAGTTCTGTTGAAGGAATAGAGTTTTTCTCTCCTGGGAGTTGTGGAGAGATGGGAAGAGAGGGGAGAGTATAAAGAGGGGAGTGGGTGAACGTTGGAAAAAGTATGGGGAGGTGGGGTGTTCACGTGTGTGGAGGAGAGGAGTTGGGGTGAGTGAGAATAGGGAGTGGAGGTTGGCCAATTCAGATGCTGGTCCTACGGGACCAGCCAAAGCTAATTTTTTTTTATATATAAATAATGATTAACCAAGTCAATTCAAATTTTAAAAAGAATGGGATTGGACTCAGGCCTGGGTCTGGGTTCGGACTCGGGTCTGGGTCTGAAATCAAAGATCCTTGTTTATTTATTTTTCGAAATCATTTGCACTCCAAAAATATTTAATAATAATAATAATAACAATAATTTTAGAAATACCAATAATAATAATACTAAAACACTATTTAATAATTAATTACGAGAATATGGGTTTCACAATCTTCCCTCATTAGAAAATTTCGTCCTCGAAATTAAAGGCAGGGTCAGGGTTTTAATCATGCAATCATGCCTGAAATCAGTTTGGACATCTTCCTTAACAGTCTTATGCCCAAGTGGGTTAACAATCCCGAAACTCATCTAATGCTATATAATCATCAATTTTATCCACTGTTTTAATTTACATTCTTCCCTCCTTTAGAAATAATACTCCATGATTACTAAATTCCCGATTCCATTCCTAAATTGCCAATCACCCTAAAAATTTTGTCTTCTATATTTTCGATCTTGAACACATCTCATATTCATGCAATATGTATTTCTTCCCACTTGCTAAATATATTCAATTTAATTCTATGATTTGATACTCCTAGTCTTTAATTCTTCAATGTCAGGCCTTGATGCCCAATATCATATCTAAAAATTCTGCACCACGTTTCAATATTCTGATTTGTCACGATCCATATGGTTTTATCATTTCTTTCTCCTAGATGATCATTACTGTGATTTTAGGCTATCATGTATATATCTTCATTTTTCCGGTTTGATCTCAAACTCTCTATGAAATCATGATTAAGCTCACATCCTTTATTTGACTAAACCTTCTCAAAAATAAACCTTATTACATCTTTCCAACCAATCTTTCAAAAAAAATTCGTCATCCTCAATTATTTACATTTTAAGTCCAATCTTTCTTGTTTCGATTATCCTTTATAGTTAATTCACCATGCACCTTCCTATAGTGCATCTCTATGCCTAACATTGACAACCTTTAACCTTCTATGTCAAATTATTCACAAGCTTTCCTCGATACTAATCACCATTGTACATTTTAACTCATATATATATCCTATATATCATGCACTCTAAAAATCCAAGTTATAAAATGTTCTAGGTTCACTTCATAAGACAAAATCAGATTCAAGGCATAATTGCTAAATATAAAGGTAAGGATGTAAACATATCTAGAAAATTTAAAATATTTTGTTGATCAAAAATCATAAGTAAACATCGGGGTATGATTTAAATAATCATGACGAGTTTAAAGTTTTAAATATGGAATCAAATAAAAACAGAAAGGTCAAGAAGAATACGACATCAATAATTTATTTGAGGAACAAAAGATAATATAATTTCCGAAATGAGAGACAACTTTCAATTCAAATTGTGATGAGGTATAAGGGTTTGGGACTCAGAAAAAAATCAACAAGTTGTATGATAGTAGGATAGAGACAGTGATTTGAATATCTGTGATGGGAACATAATCAGATAAAATATTTCTGAATATAGAGGCAGTTGCTAGGAATACAAATCCTTTAATCGGATCAATAGTCAGAATAATTGATGGTGCAAAAGACAACCATGGTACGAATATAGTCTGAATAATATTCGGGAACCAAATATATTTGAAGTTACTTTGTCTCAAATTCATGCCTCGCCAGTGTGCACCAGACTGCAATAAATTTTTGACTCCATAACTTGAATAATTTAGTTTTACCGAGTAGTCTTCCAACTTCATCCATTTCATGGCTAAGCAAACATAGAACAAAGTCTCAATAGTATTTGGAAACCTAACGATTACCTGTCATTATTTCAACTTTAAATTTATGCCTCGCCAGTGCACAACTAGCTGCAGTAAACTTGCAGTTTTCCATAATTCAGGTAAATGACTATCACATAAATGTGCGGAGTCATGTTAGGTTGCTAAATATTTTCTCAGCTTTGTCCGTGTGAATTTCAGAGGAATTCTAAAAATTCAAACGAGTTTAAGGTTCTTAAACAGGATAGAAATGTAGATGACTGTTCTCCCGAGATTAAGGGATTTATCAAAATATGTGTTTGAGATTCAAGAGACTGGAGCAAAAATCAAGAGGAGCATCTGTCCTCCGATTTTCTTTTCCAAAGATGAAATGATCAACCTTGATTTGAATAATTGAGTCAAATACTAGATAAGATAGTAGAATCACCACTTCGGATTAAGTAAGAAAAACCAATGATAATATTCCCGACAAATCACTCAGGAAATACAAAGAAATTATTAGAAGAATAATTTCATAACTAAGGAAAGTTAAAAATTTGAAAGAAGGTAAATCCCACTGACTCAAGGAAATCAAATTTGAAATTGTCTAGTAACGCCAAGAAATTTAAATAGCTTTGGGACAGCTCAAAATTTCCATGACTAAAGGAAATTCAATAATAGAATGGATTCAAAATGTGATCAATTTTCTAACCGTTCCTGCTTCATGATCATAGAAGCTTCCTAGGCCTTGATTTGATCAAGAATTTGCATAGAGAGAGTAGGGTTTTAAGATGAGTGGAGGAAGTCACATATGAAAATATTTTCGGTTTTTTGGAAAAACATAGGAGGGAACAATATTGAAATTGAACATAATTCCTTCAGGAGGATCATGAACTAACTAAGCTGAACCAATTCTTTTGGTAATAGATAACCCTTGAGGCTTTATGGTTCCCAAAGAATTTGGTTCGGGATTAGTTCCGAGAAGGTCAATTGAAATGAGGTCAAGGCAAATGATCGGATATGCTAGTCGTAGAAATACTTGGGGTAGATAAGTGTTAGTTAGATTTGCTAAAGGGAAGTTGAAACTCTAAATAGCGAACGAATCTGGATTCCGAATAAAAATAGAGAAGTAAGGTTTGATCAACAAATTGAGGAGGTGAAAATAGGTTTGCTGAAGAAGAAGATTGAAGAGTTCCAATATTAGTCCATTAATAGCGGAAAAAAAAAAGATCCTAAGGGATGCTAGAATCTGATAAAAATATAGGAAGAGAACAATCTCGAAAAACAGGGGACACTAAAAGATACCAAAAATCTAGAAAATAAAACATGTAATAACATATACCATTATACAGGCGGCCTCAACTGGTTAGGGTAGCGTAAACGGGTCGGGGTGTCGGTGCAGCATGAGGACGGTCTGTCAGCTGCAAGGGAGGTGGGTCCCGGCGTGCTTGAGAAGGGGTGTGATCAGTTGATGACACCTCATCTTCAGCAGGGCCAGATCTAGTAGTCTTTCCTTAGGCCATGATCTGGAAGTTTCAGGGTACAAACATAAGCAAGGTATCCTACCAGTCTATAATCAAATAAAAATATTTATTTATATAATTCGGTCCTATGTCGTGACAAATCAATGTTCTAGTGTTCTAGTTGTTTCTAGGTATATTTTCCTAAGTTGTTGTACGACCTGCATGGGCCACCACTAAAAACATGTTACGACCCGATCCCAAATAATTGGGTCGAACCGGATCATGCCCAGCCTGCACCGTTGTTGAGACGGCGGCAGTAAGCTGTTCAGTAGCAGGTATCCATACAACACAACTATATTTGTCACAACTCAACATCGAAAATAAACTTTATTAAACTGAAATTTAAATACAAATGAAAATTGTTCTGAAAGGAAATACAGAATTTGAAATAAACAAAATGCAGAAACAGGAAAAATCTATCTATCAGCCTCAGTTCCATCGTCCTCCTGCGGGGACTCTGGCAGCACAACTGGGTACAACTCAGGGTCATAATAGCTGTTGTAACACAGCTCAGCATCCTCAATATCCCCTAAAAATATATCTCCAGTCAGGAGGGAGCAAAGTACAATTCATGCTAATTAAGCAGTTAAATAAGAAATAGAATAATGCAGTTCTAAACAGTTTTAAAACAGGTTTGTTACAGTATAAAACAGTAATTTGAACAGGTAATGACATATGACCGGCTTGGATTTGTTACATGAGGGATAATGGATTTTGTTACAGTAGTGGTCATAATCATTACGCTATTCCCCAGTCCCTAGTAGTTACAGTACAGTACTCTCGGTGAGAGTTTCGTGTTTGAGTCGTGGTTTAGACATGCAGTAAAGCGATTAAGTAAATAACTGTAAACTAACATAAACTATACTTGCCTCAGGAAAATGACTGGAGAGGTGGACGACTCCGAGACGAAAAATTTAGAGTTGTCCTCGAATTCCTACATTTGAAAGATAAACTCAGCTTTCAGGTTAACCAACTTAGCTATGCTAGTTGTAATCTCTATTTGCGTCCTAGTCCAATTTTAGTTCTTAAGTTAACCAAACACAGAAAACACGGTTATTAGTGCGTTAATTTAATACGAGGGAAAAATGATCATTTTATACTTTTGATTCGGGAAATCACCGTCGATGCCAGATTATTAGGAAAACTTAGTAATTTTATATAATTATAAATATAAAACTAATTTTCTTATTTTAGTGAGAAAATACGTGATTTTTAATTATTAATAAACTTGTCAATTCTTAAGTGAGAAAAATATTAATTAATTTTTATACGAAAATACTTTTAAGTCAATTTAATCGTTAAATACTAAAAACACGAAAAACCAGAAAAGACAGAAAATCTAAGCTATTACAGTTACAGACCAACCAGCTGGGCTTATGCCCATTACAATTTATTTACATAAATTGAAATAAGATAAACTGCCGTTAGTCCTAAACTGAAATAGAAATTAAATAGAATTTAAACAGAAAATAAATAATAAAAAATAAGGATAAATAGTAAGTCTCAGATAATGGTCCGATCCTCATTTTTTGGGCTAATTGCCTCAACGTCCGGGCGGGGCCGGTATCGTTTGCACTTAGCCGGGTCCATTGACCGGTACGGTCGTCACCCAAAATAAATCTCAAATAAATTCCGAAAATCATTTTAAATTCATTTTGAAAATAATTCAGGATTTAAGTAAAAATCGGGCAGCATCTCCTTTGTTTTTGGTCAACCCAAAAACTGGAAAAATGGCGCCGATAATTCCTACAAGTTCAAAACCAGGGAAAAACCCGCATTTTATATATATAAAATATCCACTACCAATCCACAGCATAATCGGGACGACCCGAAATGATTTCGGAAGTCCGATTCCAAATCCACAAATCATAGAACGTTTCCGAAAATTTCCAGAAACTAAAACATACCAAAAACCATTCCCGAAAATATTCCGGGAATCCAAAACAATTCACAGGACCTTTCCGAAAGTCCCGAAAAATTACGACGTCGCTAATACCGAATTTCCAAAGGGAACCGGGGACCATTTCATCATCGACAAAATAATAAAATAGCGGGACAGGGGAATTATACTTCGGATTGCTCGGCTAGAGCTCTCAGATGAAAAAAATAGAAAGAAAAGAGCTCCAAATCGACGACGTATCCCCGAAGTCAACGCTGGAAACAGCGTCGTCGACGCAACGCCGTAAACTCCAGAAGCTAGGGCACTGCCCGAACCAACAGTGAAGGCTCACCAAAGAACAGTGAGCTCGGGGCGAGGTCGAGAACGGGGCGCTGGGCGCGCTGCCGAGAAAGTCAGCGCTGGTCGGCAGGAACGCCGACGGGAAGGGGCGCGCGAGGGTGCGCTGACGCGAAGGGGCGGTCGCGGACTGGCCGGAGGGAGTGGCCGAGGGGGTGGCGCCGAAAGGGGAACGGGCGGCCGACAGTGGTCGGGGCTCGCCGGAGGCTGGTGCGGCGAGGAGCTGGCCGAGGATGGTCGACGCGGCTGCAGTCGCTTGGGGGCACGGGTCTCCGTTGGTCGGCCGAGCTAGGGCTCGGGGGCGCACGCGGAGGCGGTGCTGCGGGGTGGCGCGGCCGAGAACGGGCGGTCGTCGAGGAGAGGGGTTTCTGAAGTGGGTTTGGGGAATGGGGTTAGGTAAGGGGAAGTTGGAAGAGGGGTTTCTCCAACAGAGTGTGGAGTTTTATGGGGAGTGTGAAGAGAAGTGGAGTAGGGAGTTCTGTTGAGGGAATAGAGTTTTTCTCTCCTGGGAGTTGTGGAGAGATGGGAAGAGATGGGAGAGTATAAAGAGGGGAGTGGGTGAACGTTGGAAAAAGTATGGGGAGGTGGGGTATTCACGTGTGTGGAGGAAAGGAGTTGGGGTGAGTGAGAATAGGGAGTGGAGGTTGGCCAATTCAGATGCTGGTCCTACGAGACCAGCCAAAGCTAATTCTTTTTTTTTATATATAAATAATGATTAACCAAGTCAATTCAGATTTTAAAAAGAATGGGATTGGACTCAGGCCTGGGTCTGGGTTCGGACTCGGGTCTGGGTCTGAAATCAAAGATCCTTGTTTATTTATTTTTCGAAATTATTTACACTCCAAAAATATTTAATAATAATAATAATAACAATAATTTTAGAAATACCAATAATAATAATACTAAAACACTATTTAATAATTAATTACGAGAATATGGGTTTCACAGTGTGCGTGTGTAGCAGAAAATAATCACCAAAAAAATATTAAGCAGTTATATATTATGGCAGATAAAAGACGGTAAATAAAATACGGTAAAGTAAGAGTCAAGAATTCAAACTCAGTGAACACCACGATGTATACTGGTTTTTCTCTGAGAGGACTAGTCCAGTCGCGAGTACTCTTGCTCGCTGTTAATCCACTATAGCACAAGCTTTAAATGAGTGCTTGCAACTCTTACAACACCGTGCTTGGCGACAAGTGCACGACCGACTTCACAACACCGTGCTTGGTGACGAGCGCACGACCGATTCCAGAAGGCAATTGAAAAACTGGAATATTTTCTGAATACAACCTCCAATACAACTCTTCAACACCAAACTCTAGATTAAACAGAAACTGTACTGGCTTGGCTAAGAGTCATAAAGGCTTAGATATGAAAGTAAAAAGCTCAGAACACTTTAGATAGAGAAGAGAATATATGAAATTGGATGAGTGAAATGAATGGTAATCTCAACTCTATTAATAGTGCTTTTGGGGACCGAACTCGGACAGAGTTCGGGCAGAGATCGGATGCTAGAATTTCGAATACGAACGTTGGATGCTGATTTGGTGGGAACTGTATTTCGAATTTACCCAGACCGAACTCGGGCCGAGTTCTGACCGAGTTCGGACAGAGTTCTGCCATAACAGTTTTGGCCAAATTTTGATGAATTTTGGATTTTTTTAATATGTGGACTTTTGGATAGATATTTGTGGATAGGTAGGCTATATATTGTGGACTGAGAATAGCTAAGCCAGTACCGATCTGATCAATCTCCCATTTTTCCTACACTCAATAAAAGAAAAAATACAGAAAAATATGAAAATTAATAGCCATTTGATGACGTCTTTTCCTGACATTGAAGACGCAATTTTTCTTGACGGCAGTCGTCCAAAGATAAATAGAACTAAAAATTTGAATATTTTTCGGGGGCTTCGTCGCCGAATCCCCACTGGAGGTGCTGCCCCCTCGACCCCCATCCGCTGACCGGACAGCGGAACCTCCAATGCGAGGCCCCGGATAGGTCGTTAGGCGGTTCAGAGAGATCTTCTTGTATAATGCCGTCTTTGGCCCATCAATAATTCTTTGTTGCATATGTCCTATTTTGATCATGCTTACTGTTTGTCTGCAAGTACATGTTAGACGAACAAAACAATATGATGCAGTAGGATACAAGCATAGCAATATGTTATAGACTATTTAGGAAAATACGAAGTTTAAGTAGCAACATGATAGTGATTACATGAATATTAGTGACATTAATAGTTAATCATAATTGATTAGCCATATTCAAAAATATGATATAATTATTGGGCTAACATGTACGAAATAATTTATTTATACATAAATGTACCTGATAGAAACTAGGGTTTGAATCATTTGAAACCACTTTCATCCATGAATTTTTTTTAGCAGCGCCACATTCGTCCATAAAACTTCTATATTTTTCAAATTCCAAAGCTTCGTACAACCATTGGTCATCTTCTTAGAAATTATCCTCATCTTCATCGTTGGTAGAATATTTGGACATGTTATTTTTTATTGAAAATTTTCGGTGACGAGAAGGTTTAAAAAAAAGGCTTGTTTAAGAAAGAAAAAACTATAAATAATTACCTCGTTCTCTAAAAAGAAAAAAAATCAATCAGATAGATATGCTTATCTTTATGTAGAACATGATTACATTTTTTTAAATGTATGTAAAGATCTTTATGTATTGATTAGATTCTTTTTTAATAATAGATTGTCAGCTTTATATTTTAAACTGATTAAATTAGAAAACATTATTATCTATACAAAAATACAGTTGTGGTAGATTAATTTTTTAAGAAAAAAATGTAAATCTAATCAAAACTTCTAAAGATAAGAAGGGAGTAAACAAAATGTAAACATGGGTGTGTTCAATAACACCCCTTAAAAATACCTCTCAATATAAATTTCTATAACAATGTCTATCATATTTTAGGATGATGTAGGATGAAGAGTTTCTATAAGCATTTATACATGTAGATTCTCATAGAAATTTTCCATCACTCGTACCAATTAATATTAAACTCCACACCATTAAATTAATTATTTTATTTGCTTCCATATCTATTCTACTATATAATAGGAAAACTTAGATGGTGAAACTTTTGAATTCCGAAAATACCCTTACATATTTATACTAATTAAAAATAGTTCATCTATTCTACTATATAATAGGAAAACTTAGATGGTGAAACTTTTGAATTCCGAAAATACTCTTACATATCTATTCTACTATATAATAGGAAAACTTAGATGGTGAAACTTTTGAATTTCGAAAATACCCTTACATATTTATACTAATTAAAAATAGTTCATCTATTCTTCTATTCTACTATATAATAGGAAAACTTAGATGGTGAAACTTTTGAATTCCGAAAATACCCTTACATATTTATACTAATTAAAAATAGTTCATTAATTTTAATAAGGACAACTTAGTAATCTATTCTACTATATAATAGGAAAACTTAGATGGTGAAACTTTTGAATTCCGAAAATACCCTTACATATTTATACTAATTAAAAATAGTTCATTAATTTTAATAAGAACAACTTAGTAATTAGGAAGACTACCCTTTGGTCTTCCTAAACTAATTAAGAAATGTTAAAATACGTGCAAGTCACGTGCACATATGCTAGTATGATAGAAATGGAGAACCATTGGAGAGTATTTTTCTATGTGTAAAATTTCTCTATAGAAATTCTAAGAAGGATAAAATTTTGGGATATTTAGACTTTAGGTCTCAAATAAGTTTCAAAATTTGTGTTTGGGTCTCCATATTATACATCATTAGTGTTTGGGTCTCAAAAATGTCATTAATGTCTCAAAAGTGTCACTAATTAATTTTGGTGATACATTTGAAACTCAAATACTAATTATATATAATACGGAGGTCCAAACACAAATTTAAGAACTTATTTGAGATCCAAAGTTTAAATATCCCTAAAAATTTCTATAAATATAATGATGTTGTGAAACCCTTACTATTCACATTATGTCATGAGTTACACATGACCCTTGGGATCATGTAACTCATGACCCTTGGGTTATGTAACTCATGACCCTTGGGTTGCCCCTTATCCCTATATATATGGCCCTTGCCAAATGATGAAATGAAGTGAAGAAAAATACTATTCTACGATATCTAGTATCCCTTCAAACACGTTATCAGCACGATTGCTGAAGCAAGGAGAATCGACGTCCAGATCTCGACGTCATCCTTCTTTTTTCCCTAGTCGATCCGACCAGAGGCTGGTAACACTTCTTAAAATTTTTTTTTACAAATTAATTGTTTGAATGAAAATTAGCAATATATATATATCTAACAATCTAAGAGTGATATTCTTTATATTGCTAATTGACGCTGTAACTTACAGTAAGTCTCCTTACCTATAGTTTGATCATTGGATGAAACATCCATTTTGCTTTGGTTCGTAGAGCTCGATGAAGATAGTTTCTTCAATCAAAGCACGAGCATCAGATAAAGTTAGGATAAAAGAAACTAAAACCCATGTTGCACTGACACGAAAAATGTTGTCCTGCCATCTCCATCAACATAGATATTTATCTATAACTGAACATATTAGCTACTGGTACAGATAACACTATACAAATATAGATGAATGGTTGCTGAACATCAATAAGAATCTTGGCATGCCCACTAGTTCACAACTGGGAGCATTTAATTGTTAGAATACAACGGAAGAAGTTATCTTTAATATTAGATGTACGTTAGCAGTGTAGGCCTTGTTTGGATTTTGCTAATGCTTTTCAAAAAGCGTCAGCAGCTTTTGGACACCGTGGTATTTTTATGAACTCTGTAACATTTATGATTATGCATAAATATTTAATTTTAATTTATGCATGTTTTTCATATGATAGATAAAATGGCCAAAATAGCGAGTGTCGATTTCGAAGTACTAGATGCTGCTGGAAAAAATTATTTGAGCTGGCACGTGGACCTGAAGTTCCACTTACGTGCCCAGGGCTTATTAGCCACAATTTCAACTCCTCTTCCATCGGCTCCGGCCACTGGTACGAAAAATACAGCAGACACTACTGTGGTTGTTTCTACAGTGAACGTCTCTGATATAGATAAGGCGAAAGCCATTATCTACATCAGGCGACACATTGATCGGACCCTGAAGGCCGAATACCACACTTAGAAGACCCAAAGGAATTGTGGACTGCACTGGAGGACCGCTATAAACATCAAAAAGATGTAATCCTCCCACGTGCAAGGTATGAGTGGGAAAACCTTCAACTTCAGGATTTTAAGTCCGTAGCTGAGTACAACTCAGCTCTCCATAATATCACCTCACGCCTGAAGTTGTGTGGTGAAGAAGTCTCGGAGTATCGCATGTTGGAAAAAACTTATACATCCTTCCACGAGAAGGATGCAATCCTCATGCAACAGTACCGTGAACGAAAGTTCAAAAAGTACTCTGAATTGAACTCCACCCTGATGATGGCAGAGCAAAACAGAGAACTTCTCTTGGCCACTCATAACCTACGCCCTGCAGGCTCAGCTCCTCTCCCAGAAGCTCATTTTTCTTCCAAGAAGCAGAAGAAAAATAAGGACAGATCTAACATGGGGAATGCCCATAAGAGGCCGGCCAGAAGTCCACCCCAGAACAAATTTCATCCCCAGAGCAGCAAAAGTGGGGCAAAGAAGAAGTGGAAGAAGACCACAGAACTGATGTCCATTCCCAAGAAAAATTGGGAGGACAAATGCCACAAATGTGGCATGACTGGACACTGGTCCAGAAACTGTCGCAGCCCGCGACATCTACAAAATTTGTATCAAGCGAGCCAGAAGTCTCAAGTTGAAACAAATCTGGTAGAAAAGCAGCCGTCTACTCAGTTCTCGGCGGAAGACTTCGAGAACGACGACCTACTCGACTAGAGCCACTATCTTATTTTATGCTTTTAAAAACTTGTTGCCGTATTTTCATATTATGCTTCTCTTTTAAATTTCTTGAAAAATGATATTTATTCTTACATTTGACAAATTTTTTTTTACGAAGTCTCTCCGAATAGGCTCACCTATTTGGATATGATGTCAGAAAAAACTTGAGGCTTGGTATTTAATTGGTCCCCAGTGACCTTCCTTCCTTATTTTCCCGCCTGGTCATATTCACGTATGTAGGTCCTAAAAATCAAGTTGCACCCATCAACAAAGCCATAAAAATTAAAGTGTGCATCCTTCAAATGAACTGTGCCGGAGACAGATTGTGCAACAACTCAACTGCGCAGGTTGAACTGCACACACATCCAAGTGCGCAAGCTGACGTGGCAACGTCGTCATTATCTGACAGAAAATCAGATCTTCTGACAGCTGACAGCCCGAAGAACGAAGAAACTGTTCGTTTATCGTGCAACACAGCGCTCGAGGACAGCTGTACAGCCAGCACAATCTGCCAGACTCTCTGCATCGCCAGCCAATCCAGCGCAATCTGAAGACAGTACAGTTCATGTGGCGCACTCCATCAAGACAACTGACAATTTACACGTGGCCTACATGCCATCAATTACTCACCATGTGGCAACCGTCTGTACACGATTAAGCGTATTTCAATCAAACAATGCCATACGTCATATACATGTGGTCCACGATCGAGTAACTGCCTGCACAGTTCGTTGCTTGCGCAGTCTAATGTCTGCGCAATCCATCCTGCGCAACTCAGAATAACTAAAAGTTAGTTATTTCCAGAACTCTATAAATAGAGTTTCAAGTCTTCATTATCATACACACATTCAAGTCATCACCAGAGATCAGGAGTTCTTGCCAAAGCGCTGCTGCAATCTTCAGAGACTATCGTCTTCAAAGTTCACATCGTCCAAGGGATAAAGTGATCGTCATTCAGATCGGATTCCTATAGTTGTACTTTCCCAGAATTCTTGTAATCTTCTTACAAAGTTTGTGAAATAAAGATCAACTTTTATTTTGTAAACAAAATGACGACTCTACTGGGGACGACTTTCTTCTCCGACGAGGAAGTGACAACTCAATGTGACGTTGCGTCTATCGGAAAGACGCAGAAGACACTGGTTGTAAAGGTTAACCAGACGGCCTACGAGGCGATGATCAACTCCAGGACCACCCCTCGTACTGCAACAACTTCTGCCACGAGCAAAGTTCACCCAGTGTGGGTCCCCAAGACTATTGCGCAGTCTACTGCCTCTGCTGCTCAGCCTGCTGCGCAGTCTGCTGTTGCTGCTGTCTCTGCTACGCAGTCTGCTGCTACTGCCCATGCGCAGTATGTTGCTCCCCTTACCAGTGCACAAATCACTTCCTATGCTGCTCTGTCAAAGTACAAGACTTCTCTTCCCCTGGCGCAGTTGGCTGCAACTCTGCCTACGCAATCCACCACTCCAGCAACCAGAGTGCAACTCAAGCACTCTGGCATCAAGACTCCTGCTGTGCAAGCTGCTGTGATTGTGGCCAGAAGAACTTCTGTCAAAGCTCCTCATGCGCAACCTGCTAGTGCGCCAACAACCACTCCAACCCCTGCGCAAACTGTGCCAGCACAGTCTAAGAGAGACAGCCCTTTGGCTAATCTCTCTTCTTCTCACAGCAAAGGGAAAAACTCTGCTCCTCTTCCCAAACACCATGTTGCTCCAGCACAATCCACTGGGGGTAGTCTTTTGACTATTTCTCCTCCTCCTCAGAACAAAGGAAAAGGCCCGTTGGCCTTTTCTCAAACTTTTTCGTCCCACGACTTGGAAGACAACAGAGGAAAACGCTCTTTAGCTAACCATTCTTCACAAAACAAAGGAAAAGGCCCTTTGGTCTTTTCTCAGTCTTCCTTGGTTTTTACAGTAGGATCAATTTGAGCGTGCCTCGGCACCAGTCAGTACAAGAACTCTCTCCGACAGGAGGTGTACTGATTAACGAGGTATTCTGCCTACTCCGGTAGCAGAATTCCAAGATCTCCCAACTTTCAAAATATCCCGTTCAAAACAGGGAAAATTGTTGGTGTCTCAGACAGAAACCCCTGGGGATGAATTTGCTGATCTAAGGACTTATCTCAATAGACCAACCTCAACGAAACACAAACAGCCAATGCCGAAGACCAACCAGCATCAGAGGCAAACTTCCAGGATCAAAAATTCGGACACCTATGCTAATGAAATGAGTACTTCCCTGTACACTCAAGGGACAAAACATTTGAAGAACCGGAACGATGTTCCGAATGTTGTTAAAGAACATATCCCTCGAACTTTTTCTCGTCCTGTCATCGTTCCTGATCTCCGAGAACATCTCAAGCAAAAACGAAACAACATCTCAACCCCTCCAGTTCAACCACTTGGACACCATTGTAACCACAAGGTTATCATCAAGTGTTATTGTCAGACAACAAAACGATCTGTTTTCGATCGTCTGAACTTTACCAACTCTGAACCTATGTCAGAAGATGAAGACGATGTTTTGTACGCTTCCATCAACATGACTTCCCGAGACACTGGAGGTAAAAAGTGCTCCAAGCACGGCAAACCTCGCAAGCCAAGCCAGCGGTATTTGGATCTACTACAAGAATCTTCTGATGGAGTATTCCAATATACCAGATCCCGAAGCCGAGACACAATCGGTCAAAGGAATCTTCAAGATCCTTCCGGTCATCTTCCTCTTTCTTACTCAGGAGATGATTCATTCTCCGACTATGATGCATACAGCGAAAGTTCTGAATAGACAGTGTCTTCCACTATACCTAGAGAAGTGACAGCTTATGTTGTCATTGAAGACCCAGATGCTTCCAGTTCAGCTAGTCAAGAACAACGGATAGCTACACTAGAAGACAAGCTGTAGACCATGGCCGAAATGGTTACAAGTATGCATTCTATCATCGTGGCCCAACATACAGTACCACCGACTGTACCTGCTACAAATCCTGAGATCATAGCATCGTCGGTGCCTGTCAATGCAGGGCTGGGGGTAGCATCTCCTCAACTACCTCCTGTACAGATTCAACCTACACCCAGTCAGTCAGGTGCTGGGAGTAGTGCTTACCACACCGTTCCTCCCCCTAACATGCTGATTCAGCCTGCTCCTTCTACATCATTGGAGGATGCCAATGAAGCTGTCAAACTCCTGTGCACTCAGTTCGAGGCCTTCAAAGAAAATGACAACTTACAGAGGTTGGGGATCAAACAATTCTACCCAGTTGAATGGAAGGAAGTCCCATTTCCTCCAAAGTACAAGATTCCAACAATCTCTCTGTTTGATGGCAGCACTTCTCCCAGTCAATTCATTAACCACTTTGAGGTATTGACTGTCCAACTTCAGCCAAATGACGCTCTTCTTACCAGAGTATTCGTCGGCTGTTTAGCCGGTGTGGCATACGATTGGTACAGAAGCCTGCCCGATGGCTGTATCACTTCCTTCTCAGGTCTAAAACAAATCTTCTTGGAACGATTCTATGAGGGGATCAATGACATAACCATGTCAGCCCTTAATAAAATCAAATAAAGACAAAATGAAACCGCTAAGAGTTTCATTGAAAGGTTCCGCCGAGAAGCTTTAAAAATGCCTCCTGGAACTCCGGCCGCTGTGACTATGGACACCTGCAAGGCAAATCTTTTGCATATCATCAGCATATGGACGGGGTCAACTCAGTTCCAAGACTGGCCATCCTTCATTGTCAACGCTAAAGCAGCTGAAGTTAGTGCTGACAAATTCAATCAGCTAGGGATACACATGTCTAACCCCTACCGGGATGAACACCAGACATCGGGTGGTAGTAATCGCCAGAACAACCGCAAGGAAAAAGAGACTTTGAATATCAACTTGAAGAACAAAGAATCTCTGGCGGTCAACGTAGCTCCACCTACGTCCACTTCTAATCCTTCTGCACCTCCACCAAAGGAACCTCGTCCGAAAGTAGAATACTCCTTTGACAAAAACGACACCGTGAGCATCTTTGATTGCTTGATCAAAAGCAATAAGCTCCAACTCCCAGACCCAAAGAAGCCTGATGAGGTCGGCAAAACTGATCATCCCAAATACTGCGTCTATCACAGGTTCATTGGACATCCCACTCGAGCATGTTATGTGCTCAAAGGCAAAATTCAGGAGCTGGTCAACGCTGGTGTTGTCACTCTGCGGCAAGACGAGAAGACTGTTACAGCAAACATGGTCTCAGTTTAATTCGATGACTTTCCTCCACAGATGGTACAAAATGGTATCATTTCTATCCCTATACTCTTGAGATCGAGAATCTCCCTCCTCCACGAAGTGAAGGTCTCGTTCCCTTGTCTCTTGACAATGGCAAGATTATGTGGATTCACCCTGATCTTGCTTCAGAGTTCGAAGTTTTCTCTTTCTCCAAGAAGAAAGAATGCTCCAAGGGCAAGACAAAGATTTGCAATATGGTGTCTTTTGATCCCATAGTTGATGAAGAAATCCTGTTGGGCACCAGATCAGGAAAAGCCTATCTAAAAGATTATCCCGAAGCTCAGGAGAATCATGCTTCTTCTTCTGAGCCCGCTCCAGTATAACCTGCTTCCACTGAGGATATTCCTGCTGGCTCCTCACCGATTGTAGAACCCACTCCTCCCAAGCCGACAGTTGCTGACAAAGGCAAACAACAAGTCCGCTTCGACAAACCTTTGAAGAAGTCATCTCCTTCTGGACTTGAAAAGCCTTATAACTTTGATATTTTGGCTCAATTAGCCAATACACCGGCCCGGCTGTCAATCTTCGAGCTCTTGCGCCTCTCCAAAGAGACTCGAGAAACTCTGAGTGAAGCTCTCATACAGGCAGAAGCCTGTCTAGCCTTTCTAAAGAAGCCGAAAGCAGAGCCAGTCTCTTGCCTCCATTGTCATAGTGTGTTGGAGTTAATGCCAAACATAACTTTTACACACGAGAACATGTTGATGGAAGACAATAGGCATGACCGTCCTCTATACTATACAGGATATGTCGACTCGATGAAAGTTGATCGTATTCTTATAGATCCAGGGTCTGCTCTCAGTATCATGCCGAAGACAATGTTAGATGCATTGAAGGTCCCAGTGCATAGTCTTTCCAGTACAATCACCACCATCCCTGGGTTCAATCAAGGAAGAAGTGAGCCTCTGGACAAGATTCGTCTAAAACTCCAAATAGGCAATCTCCGCACAAAGGTGACCTTCTACATCATTGACAACCATGGTTGTTCTTATAATGCTCTGTTGGAGAGACTATTCCTGCACGAGCATAACATTGTTCCTTCGACTCTTCATCAATGTTTCAAATATGTCGATGACAACGGAGAGGTTCAAAAGGAGGTTGCTGATCTCTATCCGTTCAAAGGTGTCGAAGCATACTGCAATGATGCTCGTATGTACAAGGATGAGTTCATAAAAGTAGTACTGTCTCTGGACACTGAAGAAGAACAAGAAGCAGTGCCTAATGACACCCTCATCATACCTGTCAAAGGGCGTGTTTCTCGTCCTCAATCCTCCAAACCACTGGCTATTCACTTGCCAGTCCAGAAGCAGACAACTGATGGTGGTCAGGATCAAAGGAAGCTCACCTCTTCTGAGCCACTTGTTATTGACTTACGTCGTAACAAGGAAAAAAGGCAGCTCATCTCTTCTGAGCCACTTGTTATTGATTTATCTCATAACAAGGATAAAAGGGAGCTCACCTCTTCTGAGCCGCTTGTTATCGACCTCCGTCGTAACAAGTCCAATCCTCCTCTACGTTCTTCTTCTCTTCCTATTGTAATCAATCTGACCAAGCCTGCTAAGGCTAAAGGTCCTGCTGTAAATACAGATGTACAAATCAATGAAAAAGCATCTACTTTCCAGCATACTGATGTCATTTATCATGCTAAGTGCTATTTGATATGTTAGATAGTTTTCATTCATTTACAATGGGAGTCGTACAGTCTCTTCAAATAGAAGTCTTACTCGAACACCCAGATGATTCATACTTTGTTGTCCCTTCTCGAAAGAGAGGCGAGAGTCCGATACTTTTTAGTAAAGGACCAGAACAACAATTCAGTTATACGGATGATAGCAAAAATAATGATACAGGACATCTTCAACTTCGTCGTTACAGTCAACAATCAAAAGACATCATTCGAAAGATTGGTTATGACTTCAAAAATGGCCTCAACTACGGTAAAGGTAGAAGAACTCCTATCCGTACGGCTGTTCTGAAAGGAAAGTCAGAGATGTATTACAGCAGGACCAAAAGAGGTCTCGGATATTCTTCACCTCCGGTATTATCCCCAGCAGCCTCTGAATTCGATAGCGAAGAGCGCTCTAATTTTTCTGATTCCAGATCATGGGATTCTGATACCAGCATTGGTCAAGTTCATCGATTGATCGTATCATCTAACGCGGTCTCCATCGAACTTCCAGAAGGTTATGACGAGGATATTGAAAAAAATCCCGAAACATATCCCTGGGCTCAACAAATGGATACCCAATGGGAACTCCGATTCGAACAAAGAGAACCTCCTACCAAAGATCAATTAGTTCAAATTGATGTAGGAGAGAGCGGGTCACCTCGTCCAATATTCATCAGCAAGAACCTCCCAGAGACAGATAAGCAAGAATTAATTTTTCTTATTCAAGAATACATTGATGTCTTTGCCTGGAGCTATGAAGACATGCCAGGTCTAGATCCCAAAGTTGCTACTCACAAATTGAATATCCTACCAAATGCAAAACCGGTCAAACAGCAAAAACGATGCTTCAAGCCAGAAATGATGGATGCAATCGACGATGAAGTCAAGAAGCTCATCGCTTATGGCTTTATTCGAGAAGAGCAGCATCCTGATTGGGTAGCCAATGTCGTTCCAGTCCTGAAAAAAACCGGCAAAGTTCGAGTTTGTATCGACTTTCGGGATCTTAATGAAGCATGTCCAAAAGATGAATTTCCTCTCCCTATCACGGACGTCATGATTGATAACACCTGTGGGTTCGAGCGAATATCTTTCATAGACGGATTCTCCGGATACAATCAGATTCGGATGAATCCTGAAGATGAAAAACATACTTCTTTCCGTACTCCTAACGGAGTCTACTGCTATACTGTAATACCATTTGGTCTCAAGAATGCTGGTACAACTTACCAACGAGCTATGAGTACCATCTTTCGAGATCATCTTCGCAAGACTGTCGAATGCTATGTCGATGATATTGCTGTCAAAAGTCGTTTAAAGGAAGATCACATCCAAGACTTGAGAACTATCTTCAATCTGATACGCCAACATCAACTCAAAATGAATTCCACCAAGTCATTTTTGGGTGTCTCTAGTGGCAAATTTCTCGGCTTCGTCATTACCTCTAAGGGTATGCACGTAGATCCCGAGAAGATCAAAGCCATTCAAGAGATGCGTCCTCCATGCAACCTAAAAGAGCTACGAGGATTCCAAGGTCGACTTGCGTACATCAGGAGGTTTATTTCGAATCTGTCTGGACGCTGCAGACCATTTACTCAACTAATGAAGAAGGGTGTATCTTTCATCTGGACTGAAGAATGTCAACAAGCATTTGACGACATAAAGCGGTATCTCATGAACCCACCAGTCTTGGTGCCACCGATCTCGGGCATACCATTCTTAATGTATGTCCGTGCTATGGATCATTCATTGGGTGCTTTTGTTTCACTTAGAAAAAGGGTCTGGAAATCGGATTTTGGAAATAAAACTAGAAAAAGTACAAAAAGTATAAATTTGATTCTGGAAAGTATTGCTATAGAAGTCTGATCTATAAATGATCACTTTGTTCCTTGGACCATACGATGATGATGAAGATCACTGCTAGAAGATGAACAATTGGAAGAACTAAGTCACCAGAAAGGTATAGACGCACTTGGGCACTGATGGCGAGGCCGAATGCTTTCCTGCTTTGCTTCACTCTGTTCTGGAAGAAAAGTTGAAGAAGAATGCTCCAAAAAATCAAAGTCTCTGTGCTCTGATCTCTATGTATTCTCTCCTTTCTCTCTGTCTGTCTGTATATGAGAAAAATCAGCCTATTTATAGACTTGGCTTCTTGTGCGTAAAAACTCAGCAAAAGTTCCGTCTTTACGCTAACAACTGTCACCCATGACCGAAGTCATCCTCTGTATACGTTGACACGTGTCCCATCATTTCAATAAGAATAGGATACACGTACACACGTTCTTCGAGATATGTGGCATGAAAGCCATGTAGGCAAACCACGTTCTGAATTGGAATAGGACGTAAAAACAACCCAAATATACCCTGAGCGTAAAGTAGTAGACTAGGCGTACAATAGCCCTGATGTAGACTTCCCGCGTAAAGTGGTTATTAAATAACCTTGAGCGTAAAAGTAGCCCAAATAAACCTTACGCACACGTCAACCGTTGAGCGTAAAAACTCGTATATTCTCCGTGCGTAAAAGAAGCCATATTATGAGCGTAAGATGGCTCAGTCCACATACTAAACGACAAATGGGCCTCTGTGTAAAACAAATCCCTTTGATTTATGTGATATATGCCATTATTAAATCTTTATGTCAGACTTTGCATTAAATGCAAGACTTGACAGCTTTGTCCAGCGTAAAAGTGGCTAGCCTGTCTTGGGCGTAAAACCATTAGCTTTGACCCGGGCATAAAATGATTAGCCTGCTTCAGGCGTAAAGTGATTAGCCTCTCTTTAGCGTAAAGTAGATCAATTTGAATGGAATGATCCATCTCTTTGACTCATTCTTATGAAGCACTTTTTACGCTCCTACAGCTTTACTTGCCAAAAAGAACAAAGAAGGCCTGAACAAGCCATCTATTATCTCAGTCGTACCATGATTGGTGCCGAACACTGTTATAGTCTAGTCGAAAAAGAATGCCTAGCTCTTATGTTTGCTGTTCAAAAAATGAGGCATTACATCATTGGCCAAACTATTCATGTCATATCCCGAGTTAATCCTCTTCGGGTACTGATGAAGAAACCCAGCACACTCAATTCCCGGCTGGCTACATGGGCCATTCTGCTAGCCCAATATGACATGGTATATGTTCCTCAAAAGTCTGTCAAAGGTCAAGCACTGGTGGATTTCTTAGCAGCTCATCCTGTTCCAGAGACATCTAAACTCTATGATGAAATTCCAGACGAGACACTGGAATCAAATATGATCTCCGAAGAATTTCCTACGTGACGTCTATTCTTTGATGGTGCATCTAGGATTAGACCCAATAGTGCCATTGTTGCAGGAGTTGGAGTTGTCCTTGTTTCTCCAGACGGGTCAGCTATCCAAAGAGCCTACTCCTTAGATGAACCTTGCTCCAACAACGTAGCAGAATACAATGCTCTACTGATCGGCCTTCAGCTAGCTAAACAACTAGACGTCGAGTATCTTGAAGTCTATGGTGACTTCAAGCTGGTTGTTAACCAGGTTAGAGGAACCTATGAAGTTCGCCATCAAGATCTAGTGCCTTACTATGAAGCGGCAATCAACATGACTACATCATTCAAAGCCTTCTTCATCGAATATGTCCGTCGAGCTTGTAATACTGAAGCAGATGCTTTGGCCAATCTTGCAGCAGTCTTAGCCATCCCTGTCAAAAGACAACAAGTGGTGGTTGTCTCTAATCGGGAATTATTCTGTATCAAAAACAATCGTAATATTGAGTTCAGTAATCTTACTGAAGTCAATGTTATCAATGAAGATTGGAGAACTCCCTTCATCGACTTCGTAGTTCATGACATACTCCCTGAAGATCCCAAGGAAGCTACGAGTATTCGTCGGCGGTCTCTGCGATTCTACTACAATCAGACCACCAAAACTCTTTACTGGCGGACTTATGACGACCTACTCTTATGCTGTCTTGCTGGTGATGAAGCGAAGCAAGTATTGCGTGAAGCTCACGACAGTGTCTGCGGAGCACATCAACCCGGTCCTAAACTACAAGACCGCATCCGACGCATGGGTTACTATTGGCCCTCTATGGTATCTGATGCCATCGAATATGCAAGGAAATGTCGAGCTTGTCAAATCCACGCAGATTTTATTCATCAACCATCAGAATTCCTTCATCCGACTGCTGCTTCCTGGCCTTTTGAAGCTTGGGGCATGGACATTATAGGTCCCATTAATCCTCCTTCTTTTAGAGGACATTGGTTCATACTGGCAATAACCGACTACTTCTCCAAATGGACCGAAGCTATACCATTGGCTGAAGTCAAAACCAGCAGTGTCATCAACTTCGTCAAACACCATGTCATCTATAGATTTTGTGTACCTCAAAGAATCATCCACGATAATGGACCTCAGTTCATCAGCCAAAAGTTTACAAGGTTCTGTGACGATCATCGGATTGACAATATCGCTTCGACAGCCTACAATCCTGCTGCTAATGGCTTGGCTGAAGCTTTCAACAAGACTATCATCAAGTTCTTCAAAAAGTTTGTGTCTACTAACAAACAAAACTGGCGTGAAAAGCTTGGAGAATGTCTTTGGGCCTACCGTACTACGGTCCGCAATCCTACAGGCTGTACACCCTTCTCTTTAGTGTACGGCTGTGAAGCAGTTCTACCCCTGGAGCTTCAAATCTAATCTTTGAGGATTGCTATCGCCAACGAGCTCACTACAGAGAATAACGACCTTCTTCGACTCCAAGAATTAGAAGCGCTTGACAAGAAACGGCTATTGGCTCAACAGCATATTGAGTTATATCAAGCCCGCATCTCGAAGACTTTCAATCGCAAAGTTAAAGTCAGAGCCTTTCAGAAAGGAGAGCTCGTTTTAACAGTCAGACGTCCCATGACTATGACTCACATGAGCAAAGGAAAGTTCGATGCGAAGTAGGAAGGGCCATATATCGTGAGCAAAGTCTTCTCAAATGGAGCCTATCAACTCACAGAGCTAGACGGTCGAGTTGCAATGATGCCTATCAATGGCAAGTTCCTCAAAAAGTATTATGTATAAATGTAAAAGACATTGCTTGTAATCATCAGACAAGTTCATAAATAAAATTCAATTTTATTTCATCAATGGAATGATAGTACATAATATCAAGGAAGGTCACTATTATCCTTCTCAAAATGGGGACGCGGGCCACTGCCGTCCATATTGAAGACATAGTCGACAAAGGAACCGAGAACATTCTTGCCCGAACTCACCAGGAACTTGCAAGCAGCCATCCTCATGGCTTCTTCTTCTTCAGTCTTCCCTGGTTCAAGAAGGAAGTCCAAGATATTCCTTGGCGGCTTGGGTGCAGATGAACCTTCGCCCGCTGCTATCTGCTTTGGCTGGTTCGGCTCGATTGGACGTTCTTCAGTAGTTGCTTCAACCTTTGAGGCAATCTCAGCCTTCTTGGATGCATCTTCAGACGACATCTTTGTGTTGAAAAGTGAAAGTAATCATTTCATCTGATTTTCTGTTCTATTTATAGACAGAGATTCGTGAGATAATGAAGCGACACATTCATCTGACGGTCCACACGTTCATTACATTCATCTGACGGTTCACCCGTTCATTCAATTCATCCGACGGTTCGTCCGTTCATTACGTTCATCTGACGGTTCGCCCGTTCATTTATCTGACAGTTCGTTCGTTCATCACATTCATCCAACGGTTTGTCCGTTCATCATATTCATCCGACGGTTTGCCCGTTCATTACATTTATCCGACGGTCCACCCGTTCATTACATTCATCCGACGGTTCACCCGTTCATTCAATTCATCCGACGGTTTACCCGTTCACTACATTCATCCGACGGTTCATCCGTTCATCACATCCATCCGACGGTTCGCCCGTTCATCATATTCATCCGACGGCTCGTCCGTTCATCACATTCATCTGACGGTTCGCTCGTTCATCACATTCATCCGACGGTTCGCCCGTTCATCACATTCATCCGACGGTTCGCCCGTTCATTTTATTCATCCGACGGTTCGCCCGTTCATTACATTCATCCGACGGTTCACCCATTCATTCACAATCATCCGACGGTTTACCCGTTTATTCCATTCATCTGACGGTTCACCCGTTCATTTAATTCATTTGACGGTTCATCCCGACGATTTATTTCGTTCATTCATTTTGTTCACACATTTTGACGAATCATCCATTTCGTTCATATCAGCAACTTGTCATCTTTGATTAAGTTGTCTACTGAAATAATGATATTCAACAAATTATATTCTGCCATGTCCATATTACCTCTGAGCAGATATAATTGAATATAATTATTTTCCAAAATCAAAGAAATATATCATGTCTTGCACCTCTGAATATATTTTCTATCGCTATTATTTATATCTGAATAAGATATACAATAAATAATAGAGCCACCAAGAAAATGTCTTTTTATTGATTGATTAAAATTGAAAGACATTACGAAATTACATGTTGCAAAAATTTGAAGATACAAAAAGTCTTTCTCATTCTGCTGGCGGAGTCATCAAGCTAGTCATTTGCTGCTTTAAAGTTCGCAGTCGCTCCTCACGAGATTCCATCACTCGCCTCCTAGCTTCCTCCATCCCAGACTTATCATCGAAAGATGGCACTATTCTGCGAGAAATTTTATCTTGATGAGTTGCGACATACTCATCTCTTTCCTGAGTCAGAGCGTTCAGTTGTTGAACTGCAGCCTGATGTTTTGTGGCCTCATCCTCCAGAGCAAGCTGAACAAGTCTCAGCTCTTCTTGAAGAAGGACAGATTCTGCTTGCAGCCCAGCAACTTTCCTCTCCTTCTCTTCAGCAACAGATGCTATTGTTTCCACTTGGGAATTATACTCAGCAGATTTAGTAGAGAAAGTGTCCAAGAGAACTTGGAGATCAACCTTCGCAACTGCAACTTCTTGTGACATCTTCTCGAATTCAGCCTATACCAAGAGCTCCATCTCCCCCCTATTAAGCTCTTTGTAAATCTTAATCGATGCCTCCAGCTCATCTAGTACATGTTCAAGAAAAACGGCTTGAGCTTTGTCGCCTTGACTGCGGATGGCATTGATCAAATAGGAGGTTGGACCTCTAACTGTAGAGAAACCAGCATCTTCTTTCTCTATCACCCTATCTACTAGGGGTCCCAACGAATTAAAAAAAGCTTGCTGAAGGAGCTAATGATAAATCGGTTAGTAGCCAGAGCACCAGGAGTAGCAGCTACTCCCATAGACGTCGAAGCAGCAGCAGGTGTCTGTGCAGATAGACGTTCAGTTTCTTCCATTTGAGTGGAGGGCTCTTTAGACAAGGGAGCCATGGTGGAGCTGGCTGCCCCTCCCAGATGTTCTTCTGTAAAATCAAATGAACCTTATCATTTTGGTTTCATTTGAAACTAATCGAAAAAGATCAAAAGTAAAAGGCAATCTTACCTTGGCCAGCAATAAGTCCGTCATCTGTTGGCACAGGTTTCAATCTAGCAGAAGTAGACTCAGACATTACTGCCTGGCTACTACCGGCCTCAGAGCCACCCGAAAAATGTCGGCTACCACTAGCTATAGCCGTTATTGGTACTATATCTGTGCATACGGGAGGAATTGGGGATGATTCGATTTCTGCATCGATAAAAATGTAGATGTCAGCTATTTAAATCTATAAAAAGAAGTTTGATAAAATCATTTAATACCTTTGGGATCAGCAGGAGTAGTTTCTTCAGGTGCTACTTCTTCACCTGTATTCTTTTCTGGAGACACATACACCTCAATATCCTCTTCAGGATTTAGCGTGTCATCAACAGCTTCCGAGGATACATGGATATTAGCGTCCTCTTCTGGATTTAAAGTATCATCAACAGCTTCTGTTGATGCATCCTCATTACTTATACTGTCCTCCGGTGCATCTTCGCTGCCAATTGCGGCGGCCGGATCAACATCATCCTCCAGGCCGAAGTCACAATCATTCAATGCATCAATCATTAAACGATCTTCTTCTTCACGGAGTGTTCCTGGTGTAGCAGAAAACTGTGTAGTTTCCAGCGCAAGTGAAGGAGATCGCAAAACTTTATCCTCTCTCTCCACAATATCTTTCCTGGGCTCTACAGCCTCATCCCTCTGTTCTGGACTAGGAGTTTTCTGCCTGGGTTCAGGGGCAGGAGTAGGAGATGACATTGTAACTCCGGCAATAGCACTAGCTACGACCAATGACATAGGTCGAGGAGTGACTACCTTCTTTCTTCGGAGGACTAACTTCTTTCTATGTAGAGGTCTCTATGGACTCTCTACATCTATAACATTGTCTTGCCTTTGGATAGAGGTCGGGGTCGCCGCCTCTTCTTTTTGAGTTGATTCGGCTTGCTGCCGAGATTGTGATCGGGTCATGACCCTTTTTGATGGTTCCAAGATGAGTTTCTTCTTCGCAACTGGAGAAGAAGTTTCTTCTCTCCTTCTCTTCCTCTCCTTGGCGGGAGATTTGTCAACTTTCAAAGAGATGCGCAATGGTTCGTTGACTTCTTCCGGGAAGTTGGCCTCCCTAGAAGCTTCCAACGGCGCATCGGCCAGTTCACGCTCTTCTTCGTTGCCAGAAGCCACCACAACAGTTGCTCCTTTCTTCAATCTGGTCGCTGTCGCAAAACTATCGGCAAGACTGAAATTCTCTGCAAAGGTGTTCGCCGATGTGTAAAAGATTGAATATGTGTACAGCATCCGCGGGCCATGGTCGCTTTTTGTTGGCATCAAGAACATTGTTTTGGTATCTCGAGCGTTATAATAAGCCCATGCCCGGGCTCCATCAATCAGATAGCCTTATCCTTGCAGGCACGTTATGGCGTTACCCACGTGGAACTGGTCGTAGCCGAATTGACGAGCAAAGCGGCTTGGCAGATATGGTTCCAAGTAACATTCATCTTCAAATCTATAAACCAAGTACGACGGCCTAATTGTCCTCAGCCAATCAAATGCTGTACGACCCAAAGGCTGACTTCTAAGATCAACCAGATTTGTAGACATATATTCATAACCAGTTGGAGAGGGAACACAGTAGAAATTCCACCCTTTCCCGAGATTCAAAGCTCGTCTGCAATCTCTTAGGCTGGTATATATCCATTTGCTCCTGGAGAATCTCCGCAAGAAGCTACCGCCTATCGCTCCCATGTCAGGATTCATCAATGCAGGATAGTACAGAAGCAACCATCCGAACAAATAAGTGTAGGGAAGCTCCAGCCGAGGGAAGTTCCCTTTCTATCCTTTTCTCTTTAGCATTGAATCAACAAAAAGACGAAGACCCGCATTCGCTCTACAGGTCATCGTCGATATCAGATCCATCTGATAGCCAAAGACTAAACGGACGGCAGCAAAGAGCACGCCACGATGGAAGCGATCTATGGCGCTCGCTCCAGGGACGACGAATCATCGGAGCCAATATGTGAGGAAATCAGCCAGCTGGGCTTCCTTTGACATGGGCCTATAGCCCATTCTCATGAAACTTTCAATAAAATCTCTTGTCTTGAAAGGAGGATATTGAAGTTCATCATCAACCTTGATGTCCATTTCCTTGTTTTCCTCCATCAATCCTATCACCTCACTATGGCTGAGTGGTTTGAAGAAGGTAGGGTTGCACGTATCGTGATCCTTAGTCTTCTTCTTGATGATGTGGTTGAGGAAGAGATAGGGCAACCACTTTGACGAGTAGCAAGTACCAGAGGAACCACTCTTGTAATACATGGAGCAAATCTTATAGTGGCATAGCAGTTCTTTGAAAACGGCCACCATCTCAGCGTTCTCCCGATGAAGTCGGTCCAACTCGTCATTAGTTGGAACAAATTCTTCATAGGGGAAGTCTCCCATTGGTAAGCTCGAGATATACTTCATCTCATGAAAAGCTAGTCCAATTTCTCCACAGGGTGTCATGAAAGTCCATGTCCTAAAATTGTACCTCTCCTCCAAAGCGAGAAACAGATGAGGGTTGGGGTGGAATCCATATACGGTAGAGTATACCGCCTGGTACAGCTCAATCTCTTTGAGCTTCTCTTCAAACTGAACCAATATCCAATTGGTTATGCAGTTCCATCTTTTGTTATCTGGGTTCACCAGACCTGTTAATCGGATATCCTGATCCGGATATCTTCCCTCAACCTTTGCAAATTCATTTGCAAAGATCGGTGTTCTAACTGGCAGCAGCAAGGAGGAGTTCTTCGGTGGGATGCAGCCGGGCTTCAATCCTCTGAGCAAGGAGCTGTGACGCTCAGAGGAGCTATAGAACATATCCTTGTTATTCGGTCCTTTCTTCACACAAATATTTTCTGTTCTGGCTTGCTGGAGAGGAGTAATATCCCAGCCCATCCTCCTGGGATAACTCGCATGAGCATAGCGGGATAGAGGGAGGCACCTGGCAATCTCCGGTAACAGTATTCTTTTCTCGCGTCTCTGAAAGAGTCTTTGTTCGACTCGAGGTCTCGGCTGAGAACTCTTATCAAGAGCCTCACCGAACAGAAATAGAGGCTTCTTATGAGTAACGGCGTCAGCAGATTGCAGTGGCTGCCCGTTCATCAGACTTAATAAAGTTTCGTTGTCTTGTGCTACTAAGATGGCTTGACGGAAAGATGGCAGAGCATATTGGGTAAATATTACATGGGACAGATCTTCCTTAAACTCTGGTTCAGCAAGGGTCCCTGCAAAGATTTCATAATCTGGGTCTTCTCTGATGTTAACTGCATCAAACAGAAAGACAGAATTCAGTACATGCAAAATCAAAGATTCTGTCCAAAAAATCAGCAAATTGTGCAAGCAACAGATTGCGCTGTCTGTAAAACATCAGATTGTGCAACAACAGCTTCTATGCACAAACTGTCTAGTTGCGCCAACATATTTACTTGCACAAGCCATAAGATTGTGCTAACAAGCTTGCGCAAGGCAACAGTTTGCGCTGGACAGACTTGCGTAAACCGATAGAATGCGCTGACTTTTGCCAGCGCTTTCCAACCGATTGTGCAAGAAAATAGTCTTCATAAAAATGAAAACTATTGGGTTTGTGCAACCGAAACCCTAAACAGGGCGGCGCAATATAACCAAATCTCTAAAAAGAGATAGGTTTGAAGATTCAATCATGTCGAAGAACCCTAAAAAGGGTTTTTGATCGATCGTCTACCTTGCAGTGCGGGATGACCGACTTCGTGTCGTGAAATGTGCGGCGCAGTCCGAGTCGAAGACTCGGCGGGGGCCTTGCCCTTCTCGACGGCGGAACGCTTCGGAGCCATTGAAGTCGACGGAGAAGAAGGAAGAGAGTCGGAGTGGGCTCGGGAATTTTCTCTCTTGAACAAAGTGGAAACAAGTAAAGAATGACAGAAGAAAGAAGGAGAACTATTTATAAATTTTTCTAAAGTAACGGTCGCCTCGGATTGCGCCAAAAAAATAGGAGCTGACTCCTCCAATTGCACAGACAAGTCATTATATGTGCAACTTGATTTTAAAATCAAAATTCAAAGTATTTTGAAACTTTGAATATTTTCAAATTTTGAAAACTTTGAAGGGGGTCGTGTAGGTCCTAAAAATCAAGTTGCACCCATCAACAAAGCCATGAAAATCAAAGTGTGCATCCTTCAAATGAACTGCGCCGGAGACAGATTGTGCAACAACTCAACTTCGCAGGCTGAACTGCGCACACATCCAAGTGCGCAAGCTGACGTGGCAACGTCATCATTATCTGACAAAAAATCAGATCTTCTGACAGCTGACAGCCCGAAGAACGAAAAAACTGTTTGTTTATCGTGCAGCACAGCGCTCGAGTACAGCTGTACAGCCAGCGCAATCTGTCAGACTCTCTGCAGTGCCATCCAATCCAGCACAATCTGAAGACAGCGCAGTTCATGTGGCGCACTCCATCAAGACAACTGACAATTTACACGTGGCCTATATGCCATCAATTACTCACCATATGGCAACCGCCTGTACACGATCAAGCGTATTTCAATCAAACAATGCCACGCGTCACATACAAGTGGTCCACGATCGAGTAACTGCCTACGCAGTTCGCTGCTTGCGCAGTCCAATATCTGCGCAATCCATCCTGTGCAACTCAGAATAACTAAAAGTTAGTTATTTCCAGAACTCTATAAATAGAGTTTCAAGTCTTTATTATCACACACACACATTCAAGTCATCACCAGAGATCAGGAGTTCTTGCCAAAGTGCTGCTGCAATCTTCAGAGGCTATCGTCTTCAAAGTTCACATCGTCCAAGGGATAAAGTGATCGTCATTCAGATCGGATTCCTATAGTTGTACTTTCCCAGAATTCTTGTAATCTTCTTACAAAGTTTGTGAAATAAAGATCAACTTTTGTTTTTGCAAACAACGTAGAGCTACCGAAAGGGGATGACCGAATATTATTTTTTGCTCAAATTGTATTTATAAATTATGCATTTTTGCAAGCAACTTATTGACCTCTCTATATCGGCCCGTCGATCGATATAAGAGAATTTTTTTAAACAAAAATTGTATTTTAAAACCGTTGTTTTAATTACGATGGTTTGTTGTTGTTTTTTCATAGATCTATAGATGAAGTGTGAATGCCTTGTGGACAGCACCTCGACGCACACAATCCTTCGAAAAAAAAGTTATTTTTATAGCTTATATGATTATAACGGTCCCGTTATTATGATATCAGGACTATCAAACATAATAGAAGGATCTGGTGAAGCAATTATATTGCTCCCAAATAAAACAAGACTAATAATAAAAGATGCACTATTCTCTCCTAAATCAAGTAGGAACCTCATAAGTTTCAAGGACATTCGTTTAAACGGATATCACTTAGAAACAAATGAAATAAATGAGGCATAATATCTGTATGTTACTCGTCTAAAAGATGGTTCAAAAACTATCTTAGAACGATTCAAGGGACTCCCGTCGGGTCTCTATCATACTCATATTCAATCAACATAAGTTAACATGATTGTGCACCAGAAGTGTCATTCATCGCCAAAACCTAAACTTTGGCATAATAGACTGGGTCACCCAGGATCAGCTATGATGAAACGAATCATAAGCCAATCCAGTGGACACAACCTGCAGAAACTGAAGATTCTTCAGAAGTATGATTACTCGTATCTACCTTGTTTTCAAGACAAAATTATAACGAGACCATCCCTTTTGAAAGTGGGACTAGAGTCTCCTAGCTTCTTAGAGAGAATTCATGGAGACATTTGCGGACCTATTCACCCCGCAAGTGGTCCATTTAGGTACTTTATGGTACTTATCGATGCATCTACTAAATGGTCTTATGTGTGCCTTTTGTCCACCCGTAACTTAGCTTTTTCTAAGCTATTGGCACAAATAATTAAGTTGCGGGCTCATTTTCTCGATAACCATATCAAAAAATTAAGACTTGATAATGCGGATGAATTTACTTCACAGGTCTTTCAAGACTATTGCCAAGCAACAGGCATCGAAGTTGAACATCCTGTAGCTCATGTTCACACCCAGAACGGGTTAGCAGAATCTCTTATTAAGAGATTACAATGGATTGCTCGTCCAATGTTGATGCAGTCACAGTTGACTGTGGAAGCTTGGGGTCATGCTATATTGCATGCCGTATCACTTATTAGAATACGGCCTTCTGAAGGTCATATTCTATCTCCAATGCAGCTCGCTTATGGTTCACCTCCAAATATCTCTCATTTGAGAGTTTTTGGTTGTGCTATTTACGTCCCCATTGCTCCCCTACAGAGAACCAAAATGGGTCCACAACGTCGATTAGGTATCTATGTTGGGTTTGACTCACCCTCTATAATTAGATACCTAGAACCCCTGATGGGTGACGTATTTAAGGCACGTCTTGATGACTGTGAGTTTGATGAAGGATTATTTTCTAAACTGGGCACACAGTCTAAGAAGCCAGAAACTTCTAAGACAATTTCTTGGGACACAAAAACTTTGTCTTATTTTGATCTGCGTACAAGTGTAGAAGCATGGAATTTCAGAACCAGAAAGCCCATGCGCCAGACTACATGTTCCAGAGCTTGGACAAAGTACTTCACAAACAACAAAAATAGGCATTGAAAGAAGACTTTTTATTACATATAAAAGTCTATTACATGTCTAAGAAAAGATTGTACAAAGGAGAATTTCTACAAAAAAAGATCCTAAGTCTACAGCCAGCAGCCATCATGCGCCCTCAAATAGGCACAGCAATCACCACGCGCCCTCAGCAGGGCGCATCCTTTTCAGCAGCTCAGTTATGTGCATCCCAGTTATGTGCATCCCTTCAGCAGCCCAGTTATATACCGCTCTTCCAGCCAGGCTTACCGCCGTTGTC
This sequence comes from Iris pallida, assembly GCA_029216955.1. Lineage (NCBI taxonomy): Eukaryota > Viridiplantae > Streptophyta > Magnoliopsida > Asparagales > Iridaceae > Iris > Iris pallida. The sequence continues at coordinate 538,569 of JANAVB010002195.1, read as the reverse complement.
ACTACCACAATTTTAGTTTGAGGTTATTTTTTTCATTTTTTGAATTATTTGAATTTAAAATATATTATTAGAAATTTTTAAATAATTTAATTAAATGGTGTGATTTAAATACTAATATAATTATTGCTTTGTGTTTAGGGTTAGCCTAACCTAGATTGGACCAAACCTAGATGAGTCATGACTAACTTAGTGAGCCACTTTGAGAATTAGATGAGTTCATTAAGGGGTTAAGTCAAGTTTAGTCATGGTTAAGTAATTTGCAAGGGACTAAGATAGAACCTTTGTTCTAGGCCATCTATTTTCCCCTTGATTCAATCCTAGCCATAGGATGAGACCCAAAAACCCTAACCCTAACTTTATGACCAGCCAAGAGACCCCCCTTGCCTATATAATGCCTCTTTGGGGATTTGAGCCTCTTTCTTTAATAGTTCTTCATTCTCTTAAGGAAATAGGTAAGCCTCCTTTATTTCTTTCCTAGTTTAATCAATAGGACTCCTTTTTGAATGAAATTTCTTCCATTAGGACCTAATCATTGTTCTCTTACTGTTGGTGGAGTCCAATCACAGGTTTTGAATCGATTTGATTGATTGGTGGCTTGTGGAGATTTCCTTCTTGAAGAGCTTTTTGTGTAGAGAAACACCTATAGGTACATTCTATTCTACCCATTAAAACTAGATTTAAATTGCATATTCATCTAGCCCTAGGTGTCCTGATTCTGTAGGAATAGGGTTTCCCAAGTTTCGTGTCCTGTACGTGTCCGTATCGGACACGTATCAGTGACAGTTTCAGGTGTTCGACGAAATGCCAAAGGGCATTTCGTTCGAATTTTCAAATTGTTTTTGATTGGAAATTTAGATTTTTGTGTCGCTTACACGAATTTGAGGCACTGAGGAAGTTTTCGTGTCGTGTCGATATGGACACGCGCACACACGGGTTCAGGCGCGCGTGCACGAGCACTGTAGCTCCCCTGCTACCAGCGTACTCGTGTGGGCTGCCCAGGGCACGTGGGCACGTGCCATTAGACGTGGAGCTTGGGGCAGTGTCTGACATGACACTCCCTAAGTCTCGTGTCACGAGGTGGCGTGTCGGGTGCGTGCGGACACGCGCACTGGTCACGCATGGCTGTACAGCCTGTGTGTTATTTTGTTGTGTGATGCTCTGTGTAATTATCGAGTTTGAAATATTTTGATCATGTTTTAAATTGATAATTAGGATCCTAATATGTCTATTAATCTGTGATAGATTAGGATTGCATAGTAGTTTAGTACTTGAGATGGTTTTGGATTCGAACAAGGCTGGAATGGTGTTCATTCACTGATGGAGTTATCAGTGAGATGAATCACTATTCAGGTAATACCCCCTCACTGATTTCCTTGATTAATGTTAAGTGTTAGTTGTATTTTGAATTACCTAAACATTTGACAACTTGGTTTAGAGCTATTCTCAGTTTTAGAGGGATTACAAGACTGAACTGTTGGACTGGGTTCCTATTTCTGAACCGTTGGAGTATCAGTGAAATGCTCCACTGATTTTCCTGTCGATTTCCATTTTATGAACCTAGCAGGTATAATATTATTAGGGATTATGTTTTGGGTTCATAAGAGGGTATCAACTGGGTTTAATTGCTAAGGGTAGCTTTTATAACCTGAGATTTGGTTGAGGGCTGACACTTAGATGTGTTTTAACATGAAGTCCAATGGATTGAACAACTTCAGTTTGATTCAAAATCTGAGACACCCTTGTGGGTTCCTGCTGGGAATCCTGGAATTCATTCCTGTCACACACAGGAATAGGTGTCCCAGTTTTGACTGGAATTGAAGTTGCATTCCTGCCATGTTCAAAATCTGAGAATTAGTGTAGGTTTTATGTTAATTTCCTGTTTCTTTTCTCCTGTAAAGCCTGAGAACTTCACTAGTAAGTCACTGTAGGGATGATGAAATCTGGGATCATGGGTATCAGTGAAATGCCCACTGTTTTTCCTGTTAGTTTTAGTTTAATGATTTATAACATGTTAATGTGATGATCCATCTTCTACACTTCTAATGCCATGTATTGGAATGTTAAGAAATCAGTTAGGGGCATGTTGATTCCATTCTTCACTGTTAGGAAGAGAGCAATAAACTGAATTGTTTGTTTCTACTGAGTTGCATATAATGTTTTAGTTAATTCTTAATACCACAGCCTTCATGTCCTACACATGTGAAATCTGAGATTTCCTTGCTTGTTGTGAGTTCAAAATCTGAGAACTACATGAGTATTAACTAATTGATGTTAAACCTGGGATTGTTTGAGATGGAATGCATTTGAGTCTACATTTCTTTCCCTGTTAGCATTTCAGTCCTTAGACACACACTTTCCTGCACATTTCACTGTTACACTCATTTCCTAACACACTTTCCTAAACTCTAACACATCACATTGCCCTCTCTATATGCATATGCAAGAATATAAGTAATATGTGTATACCTATATGTAAGGCATAGATATATATAATGCATATATATATATATATATATATATATATATATATATATATATATATATATATATATATATATATATATATATATATATATATATATATGTAATTAAGCCATATGTATGTATAATGCATACATATGCACATGTTTGCATATATAGGTATAATGTATGTTGATGAATAGGTTTTCCTATATGCATATAATGAATACAATGCCAAGTTGAGTATTTATTCATGGTGAGGTTAGGATGACTTGTTGACATTATAATGAATATGTGTGTTGGCTTGATTTAGGCTTGCATGGCCTTACTATGGTGTGTGTTAACTAGTATAGGTTTGTTTAGGCCTAGAATGACTGTTTGACCATAGTTGACCTAGTTGACTTCAAGGGTTGACCAGAGTTGACCAAGAGTTGACTTTGTCCTAGTTTGACCTAGATTCATGTAGAATGTATGGTAGAGCTTCATTTTATCATATTGGACTTGTTGTGACTTGTGCTGTTCTAATAGGAGCCAGACACCACTCATTGGACAGTACTTTTCAGTTGGACACTCAGATATCAGGCGAGTACATTCTCTGATCATTTCATATCATATTTAGAATTATATTTCCTGCTTTAGACTAGCTTACTTGATGCTGACACGTTGGAACACGGATTGGTACTATATGGATCCCTTCATGAGATGTTATCCCCTTCGGGAGCATCAGATACTTTTGTCATGTGTGTTTTACTTACATCACGTATCATATGCTTCTATCATCATGAATCTTCAGGAATCAGCTAGTGACTCATGTACCCTCATGATCACCGAGCCTTCACGAATCAATTCATGAATCACCCTTTATGGGCAACGTAGTATAATCATGAATCTTAACGTAACTTGAATGGATCCTTGTGTATTGATTGGGGATGGGGGAGTATAAGTGAACATGTGAATAAATCCAAGTAGTGTAATCATGAATCAATTTCCAGTAGTGTAATCATGAATCAGTCCTTAGCCATTCATATGTTTATGCAGTACTCTGAATCACTAGCACTGTCTCTCTTTATATATATCATAGATATTTACTTACAGTCTATCTTTTACATTATGCTATTTCTTCAGATCCTGTATTTTATTCTCTAGCATGATTATATTTCCTTTTCTGCTATGACTTGTTGAGATGTTTTGTACTCGCGCCGTCCTGACTGGACCTGTTGAAATATTACAGAGGATGAGGACGAGGCTGGCTGTCCTACCTATTACGGTGCTACTTTAGATGAGTGCTTGGACCTGGACCAGCAGCAGGTCCCACTAGCTGTGGATGACTCACCCTTAGACTAGGATGCTTTCATTTCAGTATTTCATGGATGATTGTACTTATTGATACTTGGGATCTGGGATTTGTATTATCTTAGACTTTCTGATGTACTTGGGATTTCTTTTCACTTCAGCAGTTCTTTTATCTATCTATCAGCTATGTTATCATCTGTTTTTCCTTGAGCTTTATATCATATCGTGCTTCTCCTTCCTTAGTTGTGATTGAGTCTATTTTTATCATGTCACCCCCATTCGGGGAGTATAAACTGTTTAAGCTTTATATTGCTAGATGTTGTGACCTAGGACAGCGTTCTACCGCCGACACTGCGGCGTAGGCTGGACGTACCCACGCCTCGTGCCCTAACTCTAGGGTGCGGGTCGTGACACGTTTTTAGTGGTGGCCCATGCAGGTCGATTAGAAGTGTAGTGGTATTCGAATTAGAGTATCTCTACAGCCTGCAGTAGGATATAGGATAATAATTATTTTTTTTGGTACTCGATCACATTAGGAAAAATTCTTTTATTGCCATCTAAATCCTTATTTTCAGCTGATCCTTTTGAATTTTAATTGTCCGCCTTTGTTATATCGCTTCTTTCTCAGAAATTGATACTCTTGTTTGTCTATCTTCAGGATGGTAGAGACTCGTTCGCAGCGTACCATTCATGAGGATGCTATGGAGGGGACTGCTACCTCCCAGCCAGTACAGCAGGGCAAGGGGACTGCAGCTCCGGCCACCTTTTCTCGTATTGAGGCCCCGGCAGCAGCAGCAGGGGGTATGCTTCCACCGGCAGGGAGGCAGGACCCAGTTCTCCCAGAGGATCCTTACCAGCAGCCATCTCCAGGGACGGTAGACGCAGTGCAGCTGCTAGCCTTCTTCAGGCAGTACATGGAGGGTCAGCAGACCCAGCAGCAGAGGCAGACGACAGAGCTCACTCGAGGTATTGAGCTGGCAGTGACAGCAGTGGAGAGAGTCGTAGCTCAGCCAGCGGCAGCCCCGCAGCCGTACCAGCCGCGGGAGAAGGGCATCCAGGACTTCCAGAAGATGCACCCGAGAGATTTCTGAGGGACAGAGGGGATCCTGTATGCCGATGAGTGGATCGAGCATATGAAGGAGATCTTCAGGCTGGCTGAGATTCCGACGAGGCTCCAGATAGAGGCAGCGGCCAGTATGATACAGGATCTGGCCCGAACTTGGTACCAGACTGACCCGAGGGTCGGCACAACAGGACAGACTTGGGCAGCATTCAAGAAGCTGTTCAAGGAGAAGTTCTTTCCAGACGCAGCACTGGGAGCCCTCGAGACCCAGTTCGAGGCCCTAGTCCAGGGGAGCCAGTCCGTGGAGGAGTACGCAGGAGAGTTCTGCCGCCTGAGCAGATTTATGGAAGACTTGTCCGAGACGACGAAGGCCCGAAGGTTCCGAAAGGGCTTGGTAAAGTAGGTCAAGTCCTACACCAAGAACGCCCGTAGTGCTACATTTGAGGAGATCCTGGTGGACGCACTAGCTGCAGAGGATGATCTTGAGCTTAGGCTCAAGAGGGGGCGAGACTCCCAGGGAGGCAGCAGTAGCGGAGGACCGGCCAAGAGGCCGCACTTTCAGCAGCAGCAGCACCAGCAGCAGAGGTTCCAGCCGCAGCAGTTTCAGCAGCCGAGGCATCAGCCAGTGCAGCATCAGCAACAGAGGGTACAGCAGCAGGCACCGAGACAGCAGGCCACCCCCTGTACTTATTACAAGAAGCCAGGGCACGGATAGAACGAGTATAGGAAGAGGCTAGGCAGGTGCCTACTCTGTGGGGCAGCAGACCATCAGCTGAGGGAGTGCCCTATGTTCTCGGGACGAGGAGGAGCAGGAGCAGGAGCCAAGGCTCCAGGGGGACCGCAGAATGAACCGTTGCTGACTCAGCAGCAGCGGTTTGTGCAGCACCAGCAGCAGGCCAGGGGAGGCCAGCAGGGGCGAGCTTTCGCCATGGCAGCTGAGGATGCAGAGGCGATAGGAGAGCTGATCGCAGGTTCGGTTCTTGTCGACTCCAGTCCAGCTTTTGCATTATTCGATTCCGGTGCTTCGCATAGTTTCATATCAGTATCTTTTGCGGTTAGACACGGTATCATAGCTGAATCGTTGCCTAGGACTTTCAAGATCATGACCGGGGGTGGCATTATCCTCGTGCGTGATGTTTGTAAGGGTCGGAGAGAAGTTTTGGGAGGCCGTGAGTTGGAGGTGAGCCTGCTCGTAATGCCATTGCCGAACTATAATATAGTACTAGGCATGGATTGGTTGAGCAGGCACCACGCCAGCATTGATTGCAGAGGGGGTAGAGTTCTTTTCAGAGCACCAGGGGAGCCAGAGTTCGAGTACTCCAGACGTCAGGCGGAGCAGAGCAGCGGAGTCTTCTGTGGAGTCTCGGTGGAGGAGCAGACGATTCCACACCCCTTGATAGCAGAGTATATGGATGTTTTCCCAGAGGAGTTGCCGGGATTGCCACCAGACAGAGACATAGAGTTCTTGATAGACTTGGTTCCAGGAGCGGAACCCATCTCTCAGCATGTCTATCGGGTGAACAACAGCGAGCTGGTGGAGCTGAAGAAGCAAGTGGATGATCTGCAGGACAAGGGCTTCATCCGCTCGAGTTCGTCGCCATGGGGTGCACCAGTATTGTTTGTGCCAAAGAAGGATGGGTCAGTACGGATGTGTATTGACTATAGGGCACTCAACAACCTCACGATCAAGAACAAATACCCACTGCCGCGGATCGACGATCTATTTGACCAGTTGAGCGGAGCTCGGGTATTTTCCAAGATTGATCTGAGTTCGGGATATCACCAGGTGAAGGTGAAGGGGGATGATATTCCTAAGACCGCTTTTAGGACGCGATACGGGCAGTTCGAGTTTTTGGTTATGCCGTTTGGGCTAACTAATGTACCAGCAGTGTTTATGAACCTTATGAACAAGGTGTTCCACCAGTATCTGGATCAGTTTGTGGTGGTGTTCATAGATGATATCTTGATATATTCCAAGACTAAGAAGGAGCACGAGGAGCATCTGCGGATAGTGCTAGAGATTCTCAGGAAGGAGCAGCTTTATAGAAAACTCTCCAAGTGTGAGTTTTTCTTGGACCGGGTGGACTTCTTGGGGCACGTTGTGACTGGGGATGGTATCTCAGTTGACCCCAAAAAGATTGTAGCAGTCGAGGCATGGGCAGCGCCGACTTCAGTTGCAGAGATCAGGAGTTTCATGGGGCTGGCAGGATATTATCGGAGATTTATGCATGATTTCTCCCGTGTTGCAGAGCCATTGACACGGTTGACCCGGAAGGATGCTGAGTATGTTTGGTCAGAGGAGTGTCAGGCAGCTTTTGATGAGTTGAAGAAGCGGCTTATGACAGCTCCGATTCTGACATTGCCTTCAGGATCAGGTGGTTTCTCTATTTATAGTGACGCTTCAGAGAAGGGGCTGGGTTGCGTCTTGTAGCAGCATGGAAAGGTGATTGCCTATGCTTTCAGGCAATTATGTCCCCACGAGAAGAACTACCCTACCCACGACCTGGAGCTAGCAGCGGTGATATTTGCTCTAAAGTTGTAGAAGCATTATCTGTATGGGGAGAGGGTAGAGATCTTTACAGATCACAAGAGCTTAAAGTATGTGTTCACTCAGAAGGAGTTGAACATGAGGCAGCGCAGATGGCTAGAGTTGATGAAAGACTTTGACATCCTACTTCAGTATCATCCAGGGAAGGCCAACGTGGTTGCCGATGCCTTGAGTAAGTATCCGACAGCCATGTGTTTGACCATGGATCGGTACTTACTTGTCGACTTGGAGAGCCTTGGGATTGAGGTGATCGTGCCCGGGGTACAGATGCAGTTATGGGGGATACAGATTCAGTCGGACTTGGTGGAGAGGATCAAGTCGGCACAGTTTGAGGACGTTGCTCAGCGGTGTCTCCGAGAGTAGGTTCGTGCAGGATTGCTGGAGGGCGAGTTTTCTCTTGCAGATGATGGTGCCTTGAGGCACGGTTCCAGACTATGTGTGCCCAGCGGAGAGCTCAGGGAGCAGGTTATGCAGGAGGCCCACAGATCTCAGTACTCTATATACCCAAGTGCCAACAAGATGTACCGAGATCTAAGGGAGCATGTTTGGTGGTCCGGGATGAAGCGGGAGGTGGCTCGCTTCGTAGCTAGGTGCTTGATTTGTCAGCAGGTCAAGGCGGAGAGACAGAGGCCCGGTAGATTATTGCAGCCGCTGCCCATTCCCGAGTGGAAATAGGAGCATATCACTATGGACTTCGTATCAGGATTGTCGCGTACACGATGAGGAAGAGACGCGATTTGGGTCATCGTTGACAGGTTAACCAAATCGGCCTACTTCTTGCCATTCAAGGTGGGTACGTCTACAGAGAGGCTGGCGGAGATGTATATGCGACAGATAGTCAGGATTCATGGAGTTCCGGTCAGCATCGTCTCAGATCGGGATAGTCGCTTCACTTCCCATTTCTGGAGGAGTCTGCAGACTAGCTTGGGCACCCAGCTCAAGTTTAGCACTGCATACCACCCCCAGACGGACGGACAGTCGGAGAGGACTATTCAGACCCTTGAGGATATGCTGCGGATGTGCATCTTGGACTTTAGAGGCTCCTGGGAGGATTATCTTCATTTGGTGGAGTTTGCCTATAACAATAGTTTCTAGGCCAGCATTGAGATGTCACCTTTCGAGGCTCTGTACGGGCGTAGGTGTCGTACACCCTTATCTTGGGATGATGTTGGTGAGCGAGCTTTACTGGGGCCAGAGATGGTTGTTGACGCAGCTGAGAAGGTAAAGCTCATCAGGGACAGACTTCGCGTGGCGCAGGACAGACATCGACACTAGGCCGATAGCCACCGGAGGCCCTTAGAGTTTGAGGTACAGATTAGAGTAGGATTAGATTAGGTTGATTGTTGTGTTTTGTAATCATGTTTGTTTATTATAATTAATTGAGACCTTGCTTGTGATTAGGTCGGAGACCAGGTTTTCTTGAGGATATCTCCGACTCGTGGTACGATACGTTTTGGTGGAGGCGGGAAGCTTAGCTCGCACTTCATCGGCCCTTTCGTTATCAGCGGGAGAGTCGGTGACGTGTCATACATGCTAGACTTGCCGCCTGCACTTGTGGGAGTCCACAACGTATTTCACGTATCACAGTTGAGATGGTACATGGCTGACCCTAGCCATGTGCTTGATCATTCGGAGATTGAGGTCGGACGTACTCTCAGTTATCCAGAGCAGCCTGTGGAGATCCTGGATCGCCGGGAGAAGGTTCTGAGGAACCAGGTGATACCCTTGGTACGCGTCGCATGGAGGCATCATTCTCCAGGAGAGTCTACCTGGGAGCGGGAGGATGAGATGCGCGAGTGGTACCCTTATCTTTTTGGACCATGAGGTATACTTTCTATCCTTCTCACTAGTTACATTTCGCCTTTCAATTTCGAGGACGAAATTCTTTTAAGGAGGGTAGATTTGTCACTACCACAATTTTAGTTTGAGGTTATTTTTGTCATTTTTTGAATTATTTGAATTTAAAATATATTATTAGAAATTTTTAAATAATTTAATTAAATGGTATGATTTAAATACTAATATAATTATTGCTTTGTGTTTAGGGTTAGCCTAACCTAGATTGGACCTAACCTAGATGAGTCATGACTAACTTAGTGAGCCACTTTGAGAATTAGATGAGTTCATTAAGGGGTTAAGTCAAGTTTAGTCATGGTTAAGTGATTTGCAAGGGACTAAGATAGAACCTTTGTTCTAGGCCATCTATTTTCCCCTTGATTCAATCCTAGCCATAGGATGAGACCCAAAAACCCTAACCCTAACTTTATGACCAGCCAAGAGACCCCCCCTTGCCTATATAATGCCTCTTTGGGGATTTGAGCCTCTTTCTTTAATAGTTCTTCATTCTCTTAAGGAAATAGGTAAGCCTCCTTTATTTCTTTCCTAGTTTAATCAATAGGACTCCTTTTTGAATGAAATTTCTTCTATTAGGACCTAATCATTGTTCTCCTACTGTTGGTGGAGTCCAATCACAGGTTTTGGATCGATTTGATTGATTGGTGGCTTGTGGAGATTCCCTCCTCGAAGAGCTTTTTGTGTAGAGAAACACCTATAGGTACATTCTATTCTACCCATTAAAACTAGGTTTAAATTGCATATTCATCTAGCCCTAGGTGTCCTAATTCTGTAGGAATAGGGTTTCCCAAGTTTCGTGTCCTGTACGTGTCCGTATCGGACACGTATCAGTGACAGTTTTAGGTGTTCGACGAAATGCCACAAAGGGCATTTCGTTCGAATTTTCAAATTGTTTTTTATTGGAAATTTAGATTTTTGTGTCGCTTACACGAATTTGAGGCACTGAGGAAGTTTTCGTGTCGTGTCGTGTCGATATGGACACGCGTACACACGGGTTCAGGCGCGCGTGCACGAGCATTATAGCTCCCCTGCTACCAGCGTGCTCGTGCGGGCTGCCCAGGGCACGTGGGCGCGTGCCATTGGACGTGGAGCTTGGGGCAGTGTCTGACACGACACTCCCCAAGTCTCGTGTCACGAGGTGGCGTGTCGGGTGCATACGGACACGCGCACTGGTCACGCATGGCTGTGCAGCCTGTGTGTTATTTTGTTGTGTGATGCTATGTGTAATTATCGAGTTTGAAATGTTTTGATCATGTTTTAAATTGATAATTAGGATCCTAATATGTCTATTAATCTGTGATAGATTAGGATTGCATAGTAGTTTATTACTTGAGATGGTTTTGGATTCGAACAAGGCTGGAATGGTGTTCATTCACTGATGGAGTTATCAGTGAGATGAATCACTGTTCAGGTAATACCCCCTCACTGATTTCCTTGATTAATGTTAAGTGTTAGTTGTATTTTGAATTACCTAAACATTTGACAACTTGGTTTAGAGCTATTCTCAGTTTTAGAGGGATTACAAGACTGAACTGTTGGACTGGGTTCCTATTTCTGAACTGTTGGAGTATCAGTGAAATGCTCCACTGATTTTTCTGTCGATTTCCATTTTATGAACCTAGCAGGTATAATATTATTAGGGATTATGTTTTGGGTTCATAAGAGGGTATCAACTGGGTTTAATTGCTAAGGGTAGCTTTTACAACCTGAGATTTGGTTGAGGGCTGACACTTAGATGTGTTTTAACATGAAGTCCAATGGATTGAACAACTTCAGTTTGATTCAAAATCTGAGACACCCTTGTGGGTTCCTGCTGGGAATCCTGGAATTCATTCCTGTCACACACAGGAATAGGTGTCCCAGTTTTGACTGGAATTGAAGTTGCATTCCTGCCATGTTCAAAATCTGAGAATTAGTGTAGGTTTTATGTTAATTTCCTGTTTCTTTTCTCCTGTAAAGCCTGAGAACTTCACTAGTAAGTCACTGTAGGGATGATGAAATCTGGGATCATGGGTATCAGTGAAATGCCCACTGTTTTTCCTGTTAGTTTTAGTTTAATGATTTATAACATGTTAATGTGATAATCCATCTTCTACACTTCTAATGCCATGTATTGGAATGTTAAGAAATCAGTTAGGGGCATGTTGATTCCATTCTTCACTGTTAAGAAGAGAGCAATAAACTGAATTGTTTGTTTCTACTGAGTTGCATATAATGTTTTAGTTAATTCTTAATACCACAGCCTTCATGTCCTACACATGTGAAATCTGAGATTTCCTTGCTTGTTGTGAGTTCAAAATCTGAGAACTACATGAGTATTAACTAATTGATGTTAAACCTGGGATTGTTTGAGATGGAATGCATTTGAGACTACATTTCTTTCCCTGTTAGCATTTCAGTCCTTAGACACACACTTTCCTACACATTTCACTGTTATACTCATTCCCTAACACACTTTCCTACACTCTAGCACATCACATTGCCCTCTCTATATGCATATGCAAGAATATAAGTAATATGTGTATACCTATATGTAAGGTATAGATATATATAATGCATATATATATATATATATATATATATATATATATATATATATATATATATATATATATATATTTTATATATGTAATTAAGCCATATGTATGTATAATGCATACATATGCACATGTTTGCATATATTGGTATAATGTATGTTGATGAATAGGTTTTCCTAGATGTATATAATGAATACAATGCCAAGTTGAGTATTTATTCATGGTGAGGTTAGGATGACTTGTTGACATTATAATGAATATGTGTGTTGGCTTGATTTAGGCTTGCATGGCCTTACTATGGTGTGTGTTAACTAGTATAGGTTTGTTTAGACCTAGAATGACTGTTTGACCATAGTTGACCTAGTTGACTTCAAGGGTTGACCAGAGTTGACCAAGAGTTGACTTTGGCCTAGTTTGACCTAGATTCATGTAGAATGCATGGTAGAGCTTCATTTTATCATGTTGGACTTGTTGTGACTTGTGCTGTTCTAATAGGAGCCAGACACCACTCCTCGGACAGTACTTTTCAGTTGGACACTCAGATACCAGGCGAGTACATTTTCTGATCATTTTATATCATATTTAGGATTATATTTCCTGCTTTAGACTAGCTTACTTGATGCTGACACGTTGGAACACGGAGTGGTACTATATGGATCCCTTCATGAGATGTTATCTCCCTCGGGAGCATCAGATACTTTTGTCATGTGTGTTTCACTTACATCACGTATCATATGCTTCTATCATCATGAATCTTCGGGAATCAGCTAGTGACTCATGTACCCTCATGATCACCGAGCCTTCACGAATCAATTCATGAATCACCCTTTATGGGCAACGTAGTATAATCATGAATCTTAACGTAACTTGAATGGATCCTTGTGTATTGATTGGGGATGGGGGAGTATAAGTGAACATGTGAATAAATCCAAGTAGTGTAATCATGAATCAATTTCCAGTAGTGTAATCATGAATCAGTCCTTAGCCATTCACATGTTTATGCAGTACTCTGAATCACTAGCACTGTCTCTCTTTATATATATCATAGTTATTTACTTACAGTCTCTCTTTTACATTATGCTATTTCTTCAGATCCTGTATTTTATTCTCTAGCATGATTATATTTTCTTTTCTGCTATGACTTGTTGAGATGTTTTGTACTCGCTCCGTCCTGACTGGACCTGTTGAAATATTACAGAGGATGAGGACGAGGCTGGCTGTCCTACCTATTACGGTGCTACTTTAGATGAGTGCTTGGACCTGGACCAGCAGCAGGTCCCACTAGCTGTGGATGACTCACCCTTAGACTATGATGCTTTCATTTCAGTATTTCATGGATGATTGTACTTGTTGATACTTGGGATCTGGGATTTGTATTATCTTAGACTTTCTGATGTACTTGGGATTTCTTTTCACTTCAGCAGTTCTTTTATCTATCTATCAGCTATGTTATCATCTGTTTTTTCCTTGAGCTTTATATCATATCGTGCTTCTCCTTCCTTAGTTGTGATTGAGTCTATTTTTATCATGTCACCCCCATTCGGGGAGTATAAACTGTTTAAGCTTTATATTGCTAGATGTTGTGACCTAGGACAGCGTTCTACCGCCGACACTGAGGCGTAGGCTGGACGTACCCACGCCTCGTGCCCTAACTCTAGGGTGCGGGTCGTGACAGCCGTCGAAATGCTTCGACTAATGAAGCATTTATTGAGCAGAACGAGGGTGGAAATCAACCCTCTAGCCGAGGAAGAGAAGAGCACCGCAAGCCAACCTGTGGCCAGGGGAGGCTTCGAAAGAGCCTCCAAAGGCCAAGGAAGACCGTAATCGAAACTGCGGCTAAAGGAGCAGCTTTCAACACAACCAGAGTGGGAAACGCCCACTTTGAAGGAAGAAAGAGCCCCCAAAGCCGCAGCACCGCCATTCCGATCTGCGGCTCTTCCGGCACAACGAAGACGAGGCTCGAGCATCCCTATCTTTGGATGCAACAGGCACCTTCCGCCTGCCTCAGAAGCCCTCGACTTCGACTTTTGGATGTAACAGTCACCTTCAAGTGCATCAATGAAGACATGGCGTCGTATCTTCACCCTCGGGAGCATCTCGTCAACAGAAAGTATCCGAGTAAACAAGTTCATGTTGGAAGAACGTGAGAGAACGAGAAGCAAACTCTCTCCATGCCACTACTTATAGGCCGGGCAAATCAAACCCATGCGCCAAGTGGATGGCTCTCCGAATTCCGTACAATAAATTTGCATTAAATAGATGAACCGGACGCTTCGAATTCAGCAAAGTTAAAACAGCTATTTAAAGCACTCGAAGATCGTAACAGTCGTACCATTAAAGACGTGTCACGAAGCAGATGCGCCGGCCAGACCGCACATCACACAGATGCGCCCTTCAACATCAAGCGCATCATACAGACGCGCCCTTCAGTACCAAGCACATCATAGGGATGCGCCCCCCATGCGTCCCCATACGTCTAGTAGAACGCCAACCGATGCGCCCACTCAACTGTCCATCGAATGTCACAAACATTAAATGCTGAACTGACAGAGTTGGCAGCACGCCTCCCGAAGTCTGAACAGTTCAGAAGACGAAGCGTCGCCAACGTCAGCATCATCATTACTTTTCTCCGACGGCTACTACCACGTGGCCACCCAACCACTCGCATGTGCCTCTGCAGCCATGCACCCAAATCTGCATGCGCCTCAAAAGCCATGCGCTTCAGACTTTTCACTGATCCCTAAAGACAGAAGGAAAGTCACCATTAAAGTCTCGCATGCGCCTCAAAAGCCATACGCCCAGAGTAGTTCGTGACTCCTAAAGGTTACGAGCCAAAGTCTCCTCATGCGCCCAATCCTAGGCGCATCCTACCAGATTATTCTCCCATCAAATCCGAGATCTCCGAGCCATGGGTCGGTGGCACGTGTCCTTTGACTCAACTCACGCAAGATCTCAGCAACAGAAAGATCTTCTTCTCTGCTACGTGCCGGTTCACAACAGCAACATAAAGAACTCAACCACTCGATCAGGGCATATCGTTCATGCGCCTCCATCAATAATCAACATGTGGCGTCCCGCGTACAGGCGCATCCTACATGCGCGCATGAGCAGCCAGTCTGCAAAACTATAAATAGAGGGATCATTTCCTTCACACAGACGGACAGAACACGCAACGAACGAACATACCACCAGAGAGGCAGATACAGACACTCAACGTCTTCCTCCTCTAAGCAAGCTCCAGCACCCAGAGCAATCCAGACCTTCAGAGGACCGATAACCGTCATCAGATCGTCAATGGAGTCAACGTATTACCACTCACTCCATCGGCACAAGGGACCCAGATAAATAAAAGTGTGCTCCTAGGACTACATCTAAGTCCTATATTGTAACATTGTTCTGTTTGTATTAAAATTTATAATAAAAGAATTTTAATGGCAAACAAGCTGGCGACTCTGCTGGAGAAGGCGTCAATCACCGGAGGCACAGCGGAGGCACCTCTGAAGGTGCGTCTTAAGGGCAAGCCGCCGCCATCCCAGCCGCCAGAGAAGGCCCACGTAGTCCTCTCGGACTCCAAAGCCAACGCTGTGGTAGACTCTCCCGATCCTACTCCAGTGCTTACAGATGAAGAGTTGGGGGAATATATCTCGGCTGATGTAGATGCCCCTTCTCTGGACAATGTAATCCCGCGGGATAAAAGCTCATATTTCATCAATAACAGAGTGTCTTTTAATTATTCTAGTCTTCCACATTGGAATGCCATGTATACATTAGATAACGCTCTACAGTCGTTGCAAACACAAATAACGACCGTCCATCATGTAAATCGAGTAGTCCCGTCCCAAGTGGTCTGTTACATTGTCCCACCACGGAGTCGAGACGAAGAATCTATCATCTTCGGCAAGGTTGAGCGTCATCAAGACCTCCCGCCACTCGAGCCAGAACCAGATGCCGGCAGAATATAACTCTATCGGTACACGGACAAGGCAAAGTACCTCATCCAAAAGATGGATTACAACCTAAAAAGCAACAAAGGCCTGAACTACGGAAAAGGTCGACGTCTCCCTCTCCGGCTCCCAATACCTAAAAGAAAGACGCATGACTATTACAATCGAACTCGACGGGGGGTAGGCTATGTCACGCCGCCGTCAACTCCAGAGAGTTCAGACGCAGAAGAAGTAGAACATTCTCACTCGTCTGAAGCATCAACGTGGGACTCCAATACCAGTATCGGCTCAGTCTTCAAGGGGGTGCTGTCAGCCAACATGACGTCTGCACAATCTCAAAAAGAAGAAGGCGAAGACCAAGCGCCGGAATTCTTCGAAGAAGAACCCTGGGCTCAACGCCTAGGACAACAATGGGAGCCTCGTTTTGAATTACGTGAACCTCCCACCGAAGACGAAGTTGAGCAGATCGACCTTGGGGATGGATCTTCTTCCAAACCCATCTTCATCAGCAAAAGCCTAAAAGAATAAGACCGAGAATCTTTAATCCAGCTGGCTAAAGAGTATATCGACGTCTTCGTCTGGAGCTATGAAGATATGTCGGGACTTGATCCCCAGATCGCGATGCATAGGCTGAACATCTTACCTGATGCCAAGCCTATCAAACAACAACAGCGGCGCTTCCGTCCGGACATCATGAACGCCATCGATCAGGAGGTAGATAAACTCTTGACCAGCGGCTTCATCCGTGAAGAGCAACACCCAGATTGGGTAGCCAACGTCGTCCCCGTCACCAAGAAGAATAGGAAGATACGAGTCTGTATCGACTTCAGGGACCTCAACTCTGCTTGTCCAAAGGACGAATTCTTGCTTCCAATCACCGACGTGATGATCGACAACACATGTGGCTTCGAACGCATGTCTTTCATGGACGGGTATTCGGGCTACAACCAGATCAAGATGTTCCCTGATGACGCAAAATATACGTCATTCAGGACTCCAAAGGGCGTTTTCTGCTACACAGTGATGCCCTTCGGCTTGAAGAATGCTGGTGCGACATACCAACGAGCTATGAGCACCATTTTCCGTCAACACCTTCGCAAGACAGTCGAATGCTATGTTGACGACATCGTAGTCAAGAGCCGTCTCAAAGGAGATCGCCTGCAAGACCTCAAGACAGTCTTCGATCTCATGCGGGCGCATCAACTCAAGATGAACCCCGCTAAATCCTTCCTAGGGGTTTCTAGCAGAAAGTTCTTAGGCTTCATCATCACGGCGAAAGGCATTCATGTCGATCCCGAGAAGACCAAAGCCATCCTTGATATGGACCCTCCGAAGAACCTTCGAGAACTTCGAGGCCTACAGGGGCGTCTGGCATACATCCGGAGGTTCATAGCAAACCTTTCCAGCATATGTCGACCCTTCACTCAGCTCATGAAGAAGGGAGTCTCTTACGTCTGGACAGAGGAATGCCAAAAAGCTTTCGATGACATCAAAGCTTACTTGACGAGCCCGCCAGTCCTGGTGGCACCAGTCGCCGGCAAACCATTCCTCCTCTACGTCCGTGCCATGGATCATTCCCTCGGCGCCCTACTACCTCAGTCGAACTCTGATCGGGGCCGAACACCGGTACAACCCCGTTGAAAATGAGTGCTTAGCTTTGGTATTTGCCATCCAAAAGACTCGACATTATGTCTCGGGGCAGACAATTCATGTCGTTTCCCGAGTCAATCCGCTCAGGGTCCTCATGACGAAGCCAGGATCATTGAACTCCCGGCTAGCCACATGGGCGATCTTGCTAACACCATACAACATGGTGTTCGTTCCGCAAAAAGCTGTTAAGGTCAAGCTCTAGCCGACTTTTTAGCTGCACACCCCATCCCAGAATCCTCAAGACTCTATGAAGACATCCCGGATGAGGTCCAAGAATCAAACGTCACCGGAGAAGGTCCCGTCTGGCGATTGTTTTTCGATGGCGCTTCAAGAACAGGCCCCAAAGGCCAAATCGTCGCAGGAGTGGGGGTGGTATTAGTCTTCCCCGATCAGCTGGTCATCCAGCGTGCTTACTCCCTTTCGAAGCCATGCTCCAATAATGTTGTCGAGTACAACGCAATCATCATGGGACTCCAGCTGGCGCAACAGCTGGGGGTGAATCATCTGGAAGCGTACGGCGACTCAAAACTCGTCGTAAACCAGATCAGAGGGCAATACGAAGTTTGCCATGAAGATCTGATCCCTTACCATGAAGTTGCATTGAACATCATTTCAACCTTTATCGAGTTCTTCATCGAATATATACCTCGTCTATAAAATCTAGAGGCTGATGCTCTGGCCGACCTCGCAGCCTCATTAGCGGCACCCCTCGGAACTCAATACTACGTCACGGTAGTGGGTCGAGACCTGGTCTGCCCTAAAAATAACCTGTGCTCACAAGTGGCCCATGCCATGTCAACGAGTGCTGGTGTTAACGTCCGAGACTGGAGATTCCCATTCATCGACTTTGCTGTCAACGAAATTCTTCCAGAGGACCCAAAAGAAGCCGTCTCAGTCAGGAGACGCTCTCTTCGATTCTACTACGATACGGCTACTAAAATGTTGTACCGACGCTCCTACGATGGACTTCTCCTTCGATGTTTGTCCAACGAAGAAGTAGCCGAAGCCCTTCGAGAAGCTCACGATGGAACCTGCGGGGCCCATCAACCTGGTCCTAAGTTGTAGGACCGACTGCGACACATGGGCTACTACTGGCCAACCATGGCCGCTGACACTGTCGAATATGCTAAGAAGTGCCATGCGTGCCAGCTTCACGCAGACTTCATTCATACACCGTCAGAACCACTACATCCTACAGTCGCCTCCTGGCCCTTCGAAGCTTGGGGCATGGACATTGTGGGACCGATCACCCCTTCTTCATCGAGAGGATACCGCTTCATCCTAGCAATCACCGACTACTTCTCCAAATGGACAGAAGCAGTTCCGCTGGCAGAAGTGAAAAGCTCCAGGGTGATCAGCTTCATCAAGCACCAAGTCATCTACCGTTTCGGAGTACCCCGGAGGATCATCCACGATAATGGTCCTCAGTTCATTAGCCATGTTTTCAGCAGATTCTGTGACAAGAATCGCATTCAAAACGTGGCATCAACCGCCTACAATCTGGCAGCAAACGGATTGGCCGAGGCGTTCAACAAAACTATCGTCAGGCTACTCAAAAAGGTCGTGTCATCTAACAAAGGCGACTGGGACGAAAAGCTCGGCGAATGCCTTTGGGCCTACCGCACAACGGTACGGACCCCGACAGGCAACACACCATTCTCCTTGGTCTACGGGCGCGAAGCGGTACTGCCTCTCCAGATCCAGATACCCTCACTTCGTGTAGCAATCACAAACCAACTCACAGAAGAGGACAATCAACGTCGTCGTCTGCAGAAACTGGAGGCACTTGACGAAAAGCGTCTCCTAGCTCAACAACGCATCGAACTCTACCAAGCCCGTATATCACAGGCTTTCAACAAGAAGGTCAAGCAGAGGACTTTCCAAGTTGGCGACCTGGTTCTGGCAGTCAGGAGGCCGATGGTGTTGACTCACAAGACACCAGGAAAGTTCGAGCCCAAGTGGGAAGGACCTTTCATGATAGAGACGGTATACTCAAACGGTGCTTACCGTCTCGCCAAATCCAATGGGGACTTGTTCATGATGTCCATCAACGGCAAGTTCCTAAAGAAGTACTACTCTTGACATCTTTCAGACATGTGCTTCCACCCGGGGATCTGTGGACCCAATCATCAAGACTCACAGACAATTTTCTTTCACAAAATCATACGCTTTCGGAACCCAACTGTTCCGTAGCATCCTCCAGTAGAAGGACAACCACGTCCACATCACCTCTGAGTTGTCCCCTACACCCTACAAAGCGAAATCTTACATCCCATAAGACTACGCTACCCACCATGTTTACCACGTCCACATTACCTCTGAGTAAACATCCCATACAGACAACCCTTACGTTGTCGTACATTGATCGCAGAACTTCCACGTCCACATTACCTCTGAGTAGTTCCGCGTATCCCCCAGGATCATTCCTACCACGTCCATAGCACCTCTGAGTAGGGAGATTCTACCACTTGAATCCCATATTTGCCATGTCCACATCACCTCTGAGCAAACATGAGGGTTCTCTCAAACTTATTATCTGTACCTAAAAACCAAGGTGCGCAAAAGATAATAGGTCCACACAAATCATCAAGTTCATGACAGCAAAAATTAACACACCACAAAAAACTCTATATTCTTTATTTTTAAATAGAGAGTGAAAGTTTACATCCCCAGCAAGAGTTGCAAAAATACAAAAAAGAAGAGACTACAATCCCTAAACATCCCCAGGGTTGGCTGAAAGCTCTTCAATACGACGCCTCAAGTCCGCCGCTCGAGTCTCCACAGTCGCCAGGACTCGACGTTCAGCTTCTTGATGCATCGCTTCAATAGCCTCAGGAGAAGTATCGTTCTCATGCTTCTCATCCAGCTGCTGCCGCTGCTGAGCCAGGGTAAGATCCCGGTGAGTGAAAGCTGCTTCCACCTTCTTGAATGCTACATGTTCAGCTTGGACACGTTCGGCGTCTAATAGGAGTCGGGACCGCTGGTCCTCAAGGCGGCGGATCTGGGCGTCAATCTTCGTGATATTAGCGTCCAACGCAGCTCGCACCTCCACTGTCTCCCGCGTAGACTGAGACAACCGCTCCACTGCAGCTTCAGTCTCAGCCACTTCTCGTTCCCAGACACTCACAGTGGCCTGGTAAGAAGACTCAATCTCGGAGATCAGCTTCTCTTTCACCGCATCTATCAGGACGGAGAGGTCATTTCGCTGGATGCGCTATAATTCGGAAAGCCGCTGGTCCAACTCAGCCACCGAGGCTTCCAGAATGACGGCCATTTGATCGTGGCCATGGTGAAGACGGATCAGGTTGATATGAGGCAGTGCCAGAGTTCTTGCCGTCGCAAAGCTTCCGTTGGCGTCCATCACTGCCGATACCCCCCTCTGCAGCATTTTATACATTGCCTCGACGATGAATTTCACGTATTCATCTGCATCCGCCAGCACCTGCGGCATCATGGCAGGAGTCGGAGGAGCTGCTCTAGTTAGCAGACCGGAAGAAGACCCGCCGACCTCAACCTGCGAGGCTCGAACCTCGGCATCAACAGGCTCTTCATCAACAGGGGCTTGACTACTAGCCCGAGGAGCCACAGGAACAGAAGAAGCCGAGACAGGCGTCGAGATAGTACCCCAAGTGGAAGGAGCAACAGAGGGTTCCATCAAACCCTTACCCTTCCCAAACTCGGAAGAACCCCCGACGTCAGTGGCCACCTCATCAGCCCCCAACGTGCTATCAGCAGCCAGTACCTCCCCTGGCAGAACGGGAAGATCAACACTTGCCTCCTGACTCGTCCCTGAAGTCAGGACCGCCAGACGAGTCTCCTCATCAAATCCCTCTACAGGGACAGGATCTGTCACTACCTCCTGATCGGTAGCCACCTCAGCATCCGCTGCTGAGTCCGGGGTAGGGCTCGGCAATGTTACAGCCGACCTCCCCTCATCATGACAAGGAAGGGAATCAACCCTCTCCTCTGTTCCAACCATATCTGTTGCTCCCGCAACAGGCTCTTGCAACTCTGGAGCGACGTCATTTGAAGACGACGAACTCCACTCCACTTCATCATCACGAAGCCCCGTGTCCGCTGGACCCTCAACGTCCAAGGCCTCCACGGCGGCTGGCACCATCCCGGAAGTTGCTGCAATCTCCGCATCTCTTTCAACAAAGTCTGGAGATACTGAAACCTCCGCATGAACATCTCCAAGACTCTCCTCCATTGGAGACATTACCATCGGAGGGATGCGCTCGTCAGAAGAGCTTGCCACCTCCTTCGATTTATTGACACCCGGTTTCGAAGCACGGGTCTTCTTCTTCGACGATCCCTATAAGAAGAAAAGCACAAGTCATCAAAATGACAAGATGAGCCAAAATCACGAAGGACTCCTTACCTCAGCAGGAGCCGATTCCACTGACGTCACAGGTGGCACTCCCGTTGCTTTTGGAGTCGTCGTCTTTCTCGACCTTTTGGGTACAGACGAGCTAGCTTCCGCGTCAGCCCGTCTCTTCCCAACTGAGGGATCTCTCACTGGTGCTGCAGCAGCAGCCCGATATCCCGCCAATTCTGGTGGACGATATGACCGGGCCGCTATCAACATGTTCGCCGTGGCCTCCAGCTGGGTTCCAATGATGAAACTAGTCTCCCTGTCATAACCAGGAGACGCAGTTGTCACACCCCAGAACCAGAATACTGGAGAGCGGGGGCAGACATAGCCAGCTACGTATAATGAAATGGAATCCACTCCATTATACGGTCACGGCTGTCTAGATATATGAGGATTTATCTACAAGCCAACAGTCTCTTATGGTCGATAACAAGCATAGTGTCTCAATCACAAGCAAGTAAATAGAGTTACAAGATGTAAGATCACCAAATATACAATAGTAAGGCGTCCCAAACATTACATATCCAGCTGATCATGAAGCTAGTCGTTACAAAATGTGAGGACTAGCAAGAGTTTAGTCATACATGATCAACCCTAGGTTGCCAATCATGTTACAGCCCGTAGGCAGACAGTAAGTAAAAATGTACACGAGCTAACACTTGCTCGGCGGTTAAACGCCTCAAAAGAAATAATTTACAATAGAGTGGGAGAGCCAAAAATAACCCACTCGTAGCCAGGATTCCCTCTAGTGGTCACCATCTGGTTGGAAAGCAGGTAGATCCTTTGCTGCTGCTCCGGTATCTGGCCATACAAAACCAGCTGGGTCAGAACCCAGAAAGAGCAAGTGCCACAAAGGAGGCTTCACTTAGGAACTAAAACCAGCAATTATCACAAGAGTATAATTACATAATAAGAGACCGTAATTTAAGAAAAAGTATGACAGGTGAATATAAAAGATAATCTTGTACAGAATCAATAAAAGACAGGACATATTGGAAAAGCATGACAGGATGATATACGATGAGATAACCATGGGACTATTCAGATAACCAGGTTACAACCCGTAAACCAAACAAGGACCGGGATTGTAATCCTTCGTCTGAACAGAACTTGGTTTCTCCCACCATTTATCGGCAAGATAAAAATAAGAAATCTGGTTATGTAACAATCTTGTACAAGATCAAGACGAGACTAGACTGATCGAACTCCATCCAACATTCACGGCTAAGCAATAAGTACGGCTTGATACTTTAACTAACTAGGGTTATCACAAGTCTAGTTACTAGCGAGATGCAGCGAGATTCTTCCGAGTCCAGTTACCCGCCTGCTGCTACCTGAGTGACCCCAGCAAAGAAAAGGAAAAAGATAGCATGATATAGCAGACACACTGTAGTAAGATACATGTGTCCTAAGGTACCACACTCGACGGCGGGCTGGAAGTACGCTCATCTCGACGGATAGCAACAAATCCCATGTATATATATATATATGGCCGGGATCAAAGGGGCAACAGGTAACTGGGAAAGTCTCTCCATGAACTACTGGATTATTCTAGTAATTAGCCTTAGTCCATTTCAGTGGGTGCCCCTGACCGTGGTACTCAGGGATCCCCGTCTTAGACATGATGCAAGACAAGACGGGTTCATTTGTACAAGCACAATCGTCCACGGTGTCCAAGTTATTCAATCTTGTCAAGTCGTGTTAGCCGTCGCAACAGCATTTCGAGAAATATCATGCCAGGTTTATCATGTCAAGAGTGCGCCACGACAGGCCACTATCAAGAATTATCATGTCAAGATATCATGTCAAGTTTGTCAGGTCAAGTTATCATGTCAGGAGTGCACCACGGCGGGTCACCATCATGTCATGTCATTATCAAGGAGGGAAGAAACTTGAGCAATTAAAATAATAATATAATATAAAATATATATTCTTGAAGCCAAGGAGAAACTCTACAACTTTCATGTTGGAAGTGGGAAGAAATTCTGACCACAATTCACGCAAATAAGACATTTAAACAATCAAAGTGGGATCCATGCGGTCCAAAAGTGGGAGAACAAATATGCGGTCAAAGAGAGTGGGAGGCCACCCATGCGGCCAATATAACAAAGAGGACATGAAATCAAGTAAGACAAAAGATAGTGGGACCCGCAATAATTGCAAGCTCCCATTTCAGCAAGCAAGTCAACTAAAAGAAGTTATGTGGGACCCCCACAATTAATGCAAATAAGAAAAGGTACACGTGAACCCTTTAATTAATGGTTCACGTGGCCAAAATATTAAATAGTGGGGGAAGGGAACCTATGCGGCTCCCTTAGATTCCATACAAAATTCCACATGCAAATAATAATATTTAATTGTCCAAGGCCATGCGGTTACAAATTTTCCTGAAGGCCAAAACAAAGCCAAACAAATAATTCCCCATGGTTATGCGGCTAAGATCCAATAATATAATATATATATAAAACTATAAATGTATGCAATTCTTATTGTATACAAATATTTAATGTGTGGCCTATACTCCATGCGGCCAGATCTTCCTGAAGGCCAAGGAAGGCCAATGATATATATAACTTGTTAAGTGCATTCAATTAATTGCTTAAGCCTAGCATGCATTAATTGCTTAAGAAAAATAAAATGCATGCATTGCATGCTGCTGATGCTTTCCATGCAAAAATGCAAGCATGAAATAAAGCTAATGCATTAATTAGGCTAAGGCATTAAAATAAGTACCATGCAAAAGTGCATTCAGTAGCCTATGCGGCTCCAAGGCATTAATACCTTGTTAATGCATGAACAATGCATTAATAATACTTAAATGCATTCTTGGAAGGCATGCGGCTCATGAATAATGCATAGAATGCCACATGGGTGTCTTCATGCGGCTGATAGTTGGAGTGGCCTATGCGGCTCACTGAAAAAATGTATGCAAAATGCTTTCAAGGAAAAGAATGCATTAAATGCTCTTTTCAAGCCTATGCGGCTAGCTTCTTGCATGCATTTATTACTTCACTTCATGCGGCTAAGGCTTCCTCAAGTGGCCCAAAATTTTAGGGCCAGCAAGTACATGCGGATCCAACCATTAATAAATTCATGCGGCTCATCACTACATTATGTGCACACTATTGCAAGCTGTACGTGGCAAATAATTATTAGGCCTTGCCCAAATTACTGTGCTTGCTATTAAGTGCCATCATGCCAGAAAATAATTAATGCTGCCATGCCCATGCGGCTAGGCAAAACTCCTGCGGCCAAAATAAATGCAAGCCAGCAACATTTTGTTGCCAACTGAGAAGAAGTTCATGGAAAATACCATGGCTTCTCTACACCACCCAATTTCCCACAGGAGTCCAAATTTGGACTTCCATAGGTCAAAATGGGGTAGAACGAAATTTTCTACAACATGGAACCATCAACTAGCAAAAATATGCAAGTGTGATGGATCAAAAGTCCTGGGAACCAAAAATACCACAAAGCTAGATCTACAAAAATTTAACCATGGAAATGAAAAATGACCAGTACTAAAGTGGGTTAGAAACACATGAGGAAGACAATAGAACAATAAAAAAATGGGGTTCCTCCATGAAGCAAGATGCACTTGCCTAAGCTCTCCCACTTCCTGGTAGGTGGAGAAGTAAAGATGGAGAAGAAAAAATGAGTTAATGAGCAATAATAGAAGAGAGAGAGTGGGATAGATATTTATGGTGGGAGTGGTGGTAGGTGGGAGTGGTTCTCCACATAAAACCCAACCAAGCCAAACCCACTAAACTGAACCAAACCAAGCCAATGCCATGCCATGATGAACCATGCAAATGCAATATGCAATATGCAATAATAAAATAAAAAAAATCCAAGGCTAACTAATTATGACAAACCAAAAATACGAGTCCGAAATACGTACACGTATTCCCAATACGTGATACGAACCACGGGCATTACAACTCTACCCACCTTAAAAGAATTTCGTCCTCGGAATTTAATCAAGAGGCTAGAAATATAAGGACAAGCTACACTATCACAAATAATCTATAACTACCAACCAATCATACAGTCATTCATGCAAGCAAAGATTCGAAGCGTAAGGCATAAGGAAGATATTACGCCTTACGAGCCAAACTAGCTGGGATAATGCGATCGGATATCATCCTCACGCTCTCACGTTTGACTCTCCCAAAGAGGGATAAACTCAAGCAACACAGACTAAACAGATAGCCTGGCTCTTGAGGGTCTATCTCTTTGGTCAAACATGGACACGGACCTCTCCTCATACGAAAAGGTTGGTACCAATAACCATTTTCGAATGATCTAGGATATGGCTCGGGTCCGGGACATACCGTCGTATTTAGGATACAGAAAATACATCATGTACCCCGCATAATAACGGTAGGAAAGCAAGACAATATGATGCAGATACCTCTCTGCCGATTCTGGACCTGAGCCTGGGCTAGAGCAAACTGCTGAGGCCTCTGCTGGAATCTCCTCTGCCTATACTGAACTTGCGCCTGGGCATACTGCTGAGGCCTTTGCTGCCGAAAAGCTTGGGCCTGCGTCGGCAACGGCCTCGGGGATGGAAACTGCTGCTGGACTGGTACTGGGGCTGGTCCCCTAACCGATGAACTAGTCATGGCTGGTGATGAGTCAGTCCTGAACGGGCAGGACCTTACCTTGTGGTCCGGCGCTCCACATAGCAAACACAATCCTCGAGCCTTGTGATATTCTGAAACAACATGTCCAGTCTTCCCACAATGAGAGCAGCCCATTGCGGAAGATTGCTTCTGCTTCTGCTTCTGCTGCTGAGGGGACGTGATCGACGTCACTGAGGCCACCTGCCTCGGAGTTCCAATTGTCAAAGCCCTGACTGCCGGGGCTGGTGCTGAAGACTGGGTCATCTGGCCGTGAGATCGCTTTCGACCTTCGGTCCTATCACTGTTCGCTGCACTGTTTTCATGATGTCCACCTCTGCCCAGAGCGTCTGCCACCGTCTGACGCAAAGTATTTCCTCGAGGATCCTGCGATACAAGCAACTCCCTGATAAGTCCAACCAAGGCTTCATCATCCTGCCTTGCGGGCTGGGCTGGCTGAACTGGTGGCTCTGGACCCTCAGTAGGCATAACTCTAGAAGCTACACTGGAATACTGGGCTTGATCTCCTGGGTACTGCGGGTCCACAGGAGGTGTTCCGCTTTGCTGATCGGCAGGTCCAGGTTCAATGCCGCTGAAGAAGACGACATGGGAACAATAAGGAAGGACCAGGACAGATCAAGGATTACAAGCATGTGATAAGGACAAGAATTTCAGGAATCAAGAGGATGCGAGCAGAGATCAAGGACGAGTACTGATTGAGACATCTATTCGGTAAACCCTCACATATCTTGATTTACAAGACCTGCATGGGCCACCACTTAAACCATGTCACGCCCCAGAACCAGAATACTGGAGAGCGGGGGCAGACATAGCCAGCTACGTATAATGAAATGGAATCCACTCCATTATACGGTCATGGCTGTCTAGATATATGAGGGTTTATCTACAAGCCAACAGTCTCTTATGGTCGATAACAAGCCTAGTGTCTCAATCACAAGCAAGTAAATAGAGTTACAAGATGTAAGATCACCAAATATACAATAGTAAGGCGTCCCAAATATTACATATCCAGCTGATCATGAAGCTAGTCGTTACAAAATATGAGGACTAGCAAGAGTTTAGTCATACATGATCAACCCTAGGTTGCCAATCATGTTACAGCCCGTAGGCAGACAGTAAGTAAAAATGTACACGAGCTAACACTTGCTCGGCGGCTAAACGCCTCAAAAGAAATAATTTACAATAGAGTGGGAGAGCCAAAAATAACCCACTCGTTGCCAGGATTCCCTCTAGTGGTCACCATCTGGTTGGAAAGCAGGTAGATTCTTTGCTGCTGCTCCGGTATCTGGCCATACAAAACCAGCTGGGTCAGACCCCAGAAAGAGCAAGTGCCACAAAGGAGGCTTCACTTAGGAACTAAAACCAGCAATTATCATAAGAGTATAATTACATAATAAGAGACCGTAATTTAAGAAAAAGCATGACAGGTGAATATAAAAGACAATCTTGTACAGAATCAATAAAAGACAGGACATATTGGAAAAGCATGACAGGATGATATACGATGAGATAACCATGGGACTATTCAGATAACCAGGTTACAACCCGTAAACCAAACAAGGACCGGGGTTGTAACCCTTCGTCTGAACAGAACTTGGTTTCTTCCACCATTTATCGGCAAGATAAAAATAAGAAATCTGGTTATGTAACAATCTTGTACAAGATCAAGACGAGACTAGACTGATCGAACTCCATCCAACATTAACGGCCAAGCAATAAGTACGGCTTGATACTTTAACTAACTAGGGTTATCACAAGTCTAGTTACTAGCGAGATGCAGCGAGATTCTTCCAAGTCCAGTTACCCGCCTGCTGCTACCTGAGTGACCCCAGCAAAGAAAAGGAAAAAGATAGCATGATATAGCAGACACACTGTAGTAAGATACATGTGTCCTAAGGTACCACACTCGACGGCGGGCTGGAAGTGCGCTCATCTCGACGGATAGCAACAAATCCCATGTATATATATATGGCCGGGATCAAAGGGGCAACAGGTAACTGGAAAAGTCTCTCCATGAACTACTGGATTATTCTAGTAATTAGCCTTAGTCCATTTCAGTAGGTGCCCCTGACCGTGGTACTCAGGGATCCCCGTCTTAGACATGATGCAAGACAAGACGGGTTCATTTGTACAAGCACAATCGTCCACGGTGTCCAAGTTATTCAATCTTGTCAAGTCGTGTTAGCCGTCGCAACAGCATTTCGAGAAATATCATGCCAGGTTTATCATGTCAAGAGTGCGCCACGACGGGCCACTATCAAGAATTATCATGTCAAGATATCATGTCAAGTTTGTCAGGTCAAGTTATCATGTCAGGAGTGCACCACGGCGGGTCACCATCAAGTCATGTCATTATCAAGGAGGGAAGAAACTTGAGCAATTAAAATAATAATATAATATAAAATATATATTCTTGAAGCCAAGGAGAAACTCTACAACTTTCATGTTGGAAGTGGGAAGAAATTCTGACCACAATTCACGTAAATAAGATATTTAAACAATCAAAGTGGGACCCATGCGGTCCAAAAGTGGGAGAACAAATATGCGGTCAAAGAGAGTGGGAGGCCACCCATGCGGCCAATATAACAAAGAGGACATGAAATCAAGTAAGACAAAAGATAGTAGGACCCGCAATAATTGCAAGCTCCCATTTCAGCAAGCAAGTCAACTAAAAGAAGTTATGTGGGACCCCCACAATTAATGCAAATAAGAAAAGGTACACGTGAACCCTTTAATTAATGGTTCACGTGGCCAAAATATTAAATAGTGGAGGAAGGGAACCTATGCGGCTCCCTTAGATTCCATACAAAATTCCACATGCAAATAATAATATTTAATTATCCAAGGCCATGTGGTTACAAATTTTCCTGAAGGCCAAAACAAAGCCAAACAAATAATTCCCCATGGTTATGCGGCTAAGATCCAATAATATAATATATATATAAAACTATAAATGTATGCAATTCTTATTGTATACAAATATTTAATGTGTGGCCTATACTCCATGCGGCCAGATCTTCCTGAAGGCCAAGGAAGGCCAATAATATATATAACTTGTTAAGTGCATTCAATTAATTGCTTAAGCCTAGCATGCATTAATTGCTTAAGAAAAATAAAATGCATGCATTGCATGCTGCTGATGCTTTCCATACAAAAATGCAAGCATGAAATAAAGCTAATGCATTAATTAGGCTAAGGCATTAAAATAAGTACCATGCAAAAGTGCATTCAGTAGCCTATGCGGCTCCAAGGCATTAATACCTTGTTAATGCATGAACAATGCATTAATAATACTTAAATGCATTCTTGGAAGGCATGCGGCTCATGAATAATGCATAGAATGCCACATGGGTGTCTTCATGCGGCTGATAGTTGGAGTGGCCTATGCGGCTCACTGAAAAAATGTATGCAAAATGCTTTCAAGGAAAAGAATGCATTAAATGCTCTTTTCAAGCCTATGCGGCTAGCTTCTTGCATGCATTTATTACTTCACTTCATGCGGCTAAGGCTTCCTCAAGTGGCCCAAAATTTTAGGGCCAGCAAGTACATGCGGATCCAACCATTAATAAATTCATGCGGCTCATCACTACATTATGTGCACACTATTGCAAGCTGTACGTGGCAAATAATTATTAGGCCTTGCCCAAATTACTGTGCTTGCTATTAAGTGCCATCATGCCAGAAAATAATTAATGCTGCCATGCCCATGCGGCCAGGCAAAACTCCTGCGGCCAAAATAAATGCAAGCCAGCAACATTTTGTTGCCAACTGAGAAAAAGTTCATAGAAAATACTATGGCTTCTCTACACCACCTAATTTCCCACAGGAGTCCAAATTTGGACTTCCATAGGTCAAAATGGGGTAGAACGAAATTCTCTACAACATGGAACCATCAACTAGCAAAAATATGCAAGTGTGATGGATCAAAAGTCCTGGGAACTAAAAATACCACAAAGCTAGATCTACAAAAATTTAACCATGGAAATGAAAAATGACCAGTACTAAAGTGGGTTAGAAACACATGAGGAAGACAATGGAACAATAAAAAAAGGGGTTCCTCCATGAAGCAAGATGCACTTGCCTATCTCTCCCACTTCCTGGTAGGTGGAGAAGTAAAGATGGAGAAGAATAAATGAGTTAATGAGCAATAATAGAAGAGAGAGAGTGGGATAGATATTTATGGTGGGAGTGGTGGTAGGTGGGAGTGGTTCTCCACATAAAACCCAACCAAGCCAAACCCACTAAACCGAACCAAACCAAGCCAATGCCATGCCATGATGAACCATGCAAATGCAATATGCAATAATAAAATAAAAAAATCCAAGGCTAACTAATTATGACAAACCAAAAATACGAGTTCGAAATACGTACACGTATTCCCAATACGTGATACGAACCACGAGCATTACAGCAGTATTCATGGTGCAATACAGCTTAACGGCCGAATACAGGATCTGTGGACGAGGGTTGCGAACTGGCGTAGTAAAACGAACACCAGTGCACCCGGCATTGTAATATTGCCAGCCCCGGGCTCCATCCAACAAACTTCCGACAAACCCCAGACTATTACTGGGATTCCGTAACATTAGCTGGGTATAGCCAAACTGGCGAGCAAACCGGCTGGGCAGATATGGCTCCAAATAACACCTATTTTGGTTGCGGTAGACCAAGTGAGAAGGCCGAATACTTTACAACCAACGAAAACCCCATTTCGGCAGAGTAATCGCGTCTTCACCAGAGTCGACTAAATCTTGGTCAGCCTCGAAATCTTTGAGGATGGGGCCAACCTTGACAATCTTCCACCCCTGAAGGTAGGACAAAACTCTTCTGCAAACGGGGACGCCAGTGTGTAACCACTTCCTCTTGTAGAAGCGGTGGATAAAGGCATCTCCTTCAACACGATCCTCCTCCGGACCTGGACTCATCACATTCGGATGATGCAGAATCAACCATCCCATAAGATAATGGAATGGTAGTTCGGCTCGGGAAAAGTTGTCATTTCTACCTCTCCCATGGATCACATCATCAGCAAAGGTCATCAAACCCCGCAACAGGTTACACACCATCGCGGAGAGGAGAGCTAAAGGACGTTCAAAGACCAATTTCACGACAGGCAAAATGAGGTTCCGGTGTACCCTCTCCACTGCACCAGATCCGCCCGCAAACACACAATTCCGGAGCCATATCATCAAGTATGCCGTCAGCACCGCCTTAGACGACATCCGGTGCGCACAGTGCCAGAAGCAACTATACGCGTTCTCGCCACTCTTATTGGAACGAGGGGTCCTCTCGTCCAGCCGGCTTATTTCAGAAGTCACTTCCGCGGGTTTCAGCCCTTGTGGAGTCGTAAACCGGATCCTCGAGGAATCCACCAAATCATGCTTGAAGACGTAATCCCTCCAAGCAGTCACATGAGGCTGGGTCTTGTCTTTGTCCTTCCGGTGCATCAGATAATGATGGCTCGCCACCTCTTTGAAAACAGCCATCATCTCCGGGTCCTTATTTTCCAGAACCTGGATCTCTTCATTTGAGGGGAAATATTCCTCGTACGGTTCTGAGCCCCAAGGAAGCTTGGACACTTCGTACATCTCATGAAAAGCCAATCCCAACTCCCCCGCCGGAGTAAAGAAGGTGCCAGTCTGGGCATTGAACAATTCCAAGAGTGCAAGGAACATAGGCTTATTGAGATCCACGCCAGCCTGTGTGGCACGGATAGCGGCTGTCAGCCCAATCTCCTTAAGCTCAGCCTTGAACTTCGAAAGTACCAAAATGGTCAACTCGTCCCACCTCGGTATGTGGTGACACCAACCTTCAACCCTAAAGCTACCTTTCGGATACGTGACCTTCGATGTCAGCATCCGATTCGCAAAGGTCGAAGCACTAAAGGCAAAAGTGTCACTAGGGACTTCACTATAGAGGCTCCCAGGACGCAAAGATCAGCAACTAAACGAGGAACTGGCTCGCGAAGCGGCCAAGGTATCCCTCTGATTCGAGGTAGCATCAATCGAAAGAGTACCTCCCAAGGCCCCTCCTTGAGAAGGATTAAGTTCCCAGGGCATCCTCCTCTTTGAAGCCAAACGGTAGAAGGCCGTCAGCGGCAACTGGCGGTCAAGTTGTCGCATGTACAGAACCATACCTTTCGCAGAGAAGAACCAGTCCTCTTTGACCTTCAGTATCTTCGCCTCAGTGGAGATCAGGCGGTCACCGAACAAAAAGGCAAGTTTTAAGAAAGTCACATCCTCGGATTCAGCAGATTTCAGTTTTCCGCTCTCCATCATACTCTGGAGGAAAATCGACAACTGGTTCTGGATCTACAGCACTCTCTCAGGAGGATGATTCTGTAAGATAGCATCCTTCGCAGGATTGATAACCACCTCGTCAAAATCAACTCCCATTTGACAAAGGGAAGCATCCAGAAGGACCTCATTCAGCAAAGGAATTATCATCGACACTGGCACAACAAAAATAAAAAGTCAGGCAAAAAGACAAAGTGTGTCAAAGCAACCTGGCACATCATCAGGGTGTAAACCCATGCGCCTCAGTAAAAGCTTCGACGCATCATCAGGGCGTGAACTCATGCGCTTCAGCAGAAAGGCTTCGGCGCATCATCAGGGTGTGAACCCATGCGCGTCAGCAGAGGCTTCGGTGCATCATCAGGGTGTAAACCCATGCGCGTCAGCAGTTAAACCTCGGTGCATGATACAGGCCTAAACCTATGCATGTCGGCGGGACAAAACCTCGACGCATCATCAGGACAGAAGTCCATACGCGTCGGCAGCAGAGAGTTAGGGCACACCAACTCAGCCGCATGATCCAAAGTTCGTCTGAACAAAGAAAATAGTGGAGGAGACGACACCCACCCGTCACCGCGGGTCGAACGTCGGCTGGAGTCACAATGGTGACAGGAGCATCCTCTTCGGCAAACTCCACCGGCTTCTTTCCCTTGCCAACACCGCTGCGAGGAGTCTTGGGAGCCATTCTTTGAGAGAAGAAAAGTTAGGGTTTTGAGGAAGAACTCTAAAAAGCAAAAGCAAGGAGAAGAAGAACTCTCTCTCACACCATCTCTCGCCTATTTATAGGGCTTGGGTGCACGCGTGAACCGATAAAGAGTGACCTCAGCCGTCGCCTCGGGTTCTGTAAAGAGATAACCGCAAATAAAACAAAAAAAGATCATCATCAATCTTTTCGGTTATCGAGGTGTTATCATTTGCATTAACTGAGCGGAGGATGCGCCCCATCACTGATGCACGGAGTATCTATGCTCCCCGACAGTCATGCGGCTCTACCACCATGCTTCTTATTCAAAGTATTCCAAAACTTATCCAAAAGTTTTGAAAACTTTGAAGGGGGTCTTGTAGAAGCATGAAATTTCAGAACCAGAAAGCCCATGTGCCAGACTACATACGCCAGAGCTTGGACAAAGTACTTCACAAACAGCAAAAATAGGCATTGAAAGAAGACTTTTTATTACATAAAAAATCTATTACATGTCTAAGAAAAGATTGTACAAAGGAGAATTTTTACAAAAAAAAGATCCTAAGTCTACAGCCAGCAGCCATCATGCGTCCTCAAATAGGCGCAGCAATCACCACGCGCCCTCAGCAGGGCGCATCCTTTTCAGCAGCTCAGTTATGTGCATCCCAGTTATGTGCATCCCTTCAGCAGCCCAGTTATGTGCCGCTCTTCCAGCCAGGCTCACCGCCGTCGAAATGCTTCGACTAATGAAGCATTTATTGAGCAGAACGAGGGTGGCAATCAACTCTCTAGCCGAGGAAGAGAAGAGCACCGCAAGCCAACTTGTGGCCAGGGGAGGCTTCGAAAGAGCCTCCAAAGGCCAAAGAAGACCGTAATCGAAACTCCGGCTAAAGGAGCAGCTTTCAACACAACCAGAGTGGGCAACGCCTACTTTGAAGGAAGAAAGAGCCCCCAAAGCCGCAGCACCGCCATTCCGATCTGCGGCTCTTCCTGCACAACGAAGACGAGGCTCGAACATCCCTATCTTTGGATGCAACAGGCACCTTCCGTCTGCCTCAGAAGCCCTCGACTCTGACTTTTGGATGTAACAGTCACCTTCAAGTGCATCAATGAAGACATGGCGTCGCATCTTCATCCTCGGAAGCATCTCGTCAACAGAATGCATCCGAGTAAACAAGTTCATGTTGGAAGAACGTGAGAGAACGAGAAGCAAACTCTCTCCATGCCACTATTTATAGGTCGGGCAAATCAAACCCATGCGCCAAGTGGATGGCTCTCTGAATTCCGTGCAATGAATTTGCATTAAATGGATGAATCAGACGCTTCGAATTCAGCTAAGTCAAAACAGCTATTTAAAGCACTCGAAGATCGTAACAGTCGCACCATTAAAGACGTGTCACGAAGCAGATGTGTCGGCCAGACCGCGCATCACACAGACGCGCCCTTCAGTACCAAGCACATCACAGGGATGCGCCCCCCATGCGTCCTCATACGCCTAGTGGAACGCCAACCGACGTGCCCACTCAACTGTCCATCGAATGTCACAAACATTAAATGTTGAACTGACAGAGTTGGCAGCACGCCTCCCGAAGTCTGAACAGTTCAGAAGACGAAGTGTCGCCAACGTCAGCATCATCATTACTTTCCTCCGACGGCTACTGCCACGTGGCCACCCAACCACTCGCATGCGCCTCTGCAGCCATGCGCCCAAATCTGCATGCGCCTCAAAAGCCATGCGCTTCAGACTTTTCACTGATCCCTAAAGACAGAAGGAAAGTCACCATTAAAGCCTCGCATGCGCCTCAAAAGCCATGCGCCCAGAGTAGTTCGTGACTCCTAAAGGTTACGAGCCGAAGTATCCTCATGCGCCCAATCCTAGGCGCATCCTATCAGATTATTCTCCTATCAAATCCGAGATCTCCGAGCCATGGGTCGGTGGCACGTGTCCTTTGACTCAACTCACGCAAGATCTCAGCAATAGAAAGATCTTCTTCTCTGCTACGTACCGGTTCACAACAACAACATGAAGAAGTCAACCCCTCGATCAGGGCGTATCGTTCATGCGCCTCCATCAGCAATCAACACGTGGCATCTCCGCGTACAGGCACATCCTACATGCGGGCATGAGCAGCCAGCCTGCAAAACTATAAATAGAGGGATCATTTCCTTCACACAGACGGACAGAACACGCAACGAACGAACATATCACCAGAGAGACAGATACAGACACTCAACGTCTTCCTCCTCTCAGCAAGCTCCAGCACCTAGAGCAATCCAGACCTTCAGAGAACCGATAACCGTCGTCAGATCGTCAACGGAGTCAACGCATTACCACTCACTCCATCGGCACAAGGGACCCAGATAAACAAAAGTGTACTCCTAGGACTACATCTAAGTCCTATATTGTAACACTGTTCTGTTTGTATTAAAATTTGCAATAAAAGAATTTTAATGGAAAACAACAAGTCAATGTGAAGATGAGATCCTGAAGATATTACATCTTTAGAACAATGTACATCTACTTCCGGATACATTTACTGACAACCAGAAGATTGTCAGATCACACGTCCCTTCTGCCAACACGCCAGCTAGGATTGACATCCCCAAAGATGGATGCAATCCGCCGACAGCAGAAATGGCAATACCTCAATTAAAAAGAGGACGCCCACCAGGTTCGAGAGACAAAGTCCCTCGTAAAAGAAAAAACCCTGAAGAAATTAAGAAGATCCCAACACAGGATGCTGAGCTCAGATCAGCTACCTCTCCCCTCCTAGTTTCCCCTGAAGAGGAACAAATAAGAGAAATATCATTAAATTATGTACGTACTGGAGAGGTACTGAACAGAAAAAGCACAGTCGTCGACGACGATTTTTCGTTCAATATTGCCGTTCACGTCACTGAAAATGACGATGACATCGATCCACGGTCTCTAGCGGAATGTAAATGCAGAGGCGATTGGCCAAAGTGGAACGAGATAATAGGAGTAGAGCTGGACTCACTCTTGAAACGCGAAGTCTTTGGACCAGTAGTCCAAACACCTGAAGGTGTAAAACCTGTGGGATATAAATGGATCTTCACAAGAAAAAGAAATGAACACAACATAGTTGTGCGCTACAAAGCACGCCTTGTAGCACAAGGTTTCTCCCAGAAACCGAGAATAGATTATGAAGAAACATATTCTCCAGTCATGGATGGGAATATCTTCAGATTCCTGATCAGCCTCTCTTCTCTGAAAAACCTAGAAATGCAGCTCATGGACGTTGTGACTGCATATCTTTATGGCAATATAGATAAAGATATCTATATGAAACTCCCTGAAGGATATAAAATTTCACCAGAGAAAACATATAGACCTCGGGACACCTATTCTGTAAGGTTACAAAGATCATTGTACGGTCATAAACAAACAGGAAAAATGTGGTATAACAGACTAAGTGAGTTTCTTGCTACGCAAGGATTTACTAATGATAAAGTATGCCCGTGTATCTTTATAAAAAGATCGGGAACAGGATTTGTTATAGTCGCCGTTTATGTCGACGATTTAAATCTCATTGGATCTCCTGCAGAGATCACTGAGATATCTGAAAGCCTTAAGACAACTTTTGAAATGAAAGACCTAGGGAAAACAAAGTATTGTCTTGGCTTACAGATCGAACACCTAAAGGGTGGTATCCTGTTACACCAATCTACATATACACGAAGATTACTTAAACAATTCCACATGGATAAATGTCATCCCCTTAGTACATCAATGGTCGTTAGATCATTGGACGTAAAGAAGGACCCTTTCCGTCCGCTGGAAGAGGGGGAGGAATTATTAGGTCCTGAAGTACCTTACCTAAGTGCCATTGGGGCACTACTCTATATAGCTAACTGTACGCGTCCTGATATAGCGTTTTCAGTTAACTTATTAGCCAGATACAGTGCAGCGCCCACAAAGCGCCACTGGAATGGAGTGAAACATCTTCTGCGCTACCTCCAAGGGTCTATAGACCTAGGACTATATTACCCGAATAGTGGGTCTTCCACTTTACTTGGTTATTCAGATGCAGGTTATAGATCAGATCCCCACACAGAGAAATCACAAACTGGATTTGTGTTTACTTTCGGTGTAGCTATCTCCTGGAGGTCCGTCAAACAGACCAGTGTGGCTATCTCATCCAACTATTCTGAACTCCTGACAATCCATGAAACAAGCAAGGAGTGTGTTTGGCTTCGCTCCGTCATTCAGCACATTTTGGCATCTACTGGGCTGAAGACTGGTGAACTTGAGCCTACTACCCTTTTTGAAGATAATGCAGCATGCGTAGCTCAACTTCAGAAAGGATACATAAAGAATGACAAGACGAAGCACATATCCCCCAAATTCTTTTGGACGCTCGACCTTCAAGAGAAGGAACAAGTCAAAATACAACAAATTCAATCTTGTAATAACTTAGCAGATTTGTTTACCAAAACACTGCCACGATGTACTTTTGTAAAACTTGTAAGAGAAATAGGGATGAGGCAACTAAAAGACCTGCAAGCCTGAAGCTTGTATAGATCATGGGGAGTAAAACTATAGGGTTGTACTCTTTTTCCTTAGGACTGATGGTTTTTCCCACTGGGTTTTCTACAGCCAAGGTTTTAATGAGGCAAACCAAGTTTACTCTGGATCCAGCAGTATCCACCCCATTAGCTTATTGAATCCTGAAGTATTTCATAAGTGGATCCAAGGAAATGGATGAATAAGGGGGAGTGTTGTGAAACCCTTACTTAGGGGTGGGCATACGGTTCTAGGACCCGCGGTTCCGATCCGGCCCGAACCGTAAAATGTTTAAACAAGTCGGTTCCTAAATTTTGAAATTTAAACGGGGCGGGCCGGGACGGGTCGTGTGACATTAACGGGGCGGGGCGGGTCCTATTTTCAAAATAAACAGGCCCCGGCCCGACCCGTTTCTAGGAGTATATATTTTTTATATCAATTTTTAGCATTTTTTGTTATTATAGTCTATACATAATAGGATATCTTATTGTTTACTAAACAAATTCTAGAAGTTTGGGAAGACATTAGACTTGTTTTGTTCTTATAGACAATATAACATATGTAAATGTTTACTATTATAGAATTTTTTAAACTTTTTTTAGACTCGTTTGGACCCGCGGGTCGACCCGTTTCGGACCCATTTCAAACGGGTCGGATCCGATCCGGGTCCAATATTTTTTGGACCCGTCCCGCCCCGCCCCGCCAAGTAACGGGTCCGGTCCGGGTCCAACAAATTTGGGTCCGGTCCGACCCGTGCCCACCCCTACCCTTACTATTCACCATTATGTCATGAGTTACACTTGACCCTTGGGATCATGTAACTCATGACCCTTGGGTTATGTAACTCATGATCCTTGGGTTGCCCCTTATCCCTATATATATGGCCCTTGCCATATGATGAAATGAAGTGAAGAAAAATACTATTTTACGATATCTAGTATCCCTTCAAACAAATGACAAGTAGGACAAAAATCCAATTTTAGAAATACCAATACAAATACCACTATCAAGAGAAAAGCATTATTATTCTTGTTGGAAACAAGTTTCCTAACAAAAAAAAACACTATTTTCTTTTTCTATTAATTAATGGAAAAAATGGACCACTATCAAGAGAAGCATTATTATTCCTGTTGGAAACTGTTTCGCAACAAAAAAAAAAAAAAAAAAAAACCTACTTTCTTCTTCTCTCAATTAATGACTTAATTAATGGAAAGAATGGCGTTTTCTTCATTAATGGCTTAATTAATGGAGAAAAAAATGGCGAAGAAGGCCTCGTTTGGTTCGCGGAATGGAAGGGAAAGGAAATCAATTCCTTGTCATTTTCTTTTTTTGGAAAACTTTAGGGTGCGTTTGATTGCAAGGTGAAAAATGTGTGAAAAAAAAATTAGTTCCATGAAATTATTTTCCTAGGAAAAAAATTCTATGAAATTTTAAAATATTTTCATGAAAAACTTAATTTGGGTGTTTGATTGCCATTATTTTCCACAAAAATAGTTATTTTCCATGAAAAATGATATTTTCCTATGGGTTGGATAAGTTTCATTTTCCACCATTTTAGATGGAAATATGGAAAATAATAGTTTTTTGGAAAATAATTCCATGGAAAATATAAGGTATCAAACACTACAATTGGTGGAAAATTTGTGATGGAAATATTTTCCATGGAAAAATAGCCCAATCAAACACAGCCTTAATTCCTATTGATTTTCCTTTCCGATGTTTGGCAATGCCAAGGAATTTGGAAAGGAAAGTGAATACTTCAATGTGAAAAAATGATTTCTTCCTTGGATGGATGGAATCACTTTCCCCCCTACACTTTTCTTTCCTCCTCAATTCCTTGGACGTCCAAACATAGAAAAGTAATCACTTTTCTTTTCCAACTGGAAGATTCCGCGAACCAAACGAGGCCGAAAAGTAAGTATACTGGAAGTCTGAAAATATTATTGAATCAAAAAATTTGTACTGAGCATAAAACTTTAACAAATTTACAGTGAAAGCACAAGCTTTTAAAAAATTCTAAATATAGCAAAAACGCGGACGTTCTGGTTAAAAAAAACAAAAAACAAAAACACCCTAATGTTTTATACTTAATAAATAAATAATAAATAAATAAAACCTTTTGGAAAAATATCTTTTGACAATTTTTAAAAAAAACTATAAATCAAACACATAATGTCCTTCTCATGTGCGTCTTTCCATAATTTTTTGCATACAACTCCCTCAAAACATATTTTTTTTTTACATATAGGTTCCCCA
This sequence comes from Iris pallida, assembly GCA_029216955.1. Classification (NCBI taxonomy): domain Eukaryota; kingdom Viridiplantae; phylum Streptophyta; class Magnoliopsida; order Asparagales; family Iridaceae; genus Iris; species Iris pallida. The sequence goes on along the minus strand of JANAVB010002195.1, from coordinate 498,446 downwards.
AACTCCATATGCTTTTTTTTTTATTAGTTTTAGTTTTAACATTGATTTTTGTATATAGTTCCCTCCAAACACGACAAAATAAAGCTATTCTTATTATTATTTTCATAATATAATATAGATAATTTATATAGATATTAATTTATTATTATATACTAGTTATCAATAATATTATTAATAAAATATTTAAAAATTTAAATTATATTAGAATATTTTAAAATATGATTTGAATATAATTTGTTATGATTTAAATTTTGGATATGTGTTTGATTAGATAATGTTATGTAGTTATTAATTTTGGATATGTGTTTAGTTTATATTTATTTATTTGTAGATATTAATTTGTATATATTATTAGTTATTATCCGCACCCCATCACCCCCCTCCCCATCGCACCCCATCAACCCCCCCCCCCCCCCCCCCCCCCTCGAAACCCGGCACCAGTGTGACTGGCGCCATTTTTTTAAAAAAAAAATTTTTTATTCGACGCCAGTTGCACTGGTGCCATGTTTCTTAAAAAAAAAAAAAAAAAATCGGCGTCAGTTACATTGGCACCAGATCCCTATACCTATAATTTTTCCAAATTTTTCATGTTCTACATAAATATTGGATATTTCTTCCCTTCAGATAAAACTTTCTGCTTTATTAATGCCCCCTCCTCTCTCTATTAATGTTTTCCCTCCACTCTCCCTCTATTAATGCCCCCCTCCCTCTATTAATGACCCCCCTTCCCCTATTCTTTCCTTCTCTCCTGATGACTCCTACCACCCCCTCCCTTTCTCTCTCCATTGTTGAAGGCGGTCCCACCCTCCTCCTCTCTCTCCCACTCTCTTATATTCTCTCTCTATCGCGACAATAAAGGTAGCGCTCCCTCCTCTCTCTTTAGAGTTTCGTACTGTCTGCTTACACTGTGCCATCTAACATGGCAAGTTGTTCCTTGATTTGAAATTTTTTCAAAGTTTTCCTCTTTGATGAAATTTTGCTAAACTTTTTCTCCTATACGAAAATTTCTGTTTTTTTAATTTCTTCCGTAAAAATAAAAGAAAAAGCAAAATATTATTTAAAGAAAAACGTTCTTAGCAAAGATGTTTTCATTATTTTTTTAAATACCAAAATTAAAAAAAGGCTTAATTGCTAATTGCTACCCTCAACTATCACACTTTTTCAAGTTGATAACCTAAACTTTTTTTCGTAACAGATTGATACCTCAACTATTTTTTTTTTCAACTTAATACCTAACATTTTAAAAAACCCCAAAATACCCTTATCCCTTCCCTCCCTCCACCCCCACCCCCACTCCGGCCACCCCCCTGCTAGCTCCGGCCAACGCCGACCCTCTCCGCCGCCCGTTCCCGCGCCCCTCCAGCGCACGCGGCCACCCGCGCCCCTGGTCCAGCGACCACGCCCCTCCGCGGATCCCCCGACCGCCCTCCGGCCAGCACCGCGCCGACCCAGCGCGCCCCCTCGCGCACACAGCCGACCGGCCTCCCGCCGACCGGGCCACCTGAAGCGAGCAGGGGGGGGTTGGGGGGGGGGAGCTGCGGCCGTAGCTAGCAGGGGGGGGGGGGGCGAAGCGAGCACGGGGGAGGGGGGTTAGGGGTAGGGACATTTTTGTCCAAAATAATGTCTGGGTATCAAGTTGTTACAAAAAAAAGTTTAGGGTATCAACTTGAAAAAGTGTGATAGTTGAGGGTAGCAATTAGCAATTAAGCCTAAAAAAAATTATAGTATGGACGTTTCCAATTTTTATTATTATTAACAATAACGGAATACATCAAAATTAAGTCGTACAAAATGCAAACAAAAAATAACAATTTTTTCTAAGGACGGCTTATTTTGTTGTGTTTGGAGGGACCTACCTATGTGAGAAAAACAATGTTAAAAGGATAACAAATAAAATTGCACTTTGCTACCCTTAACTATTCCGCTTTTTCAACTTGATACCCTAAACTTTTTTTTGTAACAAGTTGATACCTCAACTATTATTTTTTTTTCAACTTGATACCTGATTTTTCAAAAAATCCCAAAATGTCCTTATCCCTTTCCTCTTCCCTTCTCCCCTCCCCCCCACCCCTCTCCCCCACTCCGGCCACCCCCACCCTCCCGCTCCGCCTCCCCTCCGGCCACCCCCCTCTCCCACGTCCGACCAACCCCCCCTTCCGCTTCCGGTGCCACCGCCGCGGCGGCCGGCGGCGGTGGGGGTAGGGGGAGTTGGTCGGACGCGGGAGAGGAGGGTGGCCGGAGGAGAGGCGGAGCGGGAGGGAGGGGGTAGCCGGAGTAGGGGAGGGGGAGGGGGGGGTTGGGGGGAGGGGGGATAATTTTAAGGTTTGAGCAGAAATATTTTCGTCCCAAATTTTTTTTGGGTATCAACTTGTTACAAAAAAAAGGTTTAGGATATCAAATTGAAAAAGCGGAATAGTCGAGGGTAGCAAAGTGCAATTAAGCCTAAAAAAAATAACATAAGAAGTTTGGAGGGACCTATATGTAAAAAAAATGTCTGAAGGGACTTATATGCTAAGGGAAGACTCCCATGTGAAGGATGTTGTGTTTACTTTATATATTTTATTCTTTATTTTGTGTTTATTTTTTATTTATCAAGTATAAAACACCTACGAAAGGACGTTTTTAATACCAGAACGTCCTTGACGTTCTTGTGCTATATTTAGAATTTTTCGAAAGTATGTTCTTTCACCACAAATTCGTTGAAGTTTTATGCTCTGTACGAAAATTTTCGTTATTGAATTCCCAACGTTATTGAGGTGCCATATTCACAAAAGGCATCACCACACGAACCACAAATCTACCCATTACAAGTTGCAACATAGATTTGTTTCGAGACAAACTCCCATAATGTTCATGTTGTTAGTGGCAAACGATAACCAAGCCCAAATCAAGTCCACAATAGCCCCCACTCTGTATATTATTAACCATTAGCATTGTATTTCCAGGTGGAGATTGATTTCCGTCCCGACATGAGGCTCAACTCAGAATATAAATCGACCGCATACTCCACAAAACCCACACATCATCATTCAAAAACATCAATTTCTTATGAACTATGAGAAGGTATACAAATGCCCGCATCATTATCAACGAGTGACAAGTGGGATCAACTAATTCTACTAAAAAATAACATAATAATAATAATAATAATAATAATAATAATAATAATAATAATAAATGCTCGTATCTCTCTCTCCTCCGTCAAAGCCCTCCTCAAAATTAAAACACACACACGTGAGCTCTTATTTCACTCAACCCCATAACTCATGACGAGCTCACCCCTCCCATTTTCAGCTCACAAGCAATCCATCACGAGTACACTCTCCTCACCACACTCCTTCCATCACACTTTCACTCACCTAGAACCATCTCTTGTCGGAAAAAACTTTGATGCAGCTGGCTGTCAAAGTTTTGATACAGCCGGTGCATGACAAGTGGGCCCTCCTCTCTCTTCGTAATTCGTGCATGTAAATTTTTTATAGTAGAACCCACTTGTCATGCACCGGCTGTATCAAAACTTTGATATAGCCGGCTGCGTCAAAATTTCTCTCTCTTGTCCACCCCTCCCGTGTACCATACCATCAATCCCTTCTCCAAACCCATTTCTCTACACAAACAAAACACCCTCCATAACACTCTTCTTCTTTACCATCAATTTCACCACATGAAGAGCTTCCTTCATATCCATTTCCTTCAACCGAACCCATCCACTGCAACATCACTCCTCAAAGCCTTCTTCAACAATAAATTCCACCCTCTTCCACATAAGTCTTATCCTTCCCGTAGCACCCACTACACAGTACAACCCTTGCAACTCGACACCATCTAGGCTACACCATTTTTTTCGGCTAGCAGTCCTGTCACCATTTGCACCAACCATAGCAGCCCAGCCGCTGTGCAAACCACCAGACCACCCACATTCACTACTTTCATCGCTTACACTGGATGCTCGCAATCTTCTCCTTCCTGATGCAAGTCCTCCCTTCTCATTTCAATCCATCTTGTTCGCTACACGATCCCTTGGGTCTTGTAAGTAGAACCTCCTTTTAATTGAACATCCATCATTCCATGTGTACTTTGTACATATAATGGTAATCTATTTTAATTAGTTGAGCACTTGTTAAGAATGCAAATTGGCCTAATAGCTTAATGAAAATGGAACACCGCACATTAGATTATCTACAGGAAATCAATGGACAAAGATCTCTACAATCTTCACTAAATATCCTGAAAAGAACCCTCTTAAATTTCTGCATCTGCCCCTATTTAACCCAACAACAAAAATGGAACACCGCACATTAGATTATCTACAGGAAATCAATGGTCAATGATCTCTACAATCTTCACTAAATATCGTGAGAAGAAACCTAAATTCTTTTGAAGAAAGAAGCCTAGAGTCCAATATTGAAGGTACTTCAGTATTTACTATCATTTCTTTACTCAGGTGAATACTCAGGTGTACTATAGTGCTGACAGAAGAAACTGGGCATGAATTCTCTAGGAACATACCGGTAAGAATTAATTCTGAAGTAAACCGACTGTGTTAATCTTTCAGCAAATCCGATCCATTCTGTTAGGGCCTCACTAGGACAAACAAAAGCTGTAGCAAATACTGAAGTAGTAAAACCTAGTCTTTTGTCAAAACTCTTTCAAATGGATCAATGTGATGGGCAACTTGAGCTTGTATCAAGGCCTTAGAATGTTATAAGAGAAAAATAGTTCAGTAATAGATACAAATCTCCAATTGATAGGACAGGTTATGAACAGAAAAAAGATACACAAAACATCTAGGCAAGTTGCAATCAATCATAATGCTCCAAATCCAACTATACGCCACAACATCCATACTGGTTGGCCCGATTCCAAAATTTAGATATATTCAGGACAATCAACAAGGACCAAGTCCCTGCAAGCCTTTGCAGCAGGAGGACACTAGAACAACTTATAAGATCTCATATTTAGGACAAGGCAATAAAGTATAGTAGATTAAATAATAAATACTAACTTATGGTTCGAGTCTCTTAGCTGCTTCTGATGGAAAATACGCATTTTGTCGATCCTGTAAAAGAAAATCTGTCACATGGAAGTTGAATAAAGCTTGCAAATGTTCGAGTAATCGCACACTATATACCTAACAAAAATAAATAAAAACATAAAATTTTGTATAGAGGAAGGAAGTTTGGAGAAATGGACGGAGGAGAAAGAACTTTGCCAAAATTTGCAGGCACAACACATTCCGCCAGACCGACCAAACAAGGTTGTGGTCGACGGGCAACAAAAAATCCTTACAAACTCTTTCATTCAGCTTCATTCATATATACATTCAAAAGCTCTCTAAATATCCTCCTATTAGAACCACATTGACTACTTGAATTATCAACTTTTGGTGGTGGTGGAGCAACATTAGTTATATAAATTTCAAGAACAGAATTCCATGTTTATTCACCATCTAATAATAAACAAAGCAAAAATGTATCTTAATATAAATTCATATCAGATAGAAAAATGTTCAATAATCAGATTGCGTAAACCTAATTCGTAAGGTAGCCCATTTAGTGTCTCCGTGCGAGCATAATATTTTTAGGCTTTGATCCATGGCGAACAAAAATATTTGGAGGCGGCATTTAGAGACACGGAGGCCGTAGATGATGACGTTGACATGCTGGCCCGTGCATACATAGGATCCGTCGACATTTCGGACAAGTCCGGAACCTCGATTTATACGAGATATCCTCTGAATTTATCCGACGTCGAGGACGTGGAAAAGGTATCTTCGAGAAACGGTATACTAGCATATCTTTAACACGAGCTTGGTGCAGCATCTCGCGTCGGTACGAAGACAATTGCAGAATGCCAGACTCTACTCCATGTAAGAAAATTTCTTCGAGGTTAATCTCATATGAAATTTCGTTGTTAAATTGTTGACTATTCTTTTAATAATGATACAGGCTTGGATATACGAGCACTTTCCAATGTTGAAGCGAGCTGAAAGAATAAAAACTATGTCGAGCACCTTCCTAGAATGTGCTGATGGAGGCCAACTATGGCCGATGCTAAACATTCGCAAACATTGGCCACCATTCGCAATGCACTTGAAAATTTGGTGGTAGAAGAGGTGTGAAGGCAACATATTTCTTGTTAGATTCTTTTGGCGAAACTAACTAAATTAAGTTATGCACGCACAATTTACTTTTCTTACAAATAATTTGGCACACATACCGCAATTTACGAGGGAGTAGTCGTCCAATGTAACCAATAGCTTTATTTCATGGTATGATAACTTGCTATAATATCAAGGAGCCTTACATGCCTGATAAGTCCTTTGTAAATTTGGCTTCGTACAAACGGCACCGACACGCACATTGAAATTAGTATATGCTCCGGGAGGGACGAAACCCTTGAATTATATCCCGGCCGAATTCGACTGGGTCACGGACTTCTACTCCGAGTCGCAACGGCATATGCTTGGGAAATATAAAAGACAACCGATGGTTAAGATGTCGAACTGCAGCGACGACTACATGGCATACTATGCTGGTGTCGGACATACTATATTGTTGAACCCTCATATGCCAAGGTCCAATATTGTGGGAGTTCTGGAACCTCGTCCTGCCAAAAATGTCCTCCACGCTGCACTGTTGAAGATGATAATTAGTGTTTTTTTGTGGTTATGTGGACATGTGATGTTATTTTGGATACTTGTATATGTGGACATGTGATGGATATGTTTTGGTTATTTTGGATATGTTTGGATATGTGATTTTATTTTGGATATGTAATTTTATGTTCTTGGATATCCAAAATAAAATCACATATCCAAGAACATAAAATCACATATCCAAAATAAAATCACATATCCAAACATATACAAACATATCGAAAACATATCCATCACATGTCCGCATATCCACATATCCAAAATAAAACCACATGTCCACATAACCACAAAAAACACTAATTATCATGTCGGGCCTTCATAGGCTGCTCCCTATTTTCCATAAAGGAAAAATATAGAGAGTTGTCGATGCGCTCATCTCCTTGCAGATCTCAACATAGTTTTTATCCTTGTGTTGACGGAGACTTTTTCCCAACCCCTTCACTTTTTTAGCCTGCAAATGACACGACTTAAATTAAGTCTACGAATTTGAAAATCTTTCAACGCTACAAATTTGGTCCTCACCATCTTCAGCTGTCAGCGAAGAGGACATTTTTTGGTGGAAAGATGTTCATAACTCCCATAATAACGGGCCTTGGCATGTGAGGGTTCAACAACGTAATCTGTCCGAGACCAGCATAATACGATATGTAGTCGTCGTTGCAGTCCGACATCTCAACCACCGGTTGTCTTTCAGATTTTCCAAGCACATGTCATTGCCACTTGGAGTAGAAGTCCGCGACCCAGTTGAATTCGGCCGAGATATAATTCAAGGGTTTCGTCCCTCCCGGAGCACTTACTAATTTCAATGTGTGCGTCGGTACCGTTTGTACGAAGCAAAATTGACAAAGGACTCTATCATGCATGTAAGGCTCCTTGATATCATAGCAAGTTATCATACTATGAAATAAAGCTATTGGTTGCAATGGGCGACTACTCCCTCGAAAATTCCGGTATGGATGCCAAAGTATCTATAAGAAAAGTAAATTATGCGTGCATAACTTAATTTAGTAAGTATCACCAAAAGAATCTAACAAGAAATATGCTACCTTCTCACCTCTTCTACCACCAAATTTTCAAGTGCATTGCGAATGGTGGCCAGTGTTTGCGAATGTTTAGCATCAGCCATAGTTGGCCTCCATCGACACATTCTAGGAATGTGCTCGTCATAGTCTCTGTTCTTCTCAGCTCGCTTCAGCATCGAAAAGTGCTAGTATATACATGCATGTACAATTATTAAAACAATAGTCAACAATTCAACAACGAAATTCCATATATAAGATTAACCTCGAAAAAAAATTCTTAGATGGAGTAGTCTGACATCCTGCAATTGTCTTCGTACCGACGCAGGATGCTGCACCAAGCTCGCGGTAAATATATGCTAGTATACCGCTTCTCTAAGATATCTCTTCCACGTCCTCGATGTCTGGCAAATTCAGAAGATATCTCGCATGAATCGAGGTTCCGGACTTATCCGAAATGCCGACAAATCCTAGGATGAAAAGGATGTATGCATGGGCCAGCATGTCAACGTTATCATCTACGGCCTCCGTGTCTCTAAAAAGCCTCCTCCAAATATTTTAAAGGAAGTCCGTAGGACTTCTTGAAGTCTATAAGGATTGTAAAACTACTAGCATCAACCCCAAGAGAATCTGACACATACTCTACAATATTATCGTACCACTCAGGGTCTTTCTCATAAAAAAGTTCATTCGTCATGATCCGACCTGTAACATTAAGGTCCAATATTCGATGGACGTCATCAAGTGTAATCGTCATCTCCCCCGTTGGGAGATGGAAAGTGTTGGTTTCTGGATGTATCTGACCAAATTTTGCAAGCCGGTAGGAATGATCTTGTTCTTGACGGCTTCTCCTAATGTGTCAAACTGCCAGCTACTGGACTTCTTTCCGTGGTTTATGACCCTAAGCATGCGAGAGCTCATCTGTATGTCGGACAACATGATAAAATTATAATTAGAAAATATATAGTAGACTAAATCGAAGCTTAGATTTTCACAACTTAATGTACATACCGGGTCCTACCATATATGAAATGCAATGTGGGTGTCGAACGACAACATTGAGCAACCTTTTGGAGGAATCGTGATTGGACTCGTCGGCTGCAGAGAAGGCCCTGAACCATCATCTGCTACCAGGGTTTGGCCAGTAGGCTCGTCTTCATCAGAAGAGAAAAACGGAGAACTAATAGGAGTCGTTGTCTTCGACAGAGGGTTGCGAGCCAGTGTCTTCGCCCGAGACTGGCTCTGTGGCTCGGTTTCGGCGCTAGTGACCGGTTTCTCAACCGGCCATACCACATTGCGTTCCTTGTGCGCCGACGCGATGGGTCGCTTTCTTTTGCTAGGGGCCGCAAGACTGCAAAAAAAAATAATTTGGATAAAGGGATCAACAGGTAGTAGTGTAAGGACTGTCAGAAAATTCTACAGTCCTATGTAGGACCAGTGTCTTTGGCCGAGACCGGCTTTGTGCCTCGGTTTCGAAGGTAGTGACCGGTTTCTCAACCGGCCGTGCCACATTGTGTTCCTTGTGCGCCGACACGGTGGATCGCTTTCTTTTGCTAGGGGCCGCAAGACTGCAAAAAAAAATTAGATAAAGAGATCAACAGGTAGGAGTGTAAGGACTGTCAGAAAATTCTACAGTCCTATGTAGGACCTACAGTCCGACAAATAGTGAAGGACTGCAAGAAAGCTCAACAGTCATGAACTATAGGTAGGACTGTGGGAATTCCTACAGTCCAATATATAGTGTAGGACTGTAGGAAATCCTTGCAGTCCTGATTGTTATAAAGGACTATAGGACTCCCTACAGTCCTGTCGTGTTCAAGCACGACTGTAAGGCAAACCGTGATTCTTTAATCCATACAATGGATTTTAGGGTTCGAAACAAAGATATATTAACCCTAAATTAGTTCTAAAAATTATTATCGAACTATTTTAAGCATTACCATAGATTGAAGAAAATTAAAACGAAAATAAAACAAAATATTTCAAAACCCTAAAGGAATGGGGAGAAGGGTTGGATACTTACCTACATTGTGATGAAGGGTTGGGTTTGGGTATCATTGCTTGGACTTAGAGGATTGGAGAAGGGGATTAGGTTTAGGAATTTGGAATGGGAAGAATGGAGAAGGGAATTAGGGTTTAGGAATGGAGAAGAAAATTTGAAGAGAGTGGAAATTATGAAATGCATGCGGGCTCCCTCGTCTCCCACTTTTTCTTGAACAAGTACCATGCGACATCGTAACTGTCTTTCGTCCAGGCTCGCCATACACAATTCCAATCATTGAAGAATTCTTCGAAATGGTCCATGTCAAGTTTACTTACATTGGGATTGGATATTACGATTGACATGCCAAGTGCAGAGTAGTGTATGCGCTCGAGGAAACACGATATATATATATATATATATATATATATATATATATATATATATATATATATATCATTAATTAGGACATATTCTCTGTCGGTAACAAAAACAGACAGCTCTCCATGAATGGTGTAAAGTATTTTAAGTTATTATAACGCCCATGTGTAATCTTCAAGTTTCTCACTCTTAATGAAGCAAAAAGCAACTGAAAATGTTTTCCCGTAGAGGTAAAGCCAACAACATGAAAGAGACGCATCTTGAACTTATTGGTCTTATATGTAGAATCAAGAACTAACACGTCGGCGAAGGACCTAGCAAAATGTGTGCAACTGGGATGAGCCCAAAACAGTAAAAGAACTTCATTACTCTGGAAATGTCTTCTATGGTACTCAACATAATGATTATCGACAAACAACTTCAACACTTCCTGCATCGCCATTCTTGACTTCGTCCTATTGCGTTCGATTTGGATAGGGCGTTGTAGATTGACTTCATTGTTGACTTGTTCTTCTCATCTTCATGTCGTATGACGGAATAAATTTGTCTCGGTGTAACTCCAGAACTGGACAAATCTTCGACTATCTTCTCAATATTGTTCAACCGTCCAGCATACGGATGACCCAAAGGTGTTTCGGCAATAACATGATTGTAGATTCCATTCTTGACTTCGACTATCCACTTTGCATCTTCTACGTTTATAATATGGATCTTGAATGGACAACCACATTTTCTCGTATCAACGTTTTTGTTTGAAACTTTTTCTTTGGAGAATTGTTTCTTTCTTCCCATGACACATAATTTAATATATTTATATGTGATGACCCGGAGAGGGACGAGAATTTACTATATTTGATGACCCGAGTCACACATAATTCAATATTTATATGTGAAAATAATATTTGAAAACCTATCATATTAACTCGATGACATACCAAATAACGGTGAAATTCAATGAAAGTATAACTACACTTTTCACCCACAATCTTCACACAATCTAGGTTGGAAAGAAAATTGGACTAGGGTTTACTTATGTGAGCAAGGGATTTTTGGGGTAGAAGAGATCAGGAGAGCAAGAAAGGGAGAGCAAAAAAGGGAGAGCAAGAGAGGGAGAAGAGAGCAAGAGAGGAAAAATAGAGCAACAAAAAAATGTTGAATTTTATACCCAAATTGAGCTAGCCCCAAGTAACAAATAGGAATGGCAAACTTGTAAATATTTGGAAAAAAAAATGGACTAGCCCCAAGTAAAACTTGGAGTACCTTTATAATTAGCCTATCTTCAATCAAAATATTGCGGTGAATTTATTGGTTCCGAATAACAATTAAGGTGACAAAAATATCATCATGGATGGTTCTTAGAAAAAAGATGAATAAAGAAGTAGATTGTACTTGAACATGGGGGTTTAGGGCAACTAACTCTATTACTCTGAGTCTGAGAAGCTCACAAGTACATGTATAACCATTATCTTCTTTGGGATGACTTGCACTCTTACTCCAAGCAGCTGTCCTACTCTCTAGGAGGTCCGTTCTAAACTTGGTGCCTAGTGACCAGGTTCACTTCTTGTGGTCTCTATATGCAATTACCCACAATTTGAAACCGTAAAGTTTCAAACATCTCCATCCAGTGTTGTAAAAATCCTTCTAGGCGGCCGACTAGTCCCCGACTAGTCGCTAGTCGGCCGCCGCCGACTCGACTAGGGGCTAGTCCCCGACTAGTCACTTGTCGGCCACCGTCGACTCGATTAGGGGCTGGTCCATCCAAAAATTAGCTAAATTGGTACTAGTCTGGGCTGCCGTCGTAGACTCTTTACTTTGTTGCTGCCTTTTTCTATTTTGAAAAAAGTGACCAGCCTACTCTTTTTTATTTTTACTTTTGCTTTGTTATCTCTTTGCTACTGTTGTTGTGGCTCTTTTTTTTAATTTTTGCTTGTTACTTTTTTTTGCTTTTGCTTGCTACTGCGGCTGTAACTCTCCATGCAAAATAGTAAGTTGTTAACATATTATTTAAATATTTATCGAAATAGAAATTTATGCAAAATAATGAATAAGAAAATGCACTGTAGTCTGCGATGATTAAAAGTTCAACAATTAACATATTATTTTTTAAAATATTTTTATAACATATTACATATATATATATATATATATATATATATATATATATATATATATATTCATTAAAAATTCTAAACCGACTAATCCGACTAGTCCCCGAGTAGTCTGATTAATCCGTAGTCCCCACGAACCGACTAGCGGCCGACTAGCGATTTTTACAACCTTGTCTCCATCATGTTACATTTGATCCAAAGCTAAACCAGAAACTAGAACACAAACAGAGTTATGGAATTACCCACAATTAATAACCACCAAGTTTCAGACATTAGCATACATCGGCATCAAAGTCTAAGCATGTCCATGTAGGCTATTCTCACTATTTATGGTATATTACAGATCGAAGCAAAAACCCAATCTTGTAGAAACTAAGAAATGCAGACAGAATATTACAATGAACTCTTCTAATGCAGGTAATATGCAAATAATTGACCTCCATATGATGTAAATCTAGAGCAGGACTCGCACCAAATCATACCCTACAGCTCAATAAATCTCTCCTAATTTACAGGTAAAGATCAAGTTTGGCCATCATGTTACAGGTTATGATGAAGTTTCAAACATCTCCATCATGTTACATTTGATCCAAAGCTAAACCAGAAACTAGAACACAAACAGAGTTATGGAATTACCCACAATTAATAACCACTAAGTTTCAGACATTAGCATACATCGGCATCAAAGTCTAAGCATGTCCATGTAGGCTATTCTCACTATTTATGGTATATTACAGATCGAAGCAAAAACCCAATCATGTAGAAACTAAGAAATGCATACAGAATATTACAATGAACTCTTCTAATGCAGGTAATATGCAAATAATTGACCTCCATATGATGTAAATCTAGAGCAGGACTTGCACCAAATCATACCCTACAGCTCAATAAATCTCTCCTAATTTACAGGTAAAGATCAAGTTTGGCCATCATGTTACAGGTATGATGAAGTTTCAAACATCTCCATCATGTTACATTTGATCCAAAGCTAAACCAGAAACTAGAACACAAACAGAGTTATGGAATTACCCACAATTAATAACCACTAAGTTTCAGACATTAGCATACATCGGCATCAAAGTCTAAGCATGTCCATGTAGGCTATTCTCACTATTTATGGTATATTACAGATCGAAGCAAAAACCCAATCTTGTAGAAACTAAGAAATGCAGACAGAATATTACAATGAACTCTTCTAATGCAGGTAATATGCAAATAATTGACCTCCATATGATGTAAATCTAGAGCAGGACTCGCACCAAATCATACCCTACAGCTCAATAAATCTCTCCTAATTTACAGGTAAAGATCAAGTTTGGCCATGTGATACTCAAGGGGCCATTTTGATCCAGCAGCCTAACATTGAGGCCAGGGCTCGAACCCACACCAGTCCCAACCATTGATCCCAACTTATATGTTAAATAAAATAGTAAGAAAGTTAAACTCTTTGGAATGCATCATTACAGATCTAGAAGCAAAAAAAAAAAAAAAAAAATCAAATCAAATATCCATTTTAGAGAGTTCACCTCAATCTCTAATATATCTATATAAAGTTCTGGAACTCCCTCATCCTCAAACATCTACCAATCATATCAGAACTCGTATGTGTACTCAAAAGGCTGCAATATTCGAAAACCTGAATATAGAATGCATCCATTCATGTAACTAGACCTTTATAGTTAAACAGCAACAGGAACAGGGATCATTGAGATGAGAAAACACATACTTCAGCTTAGGCTACATGATATTTCAAAGGAGCATCTAGCGAAGTATCAAGTTGCTTGACAGTTCGTTCTTTAAATATTACTCCAGATAAATAGTTCCCATACACAAACAACAGTAACTATTAAGAGGGAAATTAGCCCTTCCACTTTCGTACACTATACCAAGCACAATATTTTTCGTCCCGCCGAAACGAATCTACATAACTCTCATCTGGCAGGGATTTAGCTGAAAGCTTTCGGAATTCTCCAGAATGTGGCAGAGTCTTCTTGAAGACTTTTGAAGTCACAGTAGCCTTCTAAAAGTTCTAGAATCTTCTCCGTAAATATCTAGGACCTAGTAACTTAGAATATTCTTATTCCAGAAATTTAGACCCTTGAGATCCTATAAATAAGAGGCTCATATGCTCCTCACCACCCAAATAGTTGTAAACTTTTTCTAGTATAGTGAAGTTTTCAATATTTCAATCTCTCTCTTTTGCTCTACATATTCTCATTCTCACCTTAGCCATCTAGCTACGCATTCAGAAAAGGCTTGCATGGGTCTTCGAGGAGAAAATTCGTGTGTTACACGAAACAAGGGGTAGGCAAAAACACTAAGTACGTGACAAGTGGTATCAGAGCGAAGATTGCTATCATGTCGACTTCGAAAAAGTCAAAAAGAGGCCCGTGCCGTCTTAGGAGAGGAACGGCAAGACCAACAAGAGGGACAATAGCAAGGAACCTACGGCGGAGCGTACCCTTAACGATCTTGCGGAACGCCTCGAGATCTTAGAGAGAGTTCAAGGGACGAGAATGTGCATGGGCTCCATGAAGCAATGCAACACGAGACTAGAGAAGTTCTACGATGGACTGGAAAGTAACGTCGCTTCGTCCATGGCAATATTCCGAAAGAAAATCCAAGATATCCGATACAAACTTGAGAAGGAGCTCAAGGCACATCGTGTAAAGTTAAAGACTTGCACGGGAAGGTCCGAAGACCATGGTTGAGTGTTGCGAAAAAATCGAGACCAAAGTTGCCATTTTGGATAAGGCTGTTGTGAACGGTAGACCATAGAGTACGTAGATACCAAAAAAGAAGACCGACGAGCCGAAACCCTTCAGTATGGTTCAAGATCCAAAGAAGTGGAGAATTTCTTGTGGAACGTGGAGCGATACTTTAAGGCGTTGCACATTGAGGATGAGGCCAAGAAGGTAAACATTACTTCACTTTACTTTACCGATAATGCTAAGTTAAGGTGACATCGTAGGTGGAAATAGAGAAGGGTTTGTGCTCGACTGGGAGTTGGAAGAATCTCAAGGGGGAGGTCAAGTCTCAATCCTATCCGGAGAATGTAGAGTTCGCGGCGAGACGGAGCTTGCAGCAACTCAAGCACACTGGGACGATCAAAGAGTACATTGAGAAGTTCAGACGTTTGATACTCGCAATACCTAGCATGGACAAGGATGATCGCTTGTTCTTCTTCCTTGATGGACTTCAACCATTGACGGCTAAAGAATTGCAGTGAAATGGTGCAAGACTTGAAAACTGTCGTGGCAGCAACCGAGAGTACAGGTGAAAGTGAAACGGTGAAAGTGAAACGACAACAATGTCAAGGCCAAGTCAAAGACTACCAAGAAAAATGGTGAGGGAGAGAAGGAGAGCTCTCTAAGGGAGGGTCCGTTCAAGGGAAACAAGCATGAAAAAGGTCCAATGACTACCAAGAAAAATGGTGAGGGAGAGAAGGAGAGCTCTCCAAGGGAGGGTTCGTTCAAGGGAAACAAGCATGAAAAAGGTCCAACCCAAACGGATAGTTTCGTGCTTTATATGTGAAAAAAATCACTTTGCTCAGGATTGCCAGAACATGAGCATGCGTGTCAATGTCGTCCCAAGCGATGATATGGAGGACGAGTAGGAAGTAAGAACGCACATGGAGCGTTGCGCTTACTCAACGTCGATAAGGCCAAGTCGGTTGTCTCGAAGACTCCCAACAGGGAGCTCATGTACGTTGACATGAGGATCAATGACATGAGCACAAGAAGGACGTTGGTTGATACGGCGCTAATCATAACTTCATCTTGGACGCAAAGGTTCGTCGCTTAGGTCTAGCATTAAAAAAAGTTTCAAGCAAGAAAAGGCGGGCAATTCAGAGGCGCATCTCGTACATGGAGTAGTCAAGAGAGTTCGCGTAGAGGTGGGATATTGGTCGGACGTTGCCAATTTCACTGCTACGTCATTGGACGACTTCAAGATGATACTTGACACAAATTTTCTAATAGCGGCAAAGACGGTTCTGATGTCATACTTGGAAGTCGTTAGTTTTATGGAGGGCTCGCCATGTATGGTGAGAGTTGCACGATGTGAGCCATCAAAAGGAAAAGCTCTCTGTCATTCAGCTCAAGGAGGGTAACAAAAGGGAGAGAGACTACTTGGTGATGCTCGAAACAAATGAGAACTTCGAGAAAGAAGACCATCCAAGCGAGACCAATGGTGTTACAAAGGAGTGCCCCGATGAGTCACTTCCACGGAGGGAGGCGGATCATGCTACCGAGTTGGACACGATTAAGGAGCATCTTGTGGATTACGAAGAGGCAGATGCGACAGATAGGTGTATGAAAGTGGACTTGCTGATGCAAAGAGTCGCTCAAGGATCGTGGTGGACATTCGGGTCGACAGAGGTGCAATTGGACTCGCGTGCGCAAAGGAATGAAGGACTATGTGTGCCCACGAGACAAGGTGGATCGACCTGATGGCCCGCTCAAGCCTCTTTATGTGCCGGAAAGGGTACAAACCATGGTGAAAGATGCGACGAACTAGTTTACTTTCGATCTTAAAGAAAAGACGGGCAAGTCCGGAGAGGGCCGCACGAGAAAGTCAAAGGAACGACATGCAACGACTATGTCTATGGAAGTAGAAGTAGTTCAGAAAATTGGTACACTCGTCGACGAAACAGGTTGGAAAGAATGTCGTGCACAACCGAGATGGATCTGTATAACCCTCATATGGCAAAGATTTAGCTGGATGCTTCCAAAATTCTTGAGAATGTGGTGGAGTCTTCCTGAAGACTCTTGAAGTCTCTATAGCTTTCTAGAAGTTCTACAATCTTCTTTTTATATATCTAGGACCTAAAATATTACCTAGAATATTATTATTCCAGAGGTTTCTTGTAAGGCCCTTGAGGCCTATAAATAAGCGGGAAGCTCATTTGCTCCTCACCATCCCAGTAGTTGTAAATACTTGTAATCTCTCTAGTAAAGTTCTCAATATTTCAATCTCTCTTTTGCTTCATATTTTCTTATCCTCGCCTTAACGATCTAGCTAAGCATTCGGAGAACACTTGCATGGGTCTCCGTGAAAGAAGTTTGTGCATCGCATGGAGCGAAATGTAGGCAAAAACACTAAGTTCGTGACAACTAGCACTCAATACATTTCCTCAGCACTCCAACAAAATATCAAGGAACTCAAATATCCATTTTTTCATGAACACTTATTTGTAAAAACTTATTTAGGTACTTCATTGTAATGCACTATTCTAGTGTTAAAAGTGGCAATAGAGAGAAGAAATCAAGGAACTAAAATATTACATGCAGTCCCTAAATATAATTTCAACAGCGTTGTTTAGGTATCTTTGGTCTTATTTCTACATAAAGTTCCTCTCCAAAGGAGAATATACTAAACCAAGCAGTAGCAAGATTCCAACCTTATTTCATACATTACTCTTCCCAAAGGAGAACAAACTGACCAAGGCAATCACAATGTTTAACCTTGTTTCAAGACAGTACATATACTAACCTTCATATCCGAATCTGCTTCTCAACGACCCCTCTCGAAAGCAACACGGGTCCTTCCTGATCCTCCTCCCTCGTAGTCATCCCTCATTGAAGACCCTGCACTTGCTTTCATAGTCCCACCGCCACCAATCTTGTCCATAGCCTTCTTTCCCTTCTTCACTTCCGTCAAGAACTGCTCCAACCCGAAAGGATCATTCTCCTCCTGCTTATCAAACTCCACTGGCCTCTCCCTCTTGCCAGAAGGCCTGTCTGAAGCCCCTGTGAACGCCTTGTCGGGCTTGAACCTCTCCGTCTTCATAACCTTCTCCAACTGCTCGTCTGCTCCACCATACATATCAGCATCAGTATCTTTCTTCGGCCTGAAGAGCGTAGATAGTGTAGGCTGAGCCGTGAACAGGCCCTTGTCATATATATTGTACTGATCATCTGCAGCGAATCCAGACTCCATTCCCTTCTCCTGGTTGAACAGCCTCTGGTCATACATAACCTCCCCAGTTCGTCCGGCTCCAGTGTTCGCCATCCCGAGAGCAACCTTCTCGCTAATATCCCTGTCCCTATCCCTCGTGATCTTACTCTTCTTTCCCATAGCTGCATCCTTGGCTTCCAACCTCCTCTCCCTCTCCCTCTCACGCCTCCTCTCCTCGCGGATCTTATCCCTCTGAATCCTCTCCTCCCTCTCCTCCCTCGTCTCCTTCCGCTGCTCGTGGTGTTCCGGCCTCATATCGTCGTCGACCATGCCGGTCCTATCGACAGAAACATGTGCAGCAGAAGCCACCACGTTCCCCTTCTCAGCCTTCTCCGCACGGGCCTTTGCTGCCAAGTTACGGAGCTCCTGCTCCTTCCTATCCTTCTCCTTCAGCATCAGCTCCCTCTGCACCTTCGACCTCATCGCAACAGCCTCCCTCGCCTTCTGCTCAGCCACGTACAGGGCCTCCGACAACTTCGCAAAATTATCATTAATCTGCACCTCTTGGAGCCCCCTCCCATCAGCCGCGAGCCGCTTGTCAAGCGGAATCGTGTACCCCTTGGGATTCTTCCAGTTGGAGATGCAAGGAGGGATCTTCCAGTCCTGCTGGTCCTTTACAGTGACCGGCCTTGGCGGGGAGTGCATGACAGGCACGGGCGGGGAGCCCGATGCCTTTGGGACCCTCTTATGCTTGAACTTGGGCGGCTCCAACGGGTCGACGGGCATCTCCACCATCCTTACAATCCTCTCCTTCGCGCCCGAATTGAATGCAGCCGACTGCTGTGAAGGCTTGTACTTGATAAACTTCGACTCCGACGACTGGGTTGGAACATTCTTCGGCTGCGCAGCGCTGAGACGGACGTTGACGATCTTTTCCAGCGCCGCCTTCGTTCGCTCCGTGGTCTCCTCGATCTCCTTCTGCAGCTCCTCATCCTCCTCGTCCACCGGCTCCTCTTTCCCGATCTTCGGGACGAGATCTTTATGCTGCGAATAGACGATCTTCGAGGAGTTCTCGTTCTGCTTGACGACGGCATCGAACGCGACCTTCCCGCGGGAGTCAACGGTGAGGGCGAGGATGTTGGAGCCGGGCTTGGAGTCCTTGCGGCCCATGCCGAGGGGGTACTGCGCGACGAGGATCTCGGGGAAGGCGCCGCCGTCGCCGAAGTCCTCTGGCTTGCGGGGGACGAAGCCGGAGCGCTTCCCGTAGGGCGGGGCGGGGTTCGGCTTCACCGCGGCTGCGGGGGAGTCCGAAGCTTCGGAGGAGGAGCTGAAGCGCTCCTTGAACCACGAGTCCTTGGAGTGGTCGTAGAAGGAGGAGGAGGTGGACTTGGCCGGGGGGAGGAGCTCCTTGAGAGCCGCCATGGGGATGCTCCGCGCTTCGACTCCTGTAAAAAAAAAAAAAAAAAAAAAAAAAAAAAAAAAAAGAAGTGAAGGGATCGATTTAAAAAACTAAATAAACCGTGGATCTTGACGGAAAATTTGGGAAACCTTTTGTTGATGATCGATTCTCTGAGGTTTGCTTGCTGGAAAACAATAGAGGAAGGGGAAATTAGGGTTAGGGTTCCGATAAATTGAAGGGAAGTGGTGGCGATAAATTGGGAAAGTACTGGAGGGAGTCAGGGACGTGACGATAAATAAAGAAGAGGATATTTATGTATGTCGGTTATGCCCCTAAATTACCATAGACGCATTTTTAGTCTTTCAACCGACAAATATAATTTGGAACTTATTTTTGTAATTTGCCTAATATTTTAGTGTTATCTATTTTAGTGTTATCTGATCCGAGTCGGACCTGAGACCCCGACCGGCTTTGTCATAACCGGATCCGAACACAGCATCGGTTGGTAAGGTCCGGCTCTTTATAGCGTAAAAAGTTTAAATGTAAGGGTAGTCCAAAATTTGCTTCAGTACAGTCCAGTTTCCAATTTTATTGTGACCTGTTCCAATTTTCTTTTTTTCTTCTCTCTTCAACGGCGGAGGGCTCGGCTCACCAATGCGACACTGGGGTTAGAGCGACGGCTGATCTAGAGGTCACCGGTGGTTGGGAAGCTCGAGAACGTCGCCAGAGGTCAGCGGCTCGTAACGGATGACTCGGACGACTGCGCGGAAGAGCACAGGAGGTGGCTCGTCATCGGGCGTAGGCAAGACACGACGGTGGTGGTCGCTGCAGGTGGATGGGGGCGCGACTGTGCGACGGCACGGGGTGGGATTGCTGGAGACGGCGGTGGTGGTCGCTGCAGGTGGTGGATGTGGGGGTCCTAGGTGGAGCTAGGTGGTGCAGGGGAAATTGTTGGAGACGGCGATCCTAACATGCCAACAAAGTTGGAAAACGACGAGTAGATTAGGACTGTGAACAAAGTTGACAATTCTATCTAACTTCCTGTTTGGACGTAGGACTGCCAACAAATTTTCCAGTCCTTACACCAAGTAGGATTCCCAACAAAGTTGACAATCATACTTTATGTTATGTGAGACTCGTCTCACAGTATCGATATTTATATACGGATACGTATTTTGTACTGCATTTCGTATTTTTTTGGTTTCAGAACGCTTTAAAACATTTTCCAAAATTGTAGATTTTTTTCCTGGCCGGCATACCGCCATTATATCGGTATATACCGACGGCATACCGCCATTATATCGGTATATACCGACATATTTTCTATATTTTAGATATTTCCGATTTCAGATATTTTTTTGAATAGTATTTTCGATATTTTTGTGAATAGTATTTTGGATATTTTGATGAATAGTGTTTATATGCACCATATTATCCAATGGATACTTGATTTTTTTTTTATGGCCAAAATTGACTTAGAATGTGACATGAATCACGATCCAACGGTTACGATTAATTCACCCATTCTATATATACCCATTGACTTTCCCTCTCTTCTATCTTTTCATTCCTTCTTCATTTCCTCTTCACTCTCATTCCTCTTCCTCAAGCTTAGGAAAGCTTGGCCTTGAGGCCTAGAGTGTGGTTTCGGAACCCCTCTTGGTGGTGGATAGAAGATTAGGATTGGTTGTTAAAACCTAGGCAAGTACATCTTACTCAAATGTGATATGATCCTGCTTTATTTTTGTTTTCCATAGAAACTAAAGTTTTGTTGTTCTATAATATGTTTCTCTAAATTATTAACATATTTAGTATATAGCACTTTTGGTTTTGATCGGTGGTATTGCGTAGATATAAGTTTATAGATGTGATTTTCAAGTATTTTGAGTTATTCATCTATCAAATGTTTTAATTTGTGAAAACTAATACTTCCATGTTGTAAGAAATTCTATTCTATGCAATTTTGACTTTTGAAAATCTGAATTTCGATTTGAAATTAGATTTTTATGGCCGAAACAAGTTTTGTCATTTTTTCAAAATTTTGTTGTTGTTTAGATAAATGGAATTCCGACGGAATGCCGATTTTCTGCCCAAAAACTTATTGTCTTTTGGCCGAAATACCGCCGGAATACCGTCGGTATACCGAATTAGGCTATTTTTGTCTGTTTTTGTCCGTTTTTGTCCGTTTTTTATATTTTTTTGATTGTAATAAACTCTTAACATATTAGATGACCTTGTATAGTTAGAGAATGATTGGGTACCTATATATACTTGACACTCATAGATGTGCACAAATTGTTCTATACCATGTACTTATCTTAAATGATTTTTCCTACATACCATGATATAGTTCCTATTTGATTTTCTGATATGCCATGATATATTTTCTTATTGATTTTTCCTACATGCCATGATATGCAATGCCATGCCATTCTAGATTTTATTGTCCAGTACATGTATTGTCTAGATGTACATTGATTGATAGTAGTCTATCATGACGTACTCACGATTACCGTATATGTCCATATTGATTTAGTGGCTCGTAGTAGCGCACTCCCGTATTGATTTTCTGATTGACTTCTATATTGAGATTGAATTCATGGTCTTTATTGACACCGTGGATTTAAATTGTTATATGTCTAATCTATTTGCATTTTGGCAATGGACAATCGAGTGTGGGTATTGTCTATTGTATCGCACATAATGTGCATTGAGAACATTTGCCAGAGATATCTCGCAAATGACTTGTACCCATGACTCGTCATTATAGGACGATTCTTGAGTGTCCACGACTTAGGCATTGAAAATGAATCTTATAGATAATTGACTAGTAAACTCATATAGATCATTGGGAGGGGAGGACACTTCATGCTACTGCGACTCGGGTCGTTGTGGGTCCCCACAGTGGCAGGGATAACCCCGATTGGCGTGGGCCCCTGACATCTATTGATTGAGTAGATGTTTATCTACTAAAGATATATTTGTTTTTGAGTAAATGTTGTTTGTCTACTATTGATAGAGATTATTGATTGGTTGTATTTCTTTTCTTTCTACAGTCGTCGTCCCCTTGGCCACCCGAGTTACTGCATCGTTGGTGATAGTGAAGTCCCTCAACTTGCATACTAGTAATTAGGATTGTGATAATCATAGCTAGCTAATGATAGCAAGTCGTAGACATTGATTGGCTATGCACTTTTGGTTGTGCGTTACTTTATATGCTCTATGTGTCGGTGAGTGGCCAGAGGCTAAGTTCTGTTCGAGAAAGGCTCTGCAACCCCGGTCCTTATTTGGTTTAAGGGTTGTGGCTCCGATTTCTAGTAGTTCCTAAGTCCCTTATTGCTTATCGGATTATTATGTTCCATAGCTATATTGTTCAGTATTTTCATTCAATCATTTATATTCTCAAGATACGTGCATTGGTACCGCACTAATCTCGACCCGCATTTATCTATTTCTGTCATTATGTTGTTGTATTGTTGTTGGACTTTGTCGTTCACCTCGAGCCTTCCTTATGGTACTTGTTATTTGGGGGTTTGACCCCACTGGTTTTGCATGGCCAGGTTCCATATTTGATCTCGAGGATCTACCGTCTTCTTCTTCGGATAGTTCGCATTCAGAGGACCGACACAAATTGGTGAGTAGGTTACCTTATCTCCTACTCCATTGTTGTATTTTTATTTGGTGGTGTTTAGCCAAGGACATGTATTAGTCCTTGTATCCGGGTGTTGTTTCCTCCGTCTTCGTATAACATAGATGTATATTCTGGACCATGACTAGTTGTACATTTATGTATCTTTGGTATATTCAGTTGATGTATCTTTTCATTATGTCAACTCTCATGATTATGTATGTATTTTTGTTTGTGACGCCTTATCCATCTCATATGTGATTCACTCTTTATCGCTTCTTATGTTGATTGGATGGAGATAGGATTTGTTTGACCTTAGGAGTCGTCATTGGCATGCTAGAGTCCACCCACTTGTCTTCTAGACAGCTTTGATCGTATATTGGGGTACTGGCGTACTCTAATATACGTAGCTGGCTTTGTTTCGCCCTCGATCTCCATTATTTTGGTTCTGGGATGTGACATGTTAGGACTGCCAAAAGGTTTGCAGTCCTAACATAAAATAAGACTATCAACTTTGTTGGCAGTCCTACTTGGTGTAAGGAAGTTGGCAGTCCTGAAAGAAACTGAAAAAAGCCTGAAGTAACAAATAAGAATGATAAATTTGTAAATATTTTAAAAGAATTTGACCAACTCCAAGTAAAACTCGAAATGTGTTTAGAAATTAGTCCGTAAAAATTAGGGCCGGACCGCACACATGTTTGTGATGAACGGATAGGCTATAGTCTTTTCTGTAAAGAAACTCTATGTTATTTGATTACTCGTAAATGATTACATACAATATATGTTGTATGTATTGTAAAGCAAACAAATGGAGATAGAAAATTTCTTCATTCACTTGTATCACAAACAACTTGAAAAGAGCCTTTATATAGGCTTACAATAAAAGTTTAACATCATCATAACAATTAAAGGAGAAATGCCAAAAGGCATAGGTTATGGATAACCAAATGTCATAGGTTATAGATAACCAAAAGACATAGGTTATATAGACCAAATAATTATGGTAAATTATCCATATTTACAACACTCCCCCTTGGATATTCACCATTAATTAGTTGGTGTATGCGCATTTGTTGTCTCGTTAAAACCTTACTAAGAAAAATCCAGTGAAAAAAATCTTAGTCAAGGAAAAAGAGTACAACGCGCAAAACTCAAAAATATTCTTCATGGGTCATACTCCCCCTCGATATAATGGATTTGACTTCATTTGACCACTTTCGTCCTTTGGAGCTAATGTGCATAAAATAATTTTGGTGGAAGTTGCTTATTCGATCTCCTCGATAAATCCCTCTTGGAATTGTGTAATGCAAGCCGTATTGTCTTTGAATATTATTGTAGGCTTACCTGTAACTGTGAGTAGTTGACAATTTACTCTTATATGATGAATGATAGATCGCAAGCACATACTTTCTCTTGTTGCTTCTTGTAATACAATTAATTCTGCATGGTTAGAGGAAGTTGCTACTGAATCTTACTTTGTTGGTAGTCAAGATATAGTTGCATGGTTATTAATAAACACATAACCTGTTTGGGAGCAACCCTTATGAGGGTCAGAAAGATATTTGAATCTGTACAACCAACTAGACAAAAATTGTTAGTGGAATCACATTTATAAAATAATCTCATGTTAGTTGTTCCATGAAAATATCTCAATATGTGTTTAACCCCATGTCTAAGTGTAGGTGCAAAAACTATATCTAGATAATAAATTAACAGAAAATGCAATATCCGATCTTGTGCATTGGCTAGATATAGTAGTGCTCCAATAGCACTTAAATACGACATTTCTGGACCAAGAACTTTTTTATCTTCTCTCTTTGGTTGTAATGGACATTTATCCAAATCTAACCTGCGTACAACCATCGGTCTACTTAGTGGATGTACTTTATCCATTATGAATCAGTTTAAAATTCTTTCAATATATCGAAAAATGATGCACTAATATCCCACTGGAGCTTCGTTCTATTTGCAAACCGAGACCAAGCTTTGTCTTTTTCCAAGTCTTCATTTCAAACTCATTTTTCAAATAGTTTGCAGTTTTTTCCAATTCTGTAGTAGACCTGATTAGGTTTTGTAAGCCCCCTGAA
Source organism: Iris pallida (assembly GCA_029216955.1). NCBI lineage: Eukaryota > Viridiplantae > Streptophyta > Magnoliopsida > Asparagales > Iridaceae > Iris > Iris pallida. The sequence goes on along the minus strand of JANAVB010002195.1, from coordinate 473,287 downwards.
TTTCAGGGTTAATTTTTATTTTTCTGAATAAATTATTTTCGATAAATGTTTTATTATTTAATTGTTTAGATCATTAATGTACCTTTCCATGACTTTGATTTCTGGAGCGCCAGGGATACCAATCTCTGTAAACTCTCTTCACGAGTTTTGAAGTAGACAAGATTATCTTCGTTTTGATATATCATGTCCCACTTGAACTCGTTCCCTTGTGCTCTTTTTGTATCGCGCAACTTCGGGTCAACTTAGACCAATTAATCGTTGAATAATTATTCCTACTTTTATCTTCGATCATCGTTTGCACGTCACCGTGACTTTTAATTTAGGAGCATGAGACCAGTCATTTTCTCAGAACTGTTTGCCATTAAAATTTTTTGATTGTAAATTTTAATACAAACAGAACAATGTTACAATATAGGACTTAGATATAGTCCTAGGAGTACACTTTTGTTTAATCTGGGTCCCTTGTGCCGATGGAGCGAGTGGTAATGCGTTAACTCCGTTGACGATCTGACGACGGTTATCGGTTCTCTGAAGACTTGGATTGCTCTGGGTGCTGGAGCTTGCTGAGAGGAGGAAGACGTTGAGTGTCTGTATCTGCCTATCTGGTGTTCGTTCGTTGTGTAGGTAGGTCGGTCCGTCTATGTGTGTGGAAGAAGGAAATAATCCCTCTATTTATAGTTTTGCAGGCAGGCTGCTCATGCGCGCATGTAGGATACGCCTGGTCGTGGGGACGCCACGTGTTGATTGCTGATGGAGGCGTATGAACGATGCACCCTGATCGTGGGGTTGAATTCTTCATGCTGCTGTTGTGGACTGGCACGTAGCAGAGGAGAAGATCTTTCTGTTGCTGAGATCTTAGGTGAGTAGAGTCAAAGGACACGTGTCATCGACCCATGGCTCGGAGATCTCTGATTTGATGGGAAATGATCTGGTAGGATGCGCCTAGGATTTGGCGCATGAGGAGGCTTTGGCACGTAACCTTTAGGAGTCACGAACCATTCGGGACGCATGGCTTTTGAGGCACATGCGAGGCTTCAATAATGACTTAACTCCTGTCTTTCGGGATCAGAGAGAAGTCTGGGGCGCATGGCTTTTGAGGCGCATGCAGAGCTATGGTGACTTTCCTTCTGTCTTTAGGAATCAGTGAAAAGTTTGAGGCGTATGGCTTTTGAGGCACATGCAGATTCGGACACATGGCTGTAGAGGCGCATGCGAGTGGTTGGGCGGCCACGTGGCAGTAGCCGTCGGAGGAAAGTAATGATGATGCTGACGTTGGCGACGCTTCGTCTTCTGAAAAAACTGTCGACTGTTCAGACTTCGGGAGGCGTGCTGTCAACTCTGTCAGTTCAGCATTTAATGTTTGTGACATTCATTGGACAGCTGAGTGGGCACATCGGTTGGCGTTCTACTAGGCGTATGGGGATGCATCCCCTGTGATGCGCTTGGTACTGAAGGGCGCGTCTGTGTGATGCACGGTCTGGCCGGCGCATCTGCTTCGTGACACGTCTTTAATGGTGCGACTGTTACGATCTTCGAGTGCTTTAAATAGCTGTTTTGACTTAGCTGAATTCGAAGCGTCCGGTTCATCCATTTAATGCAAATTTATTGCACGAAATTCGGAGAGCCATCCACTTGGCGCATGGGTTTGATTTGCCCGGCCTATAAATAGTGGCATGGAGAGAGTTTGCTTCTCGTTCTCTCACGTTCTTTCAACATAAAATTGTTTACTCGAATGCATTCTGTTGACGAGATGCTCCCGAGGGTGAAATGCGACGCCATGTCTTCATTGATGCACTTGAAGGTGACTGTTACATCCAAAAGTCGGGGTCGAGGGCTTCCGAGGCAGACGGAAGGTGCCTGTTGCATCCAAAGATAGGGATGCTCGGGCCTCGTCTTCATTGTGCAGGAAGAGCCGTAGATCGGAATTGCGGTGCTGCGGCTTTGGTGGCTCTTTCTTCCTTCAAAATGGGTGTAGCTCATTCTGGTTGTGTTGAAAGCTGCTCCTTTAGCCGCGGTTTCGATTACGGTCTTCCTTGGCCTTTGGAGACTCTTTCGAAACCTTCCCTGGCCACAGGTTGGCTTGTGGTTCTTTTCCCTTCCTCGGTTTGGGAAGCTCTTCCTCCAGCTAGAGGGTTGATTGCCACCCTCGTTCTGCTCAATAAATGCTTCATTAGTCAAAGCATTTAGACGGCGGTGAGCCTGGCTGGAAGAGCGGCACATAACTGGGCTGCTGAAGGGATGCACATAACTGAGCTGCCAAAGGGATGCACATAACTGAAAATGTACATAACTGAGTTGCTGAAAAGGATGCGCCTTGCTGAGGGCGCATGGTGATTACTGTGCCTATTTGAGGGCGCATGGTGGCTGCTGGCTGTAGACTTAGGATCTTTTCTTTTGTAGAAATTCTTCTTTGTACAATCTTTTCTAGATATGTAATAGACTTTTATATGTAATAAAAAGTCCATTTTCAATGTCTATATTTGTTGTTTTTGCTGTGTGAAGTACTTTGTCCGAGCTGTGGTGTATGTAGTGTCTGGCGCATAGGATTTCTGGTCCTGAAATTCTATGCTTCTACAAGACCCCCTTCAAAGTTTTCAAAACTTTTGGATAAGTTTTGGAATACTTTAAATAATAAGCATGGAGGTTGGGGCGCATGACTGCCGAGGCGCATAGCCGCGCATCAGTGATGGGATGCATGCTCTGCTCAATTAATGCAAATGATACCGCCTCGATAACCAAGAAAGATTAATAATGATCTTTTTGGCTTTTTATTTGCGGTTATCTCTTTACAGAACCCGAGGCGACGGCTGAGGTCACACTTCATCGATTCACGCGTGCATCCAAGCCCTATAAATAGGCGAAAGATGGAGAGAGAGAGAGAGAGTTTTTTTCTCCTTGCTTTTGTTTTTAGAGTTCTTCCTCAAAACCCTAACTTTCTTCTCTCAAGCAATGGCTCCCAAGACTCCTCGTGGCGGTACTGGACGAGGCAAAGGAAAAGAGCCTGTAGAGGCTGTCGCGGCTGACGTTCCCCGTCGGCCTGTCGAAGTTCGGTCGGAAGTAGTTGGTGAGTTTCATTTTACGTACACCAACGCACATAGACCTTGAGTCTTTGATGGTGTGCCGAGGTTTTTGCCGCCGACGCACATGGGTTTAGGCCCTGAAGTTGTGCCGAGGCTCCACCGCTGATGCACATGGGTTTACACCCTGATGATGCACCGAAGCTTCTTTTTCAGACGTGCTATACGCTTTTGATGAGACTCAGATTCTTTCGTTGTTTCTAACATTTTCGAATCTTTGCTAGTGTCGTTGACTATCCCACTCTTGAATGAAGTGCTTCTGAACGATGCCCTCTGCCAGATGGGAGTAGATTATGATGAGGAGGTGATAAATCCTGCTCGAACTGCTATCAGGCTAGATCAGCCTCCCGAGAGAATGACTCAAATCTAGAAACAATCGTATAGGTTCCTCAAACGGATGATGGAGCGTGGTGTTTTGAAGTCTGCCACATCTGATAAAGTGACCTTCTTGAAGCCTGAGTTCCTATTTGGGGACCGCCTTACCTCTAAGCAAAGGTGTTGAAGGTCAAGGAAGACTGGTTCTTTACAGCAAGGGGAGTACACATGACCGTTAAGCAGCTCGAACGCCAATGGCCTCTGGCGGCTTTCTGTCGTCTTGCTTCCAAGAGGAGGATGTCTTGGGATCTAACTCCATCTCAGGGGGGAGCGGTGGCAGGCATCCTAAAGATCGACTCTACCTCAGATCAAAGGGATACTTTGACCGCCGTGCGGGCTAGGCCTTCTTTCACCTGGCGGACTCTACGTCCTGGGAGCATTTATAGTGATGTTTCCGCCAATACATTTGCCTTTGGCGCTTCGACTTTCGCCAATCGCATGCTTTTGATGGAGCGATCGTACCCGAAAGGTGAATTTCAGGTAGAGGGTTGGTGTCATTATGTTGCCAAATGGGACAAGCTGACACTCTGGATGTTGTCACGGTTTTAAACCGAGCTCCAAGAGATGGGGCTGATTGCCGCGATCCGTGCTACTCAGGCAGGTGTCGACATCAACCGGCATATATTCCTCGCGCTTCTGGAAATGTTCGATACCCATACCGGGACCTTCTTCACTCCGGTGGGGGAGTTAGGCCTTGCTCTTCATGAAATGCATGAGGTATCAAAGCTCCCTTGGGGATCAGAACCCTATGAGGAGTACTTCCCGACGAACGAGGAATTCCAAGTCCTGGAGGACAAAGCTGAAGAAATGATGGCCGTCTTCAAGGAAGTAGCGAGTCATCATTACTATATGCAGAAGAGGGATAGGAGCGGATCGCAGCCTCATGTGACCGCCTGGAGGGATTATGTCTTCAGTCACGACAAGGAGAATCCCTCTCTATTTACCACTCCGCCAGCGCTTTCCCGTAGCGAAGTGTTTTCCAAAATGAGCAGGTTAGGTGAGAAGAATCCCCGTGAGAACGAGGACCAGCAATCGGATGAACGCTCCTACAGCTGTTTTTGGCACATAACTCATCGGATGTCGTTGAAAGCAGTATTAGCTGCATATCTGATGGTTTGGCTTCGAGATTACGTTTTCTCGGGCGGGTCGGGCTCCGTAGAGAGGGTAACCCGGAACTTAATCCTGCCAGCAGTGAAGTTGGTTTTCGGCCGGCGTTTGGCTCTTCTCCCCGCGATGGTGTGTAACCTGCTACGAGGTTTACGGGAGTTTGCAGGAAACGTGGTTCATGACCGCGGTAGGAATGACAACTTCCCACGTGCCGAACTGCCATTTTACTATCTAATGGGGTGGTTGATTTTACACCATCCAAATGTAATGAGTCCGGGTTCTGAAGAAGACCATAGGGACGAAGATGCATTCCTTCGTCGTTTCCACCGGAGGAGCTGGTTACATTCTGGCATTCCCGTTTGTAGGAAGGTTTTATCTCGCCTTCAGGGGTGGGAGATCACCAAAGTAGGACCTGTCTTCTCGGGTTTTGAGGCCGATGAGGATTTGACGGGTTCGGGTGAAGACGCCACCACTCTGCATCCATGGGGATTCCGTTGGTTGCAAAGTATTTGGCCATCCCATATGGTGTACCGGAACAGAAATCAGTGCTATCTGGAACCGTACTTACCGAGTCGCTTTGTACGGCAATTTGGTTATGCGCAGCTGATGTTGGATAATCCCAGTATCACCCTGGGGGATGCTGGAAGTTTGTTGGATGGTGCACGATCTTGGCAATACTACAATGCTGGATGTACCGGAGCTCGGTTTACGCTGCCTGTCCAGAATCCGCGGCCGCCCATTCTTTACTCGGCCGCCAAGTTTTACTGTGTTATGGCTGCCGTGCCTCCCGGATATGATAGGGAGACAAGTCTTGTTGCAGGCACCCCGTTAGCGGTGACTGGGCATGTATCGGCTAGGGCTCGATCGCACCGTCCACCGGAGGTGGGTCATCAAGGTTCCCCTGTCGCGTCCACAGGGGGTCAGGCCGAACCTCCGGTGGATCAACCGAAACGACGTACGGGTGTAGAGGTTGGCTCTTCTGCGTCAAAGAGGCAGAAGAAGACATCGTCACCGACTGTGTCGTCAGACTCGGCATCTGCAGAGGTAAGGATGTCCCACATAATCTGGTTTAGATTCAACATTTCATGTAACCAATGCTTCCTTCTTGTAGGAGCCGCTAAAAGAAGGCCCCGTACTCCAAAATCTGGTGGGAGCAGGTTAAAGAAGATGGCGGGCTCATCTGAAGTACGCATCCCGCCGATTATGATGTCTCCCATGGGGGAGAATCCAGAGGATGTTGTTGTCGTGGAGATTCCAGCATCCTCAGATTATATCAGAAGGGAAGCTGAGGATGTAGCAGCTTCCGAGATGATAAAGGCCGCAGCGGGGGCCTTGGATGCCGAGGGTCTAGCAGACGCGAGGCTTCCTGGTGATGAAGTGGGGTGGAGTTCGTCGTCCTCGGATGACGTTGCTCCAGAGTTGCAAGAGTCTGTTGCGAGGGCAACAGATATGGTTGGAACAGAGAAGAGGGTTGATTTCCCTCCTTGTTATGATGAGGGGAGGTCGGCTGTAACATTGCCGAGCCCTACCCCGGACTCAGCAGCGGAAGCTGAGGTGGCTACCGATCAGGAGGTAGCAACAGATCCTGTCCCTGTAGAGGGATTTGATGAAGAGGCTGAGACTCGTCTGCCGGTCCTGACTCCTAGGGCGAGTCAGGAGACAAATGTTGATCTCCCCGTTCTGCCAGGAGAAGTATTGGCTGTTGATAGGATGTCGGGGGATGAAGAGACGGCCACTAACGTCGGGGGTTCTTCCGAGTTTGGGAAGGGTAAAGGTTTGATGGAACCCTCTGTTGCTCCTTCCACTTGGGGTACTATTTCGACGCCTGTTTCGGCTTCTTCTGTTCCTGTGGCTCCTCGGACTAGTAGTCAGGCCCCTGTTGATGAAGAGCCTATTGATGCCGAGGTTCAAGCCTCGCAGGTTGAGGTTGGCGGGTCTTCTTCCGGTCCGCTAACTAGAACGGCTCCTCCGACTCCTGCCATGACGCCGCAGGTGCTAGCGGATGCAGATGAATACATGAAATTCATCATCGAGGCAGTGTATAAAATGTTGCAGAGGGAGGGGTGTCGGCAGTGATGGATGCCAACGGGAGCTTTGCGACGGCAAGAACTCTGGCATTGCCTCATATCAACCTGATCCGCATTCACCAGGGCCACGATCATATGGTCGACATTCTGGAAGCCTCGGTGGCCGAGTTGGACTAGCGGCTTTCCGAATTACAGCGCATCCAGCGAAATGACCTCTCTGTCCTGATAGATGCGGAGAAGGAGAAGCTGATCGCCGAGATTGAGTCTTCTTACCAGGCCACTGTGAGTGTCTGGGAACATGAAGTGGCTGAGACTGAAGCTGCAGTGGAGCAGTTGTCTCAGTCTGTACGAGAGACAGTGGAGGCGCGAGCTGTGTTAGACACTAGTATCACGGAGATTGATGCCCAGATCCGTCGCCTTGAGGACCAACGGGCCCGACTTCTATTAGACGTCGAACGTGTCCAGGCTGAACACGTAGCATTCAAGAATGAGGAGGCAGCTTTCACCCACCGGGCTCTTGTTTTGGCTCAGCAGCGGCAGCAGCTGGATGAGAAGCATGAAAATGATACTTCTCCTGAGGCTATTGAAGCGATGCGTCAAGAAGCTGAACGTCGAGTCCTGGCGACTGTGGAGACTCGGGCGGTAGACCTGAGGCGTCGGATTGAAGATCTTTCAGCCAATCCTGGGGATGTTTAGGGATTGTAGTATCTTCTTTTCATGTATTTGTAACTCTTGCTGGGGATGGTGTAGTCCTTTACTCTCCCTTTTTTTAGAAAATAAAGAAGTACACAATTCTCTGTGATGTGTTCAATTTTGCTTTGTCATGAACTTTGATGATTTGTGTGGACCTATTATCTTTTGCGCACCTTAGTTTCTAGGTACAGATAATAAGTTGGAGAGAATCGACATGTTTGCTCAGAGGTAATGTGGACGTGGCAAAATGGGATTCAAAATGATAGGATCTTCCCACTCAGAGGTGTTATGGACGTGGTAGGAATGACTCTAGAGGATACGCGGAACTACTCAGAGGTAATATGGACGTGGAAGTTCTGCGATTAATGTACAGCAACGCAAGGGTTGTCTGTACGGGATGTTTACTCAGAGGTAATGTGGACGTGGTAAACATGATGGGTAGCATAGTCTTATGGGATGTAAGATTCCGCTTTGTAGGGTGTAGGGGGACAACTCAGAGGTGATGTGGACGTGGTTGTCCTTCTACTGGAGGATGCTACGGAACAGCTGGGTTCCGAAAGCGTATGATTTTGTGAAAGGGAATTGTCTGTGAGTCCTAATGATTGGGTCCACAGATCCCCGGGTGGAATCACATGTCTGAGAGATGTCAAGAGTAGTACTTCTTTAGGAACTTGCCGTTGATGGGCATCATGAACAAGTTCCCATTAGATTTGGCGAGGCGGTAAGTGTTAGCCCAATGATTGTATCATGTTTTTGAATATGGTTAATATGTTAAGTTTAGCATTTCTTTATCACTAATCTTCATACTATCGCTATAGCATTTCTACTTATACTTATACCTTTGGTGATATGTGCCTATTGGTTTACATATTAGTGATGAGATTATCTATCTTAAATTTAATCGGGTTGCCAAAATCAAAACTATGTTTTTGATTGTGGTCATTCAATTAAGTTTAATCATTATGATATCACTAACATTTATGCTATCACCTTAGCAATTATACTTAAACTTCGCATAGTCCTAATGTGCTTTTATCTTATCATTCTTGCTACATGTATATTGCTTTATTCGTCTAACATGTATTTGCAGAAAAGCAATTAACAAGATCAATGTGGACATATGCAATACAATGAAGAAATCTTCATGGGCCAAAGACGACGGATCCCACAAGATTTCTCTGAACCACCCGACGACATCTCCGGAGCCACGCACTCGGGGGTTCCGCTGCCCGGTCAGCGGACGGGGGTCGAGGGGGCAGTGCCCCTCGTCGGGGGTTCGGGGACGAAGCCCCCGAAAGGTATTCAGTTTTTACAAACTGGATATCTTTGGACAGCTGCCGCCAAGGAAAAAAGCCACCACCTATCAAAAGAAGAAGCCAAGCCATGCCATCATCATTTCAAGACTCTGAAGAAGCCTGCACCTGCCTAAGTTTATCTGGAGTCTATAATGAGTCTTAGGAATTATTGTAAACACAAGAAATGGATGGCAAAATCGAAAGCTATGGCAGAAATAAGCCCAGGATCATTTTTGGTGGAAAACGGCATACCGACGGTATACCGGTGTATACCGACGGTATACCGATTTTTGTTCACAGAAAGTTTCTGTTTACAAAACCGGCATACCGACGGCATACCGGTCCATACCGACGGTATACTGCTTCCGAAACGTTGAAATTCCAACGGTCGGATTTCCAGCCATTAATGATCCTAACGGCTATATTTCTAGCCGTTGCAATCCCAGACCGGTATACCGCCGGTATGCCGGATCATACCGGCGGTATGCCGGTTCGTGACTGAAAAGTTGCCTTTGGCTCTTTTCAATGCTTTGGTTATAAATAGCCTTGAACCCCTTCATTCAAGGTTGATGCTTTGAGCCTAAAAATTTCTAAACCACCAAAGCCTATCCGCAAACAACTCTACAAAGCTTTCATTTGCCATTCACAAATTGTGTTAGAGTTATTGAGTTGAAAAGTGAGATCTTCATCCTATTGTATAAGGAGATCAAAACCTATTGTGAAAGGTTGAAGTTGGAGAGTCTTCGTATCCAAACTCTCGGTTGAAGTTGGGGAGTCTTCGTATCCAAACTCTCGGTTGAAGTCGGAGAGCCCTTCGGATTAAAGCTCTTGTGTAAGAAGTTGGCGAGTTCTTCGGATCCAAACTCGTGTGTAACTATTTTCTTAAATAGTGGATTAAAGCCGGAGAGAGTTCCGGGACTGGACTGCCTCTTAGGAGGATACTAGGATACATCGGGTGTCGGTATTGTGTTTGCTTCTTCTCTTGCACTTATATTTTTAAATTGCCAATTAGCTTGTGCTAAGTGCTTGATTAGTTAGCTTGACCCTATTCACCCCCCTCTAGGGTTCCTACAGTAAGCACCGTTTGAGTATACCGTCTCTACGATGAAAGGTCCTTCCCACTTGGGCTCGAACTTTCCTGGTGTCTTGTGAGTCAACACCATCGGCCTTCTGACTGCCAAAACCAGGTCGCCAACTTGGAAAGTCCTCTACTTGACCTTCTTGTTGAAAGCCTGTGATATATGGGCTTGGTAGAGTTCGATACGTTGTTGAGCTAGGAGACGCTTTTCGTCAAGTGCCTCCAGTTCCCGCAGATGACGACATTGATTGTCCTCTTCTGTGATTTGGTTTGTGATTGCTACGCAGAGTGAGACTATCTGGATCTCGAGAGGCAGTACCGCTTCGCTCTCGTAGACCAAGGAGAATGGTGTGTTGCCTGTCGGGGTCCGTACCGTTGTGCGGTAGGCCCAGAGGTATTCGCCGAGTTTTTCATCCCAATCGCGTTTGTTAGATGACACGACCATTTTGAGTAGCCTGACGATAGTTTTGTTGAATGCCTCGGACAATCCGTTTGCTGCCGGATTGTAGGCGGTTGATGCCACGTTTTGAATACGATTCTTATCACAGAATCTGCTGAAAACATGGCTAATGAACTGAGGACCATTATCGTAGATGATCCTCCGGGGTACTCCGAAACGGTAGATGACGTGGTGCTTGATGAAACTGATCACCCTGGAGCTTTTCACTTCTGCCAGAGGAACTGCTTCTGCCCATTTGGAGAAGTAGTCGGTGATTGCTAGGATGAAGCGGTATCCTCTCGATGAAGGAGGGGTGATCGGTCCTACAATGTCCACGCCCCAAGCTTCGAAGGGCCAGGAGGCGACTGTAGGATGTAATGGTTCTGACGGTGTATGAATGAAGTCTGCGTGAAGCTGGCACGCATGGCACTTCTTAGCATATTCGACAGCGTCAGCGGCCATGGTTGGCCAGTAGTAGCCCATGCGTCGCAGTCGGTCCTGCAACTTAGGGCCAGGTTGATGGGCCCCGCAGGTTCCATAGTGAGCTTCTCGAAGGGCTTCGACTGCTTCTTCGTTGGACAAACATCAAAGGAGAAGTCCATCGTAGGAGCGTCGGTACAGCATTTTAGTAGCCGTATCGTAGTAGAATCGAAGAGAGCGTCTCCTGACTGAGACGGCTTCTTTCGGGTCCTCTGGGAGAATTCCATAGACAGCAAAATCGATGAATAGGAATCTCCAGTCTCGGACATTAACACCAGCACTCGTTGACATGGCATGGGCCACTTGTGAGCACAGGTTATTTTTAGGACAGACCAAGTCTCGACCCACCACTGTGACGTAGTGTTGAGTCCCAAGGGTGCTGCCAATGAGGCTGCGAGGCCAGCCAGAGCATCAGCCTCTAGATTTTGTAGACGAGGTACGTGTTCGATGAAGAACCCGGTAAAGGTTGAAATGATGTTCAATGCAACTTTATGGTAGGGGATCAGATCTTCATGGCGAACCTCGTATTGCCCTCTGATCTGGTTTAGGACGAGTTTTGAGTCGCCATAGGCTTCCAGATGATTCACCCCCAGCTGTTGCGCCAGCTGGAGTCCCATAATGAGCGCATTGTACTCAGCAACATTGTTGGAGCACGGCTTTGAAAGGGAGTAAGCACGCTGGATGACCAGCTGATCAGGAGAGACTAATACCACCCCCACTCCAGCGATAATTTGGCCTTTGGGGCCTATTCTTGAAGCGCCATCGAAGAACATCCGCCAGACGGAGCCTTCTTCGGTGACATTTGATTCTTGGACCTCATCTGGAATATCTTTGTAGAGTTTTGAGGACTCTGGGATGGGGTGTGCAGCTAAAAAGTCAGCCAGAGCTTGACCCTTAACTGCTTTTTGTAGGACAAACACCATGTTGTATGGCGTTAGCAAGATCGCCCATGTGGCAAGCCGGGAGTTTAATGATCCTGGCTTCGTCATGAGGACTCTGAGCGGATTGACTCGAGAAATGACATGAATTGTCTGCCCCGATACATAATGATGAGTCTTTTGGATGGCAAATACCAAAGCCAAGCACTCCTTTTCAACAGGGTTATACCGGTGTTCGGCCCCGATCAGAGTTCGATTGAGGTAGTAGATTGCTTGCTCATAGCCTGTATCGCTGTTCTGAGCTAGCAGAGCACCGAGGGAATGATCCATGGCACGGACATAGAGGAGAAATGGTTTGCCGGCGACTGGTGCCACCTTGTAGTTGACGTCGGCGTCCACGACATAACAAGTCACCTTTGGCGACAGGGTGCCGAACTGGAGTGAAACCACGTTGGCTGACACCGTCTTCTCCTCGTAGTCGACAAAGATTACATCCGCATTGATCATGCGCTGGATGTAATTCTTGAGGACATTGCAGTCCTTAGTTGGGTGTCCGACAAACCGATGGTAGTGACAGTACCTCGGGTTGTCCACTTTCCTAACCTCGTCGGGACGCTTCGGGTCCGGCAGCTTGATCTTGTCACCATGCTTTAGTATCTCAAAGAGTTACAGGGTGTCTTCGTCGTTGAACGAATAAACCTCCTTTGGCCTTGGTGCAAGTGGAGGCTTCTGAGTAGGTACTGACGCACCTTTTGAGGCATTGACAGTCAACGCCTGTTTCTCCTTTGTCTCTCGTCCGGGGTTGTTGGCTGCAGGCCATTTCCCCTTGTCCTCAAAGGCAGGGAAATTGACTCCCAGAAGACGAGCATTGGCCGCCTTCTTTTTTACGGCTTCTGCTTCAATGATCAAGGAGCTCCAGTCGGGAGGAGGAGTAGAGTTGAGCCAGAGTTTGACTGCAGGCAGCATGTTCATGCTGTAGGAGGAGAGAAGCGCATGTTCTGGCATGCCTGGGGGCAGTCTGAAGTAGGCCAGTCGGAAATGTTCGGTGAACACTCGAACCGTTTCTTTCTCCTTCTGGCGTATCTCTATAAGGGACGCCATTGTCATATCCTTTCCGCCATCGTAGAAACGGTCGAGAAAGAGGCACGTCAGGTCGTCGAAGGAAGATATTGAATTGTCGGGGAGGCTGCAGTACCAGTCGTACGCCACTCCTTTCAGTGCTTCAACAAATATGCTGGTAAGTAATGCGTCCTCCTTCGGAAGATGTCCCTTCTGAGACTGGAAATACGTCAGATAGCGACGCGGAGAGTCCTTCCCGTCGTATAGCGTCAGTGTTTGTGGTTTATACTTAGGAGGATAAACCACCTTATTCCATTCGAGGGGATAAGGTTGGGGGATGCCCATCTTTTGGCGCTCCTCTTGCCTTGTCTTGGACTCAAAGCGCTCGCGCAAGTCCCTGATCATCTCGACCACGTCTTCTGTGGAGCTGGGAGTCGGGGAAGGTGGTACCACCGGGAGTTGAGCATTTGAAGGCTCCGACGTCCGAGGTGCTTCGCGGTGATCTATGTCCGAGGATACCCGTTGAAGGGGTACACTCGATTCTCCATTGGCCCCTGGGTCGGGACCAGTAGAAGGTGTCTTCGCCAAAGCAGACCGTATCTCAAACACTGTTTGAGTCAGTGTTTGCATGGAGGCAGAAAGGGTTTTGAGTCCTCCCTCCAGAGTATCCATGCATTGGACGAGGTCTGTTGGCGGCGCATCAGACTCGATATCAGCCCCAGTCACGTTTACTGTCATGACGCGACCGGAAGTGGATGGATGGGTTGAGGCTCCACTCTCGGCTTCACTCTCTTGTGGGAGAGTTGCCTCTCCTGGAGCCTTATCTTGGCTACCCCCGGCTATGTTCGGGAGAACATTCACCACGGGCGCATCTACAAGGGCCTGATTACCCTCAGCTTCGTCTTGAAGGGCCTCTGCGTCTCCAGAACTTGGGTCCGCAGATGCTAGACTACCCCCAGCTATGTTCTGGGGGATATCCTCATCTTCCGGGAGGTTGACAGGATTCGCCCCAAATGTGCTCTGGACACCTTCGTCTTCGGGCTCGACAAGGGTCTGACTACCCCCAGCTTCTTCCAAGATCTTCTTCCTCCTCCGAGTGCCTTCGAACACTCCGGAGGACGCGACAGCTGTCTTGGTTTTCCTCGACTGGCTTTTGGATGAGGAAGAGGAATTGCCAGTCGTCTTTCAGACTGACGAGGAGTTGGAGATCACGTTGCATGAAGCAACCCTTGGCTCTTCTTCTGTTGACACCCTCTTTCCGAGGCGACGTCGGAGGGGTGTCGATGATTGCAGCCGCTGGAACACCGACTGCCTTGATGGGACTGCCGCTTTGCAACAGCAGTTGATGGTGACCACAGCACAAGTATGCCCTGTGAGAGGCGCATCGTGCTTGTCAGTTGTCTCTCCTGATCGGCGCTTGTGAGTGATCACGTTACACAGATCGTTGGAGGAGAGTGCCACCTTCACACCCCTTCAGGTGCATGGCAAGGCCAAGCGCCGGGGTAGTCAAGTGAGTGTTGCGTCCCCTGATCTAATGCCAAACAGGCATCCCGATCAGTGGTGGGGGGACCAAAGCATTTAAAGTGACTTGAACGGACCTCAAACGCACAACCAGAGGAGGCACGGGAGTTCAAGATCACTGGACTTGCCTTACTTGACTTGGTTGTGCACACAACAGATGCTCCCAAGTGAGACAAGGACTTTGAAGGTCGGCTCGTTTCTGGCGTCGCAGCACACGAGTCAACCTTGTACAGCTTACCATCAGCAGCGCACATGATTGTGAGCGCATGCTTCTGGCTTGCTGCTGGCATAGCACGTTTGGGGCGCATGGCCAGTGCTGCCTTGGATTTCTTCGTACCAGGCCGCTGGGGCGCATAGTACTCAGAATCCAAATTCTTCTCGCCATCACAGCGAGTGAGTCTGTCAAAGACAGAGACCTTCTGTGGCGCATCAGAGGTGATGCACGAGGCATTGGCTGCGCCCATGCTCCGTCGACGCATCTTCCTCGCCTGAGAGAGAGACGGCTGGGGAATGTGGTTAGCCGTACGTTTCTCCAAGAGATGCGCTACACCAGCGGGCGCATCTTGGTTGCTGAGGACGTCAGCAGGAAGGGAAGGCTGGATCGGCACATCCCCTTCGTGGTGGTGCCCGAGGCGTCGACCTTGCGCACCCAGACTCGGCGGGTCTTCTTCGGCTTCGACAGCCGCTTCGAAGGACTCGCACTGCCTTCAGAGATGAACTCCTCATACGCCTATTGATTGAGGCGTACGACCAGCATCTTGTGGGAGGAGCCCACCTTCACATCGTCGGATTGCGACACAGCTTTCTCGGTGGAGGAGAAAGAGGTCTCCAGCAGAGTCGCCAGCTTGTTTGCCATTAAAATTTTTTGATTGTAAATTTCAATACAAACAGAACAATATTACAATATAGGACTTAGATGTAGTCCTAGGAGTACACTTTTATTTAATCTGGGTCCCTTGTACCGATGGAGCGAGTGGTAATGCGTTAACTCCGTTGACGATCTGACGACGGATATCGGTTCTCTGAAGACTTGGATTGCTCTGGATGCTGGAGCTTGCTGAGAGAAGAAAGACGTTGAGTGTCTGTATCTGCCTCTCTGGTGTTCGTTCGTTGTGTAGGTAGGTTGGTCCGTCTATGTGTGTGGAAGAAGAAAATGATCCCTCTATTTATAGTTTTACAGGCAGGCTGCTCATGCGTGCATGTAGGATGCGCCTGGTCGTGGAGACGCCACGTGTTGATTGCTAATGGAGGCGTATGAACGATGCGCCCTGATCGAGGGGTTGAATTCTTCATGCTGCTGTTGTGGACTGGCACATAGCAGAGGAGAAGATATTTCTGTTGCTGAGATCTTGGGTGAGTTGAGTCAAAGGACACGTGTCATCGACCCATGGCTCGGAGATCTCTGATTTGGTAGAAAATGATCTGGTAGAATGCGCCTAGGATTTGGCACATGAGGAGGCTTTGGCACGTAACCTTTAGGAGTCACGAACCATTCGGAATGCATGGCTTTTGAGGCGCATACGAGGCTTCAATAATGACTTAACTCCTGTCTTTCGGGATCAGAGAGAAGTCTGGGACGCATGGCTTTTGAGGTGCATGCAGAGCTATGTTGACTTTCCTTCTGTCTTTAGGGATCAGTAAAAAGTCTGAGGTGCATGGCTTTTGAGGCGCATGCAGATTCGGGCGCATGGCTGTAGAGGCGCATGCAAGTGGTTGGGCGGCCACGTGGCAGTAGCCGTCGGAGGAAAGTAATGATGATGCTGACGTTGGCGACGCTTCGTCTTCTGAAAAAGCTGTCGACTGTTCAGACTTCGGGAGGCGTGCTGCCAACTATGTCAGTTCAGCATTTAATGTTTGTGACATTAGATAGACAGCTGAATGGGCACGTCGGTTGGCGTTCCACTAGGCGTATGGGGACGCATGGGGGCGCATCCCCTGTGATGTGCTTGGTACTGAAGGGCGCGTCCGTGTGATGCGCGGTCTGGCCGGCGCATCTGCTTTGTGACACGTCTTTAATGGTGCGACTGTTACGATCTTCGAGTGCTTTAAATAGCTGTTTTGACTTAACTGAATTCGAAGCGTCCGGTTCATCCATTTAATACAAATTCATTGCACAAAATTCGGAGAGCCATCCACTTGGCGCATGGGTTTGATTTGCCCGGCCTATAAATAGTGGCATGGAGAGAGTTTGCTTCTCGTTCTCTCACGTTCTTCCAACATGAACTTATTTACTCGAATGCATTCTGTTGACGAGATGCTCCCGAGGGTGAAAATGCGACGCCATGTCTTCATTGATGCACTTGAAGGTGACTGTTACATCCAAAAGTCGGGGTCGAGGGCTTACGAGGCAGGCGGAAGGTGCCTGTTGCATCCAAAGATAGGAATGCTTGGGCCTCGTCTTCATTGTGCAGGAAAAGCCGTAGATCAAAATTGCGGTGCTGCGGCTTTGGTGGCTCTTTCTTCCTTCAAAATGGGTGTAGCCCATTCTGGTTGTGTTAAAAGCTGCTCCTTTGGCCGCTGTTTCGATTACGGTCTTCATTGGCCTTTGGAGGCTCTTTCGAAACCTTCCCTGGCCACAGGTTGGCTTGTGGTTCTTTTCACTTCCTCGGTTTGGGGAGCTCTTCCTCCAGCTAGAGGGTTGATTGCCACCCTCGTTCTGCTCAATAAATGCTTCATTAGTCGAAGCATTTAGACGGCGGAGAGCC
This sequence comes from Iris pallida, assembly GCA_029216955.1. NCBI lineage: Eukaryota > Viridiplantae > Streptophyta > Magnoliopsida > Asparagales > Iridaceae > Iris > Iris pallida. Next base: position 456,553 of record JANAVB010002195.1, on the reverse strand, counting down.
TGGCTGGAAGAGCGGCACATAACTGGACTGCTGAAGGGATGCATATAACTGAGCTGCCAAAGGGATGCACATAACTGAAAATGCACATAACTGAGTTGCTGAAAGGGATGCGCCTTGCTGAGGGCGCATGGTGGTTGCGGGCTGTAGACTTAGGATCTTTTCTTTTGTAGAAATTCTCCTTTGTACAATCTTTTCTAGACATGTAATAGACTTTTATATGTAATAAAAAGTCCATTTTTAATGTCTATATTTGTTGTTTTTGCTGTGTGAAGTACTTTGTTCGAGCTCTGGCGCATGTAGTGTCTGGCGCATAGGATTTCTGGTCCTGAAATTCTATGCTTCTACAAGAACTAACTTCTCATAAATGATCTACTCGAGACGCTCTTCACCCATGACCTTCGTGTCCCACTCAGACACTCCATTTTGTGCTTCATTTCTTCGCACAATTTTCGGGTCAATTTAGGCCGATTTATTTTCTACCGTGAAACCTGATTTATTTTCCAATTTAATTTCGGGACCCGACATCGATCCAACCTAGTCGACCCAAAGTATGGACGTGGCCCACATGAAGCCTACTAACCGCATGACGCTTGTGTCCCATTTATTGGAGTCCCCGCATATTATTTATTTTCCCATAATTATAAATACCCATTTTAATTCGAATATTGCCCCCGATTCGATTTTGACCCGATCCGGCTCGACCGAACCCGAACCCAAGCTCCATATTGTTCTCTCATGACTGCATAAATACCCCACATAATTTCTTCTATTTTTTCTATTTTTAAATATTTATTTTCTCTCTCCACTTTTACAAATATTCTATATGTATATATATATATATATATATATATATATATATATATATATATATATATATATATAGAACTCTCTCACTCTCTCTTTTTTAATACAAACACTCACACACCCCCTCACCTCCACCTCACAGCACCCCCCCTCTCTTGGACCGACTCCCCCCTCTCTCTCTCTCACAAATATCTTACTATCTCTCTCTCCATTCTCACCCTCTCTCATTTTATACACACACACATACAAAACACTCTCTCCCTCTCTCCTCACACAACACACACTCACCACTCCCCTCCTTCTCGGCCGACAGCTCCCCACCCCCATGGCTGCCGACCACCACCACCACCACCGTGAACACCCTCACCCACAGCCTCCCTCTTCTTTTCCTCCTCCACTTCATCATCTTCACCATCACCATCACCATTAACATCACCACCTCCATCAACTACGCCTCCGCCACCATAACCCGAACCACCACAACCTTCCACCGCGCCTGACCCCTGTCGCGCCGCCTCAGCCACCGCCGCACGTGTGCGCCGGGCCGGCAGCGCGGCCGCAGCAGTGGTATGCAGTTGCATGCATGCATGCGCGCACGTGCAAACGCGCGGATGCGGCGATGGCCGTGCGCCACCACGTGGCCGGCCCGCCCCCGTAAGCTCCCCACGCCTCCGGCGACCCCCCGGCGACCATTCCGAGGCCGCTACCTTCTTCCCCGACGAGCCAAATAGACGATTCGTGCATTTACGTCGAAATCCCGTCGGCGCACGCAAGTTTTGAACTCGAAAAGTGCGCTCCGTAGCAGCAACTTCGTGCATATTTTTCGGGAGATTTGACCGTTGGATCGGCAAACTCCTTGCTCCGTCTCAATCTCGGTATATCCATCTTCACTCCTGTCAATTTTCTTTCGTTAATTTCGTCGTTTGATGCCTCAAAACTGGCCACCAACTTGACGTTTTAAATTGAACTATTTTTAGACAGTTTCGTGATGCCAACTTCGCGGATTCGTATCTTCGTCGTCGCAGCTCCGGTTGGCGCACTACCGGTTCCTGCGCGCAGCTGGTATAACCATCTTCCTGTCTCCTTTAGGTTTCGTTTCATTATAAGCACGTTTAGTTGGTCGAATTCGACGCCAAAGTTGGCCGTCCAAATTCTTTAATTTGCACTTGTAAAATTCTATTTTTGAATCCGGGACTCCGGATTCAATTTTTGACACCACCAGTAGACTCGTGGCGTCGTTCTGGCATGTTTTCATATAAAATTTGCTTGATTTGGAGAACGTGGGCCCTGACACGCATTTTGGTGTAAAGCGGGTCCCACTTTTCGAGTCAATGGGTCACTTTGAGATCGGCTCATCGGAATCCAATTCCGGATATACCGTTGAGTTCGTATCGTCATTCTGGAATCGTTGACATATAATTTACTGAGTTTTGAAGACATTTGCTCTGACACACATTTCGGTGCAAACTGGATTCCAAATGTCCGCGTCAATGTACCATTTTTTGATCGGGTCATCGGAATCCTATTTTGGACATACCGTCGGGTTCGTATCATCATTCTGAATTCGTGGGCATATAATTTGCTAGGTTTTTTAGACTTCTAACCTGACACGTTTTTCGGTGCGAAGTGTGTCCAACGGCAGCATCATTTTGACCCGAAATTATCGTTTTGCCCCTGTGTCTAAATTGGACTTATGGGTAGGCTATCCTAGCTAATTTAACCGTTTTGGACACGTTGGTGATATTTATTTTATCATCCGACAACATCTCTAGATTTTGCTTATGTATTATGCTTAATTTATAATTAATTATTTTTCCAGAAAATTGTTACTTTCTGTTTTTGAATTTTTATATATATTTTAATTTCTGTAAAAATCTGGAAAAAATTGTATTCAAATATTATGTTAATTTAGCTAATTTATTATAATTTTTCTAGCATTTATTAAATGCTTTTGGTATTTTATAAAAATAGGGAAACAGAACTCATTTTTAGTATATTTATGTTGGCTGATTTTTAATAAATATTTATGAAGGTTTATAAAACCCAAAAAAATTAGTATAAATTTCTATAATTAACAAGGATCATTTTGTTACTTTATTTTATATATAATTGAGCTTTTTGTCTATCTCAAAAATTGTTGGAACTTAGTGTACAGTTTGATTTATTTATTGAATAGTTACGACTTTCAATGTTTTGTGTGGTTTTGAGTTATTGTAGTATTGGACCTCACCCTACACTAGTATAAAGACTCTAGGAAGTTAGTTTGGATATAGTGGCACTCCACATTAGACTTTTATGCTAGGTCCCCACTTGGCTAGTATCCAGTCAGGAGTCGTGTCACACCACTAGTGTAATATTGAACATAGCTTAGAACTGAGTTTGTATATCATTATTGACAGGACACCGGACATCTATATCTTCGTACTAGTATTCTTGCTTTGCTCGAGACAAGTACATCTACAAACTCATTTACTGTCTTTTAATGCTAGAACATGCATTAACCCTGTTAAAATACTGATCCTTGAGGTAGCAAGTTAAATCTTCACATGTTGTATTACTTTCAGTACCTGCCATGCTTAGGACATTTATTATATCTTCACATGCTTCTTACTGGTTCTCAGTACATGTTTCACTATACTTTATACTGCTCTGAGTATTCACATGTTTTATACTGCTCCCAGTACCTGCTATGCTTATACTGCTCCCAGTATCTCCCACATGTTTTTACTGTTCTCGTATCTCTCACAAGTTAGAATATGGGTTATGGGAAAACTGACAGTTGAGTACGTGATCACGACCCCCTTCTCCGTACGTATGTACCGAGCAAAGTTTCATTTTATATGAATACTGCGCCGTAGGCCTTATCTCAAAGCGAATTTTTGTGTGTGTACATCTATCGCCTTTTCACTTGTTCGGAAGTACATTTCATTATGTACCCCCAGCACATTGTACATCTTTTGACCGATCACGTACCTGCTCCAGTTTTAAATATTAGATATACATGTGTCAACTCCACAAATGTATTTTACCGTGATTCCAGTCATACCATGATTCCAGGTATGCCATGTTCCCTATGTTACTATGATACTATGATCCCAGTTGTACCATGAGGCCATGTTTCCAGTATTTTCTATTTTATAGACTTATCACACCATGTTTCTTATTGTACATCTCTTTCATTATATATTCAGTACTTTAGTTGTAGAGGTTGTACTTGCTCCCGTCCTGACAGGATAACGTTGTAGGTATACTTTTCGAGAAGAAAACGCTATGTGTTACATATTATGGTACTGCATTGAGGACCTGACCTTAGCTCCAGAAGAGACCCCAGCGGGGAACCTGGCTTAGTTATCTTTCTTGTGTTTTGAGACTTAAACTTTGTCTGTACTTATATTTGGATACTGGACTTTGTCTCCAGTTAGATACTTGGAAGTGTATTATTAAGTCTGTGCTTATGTTACCTTCGCTTATAGATGTTTTGTTGTGATGAACTTAAATATGATTTTAGAATTGTTAGCTGCTTAGATCCTTTAATGTCTATTCTTAGAACAGCTTACTACGCTTTAACCAAGCGTAGGCTGGACATGGCTCGGCTGTAGCACCCAGTTTCCCAAATGAGGGTAATTTTGAAATTTTGTGTTTATAATTATTTTAATAATAATATTTAATTCATGATATGATTTTTGGTGATTTTAAATTATTTTAAAATTATTTAAATCAATGACTTGTGGTTTTGACGTTTTGCTAGTGAAATCCTAGAGACTGTTTGACCTAGAGCCTAACCATGTGATTATGATATTTTAATGTCATTTTTGGCCTAAGAATATTTTTGCATTTGACCTCTTTGAATTATTTCGATATTATTTTATTATTTATGATATTGTTTTGGGGTTATTTGAGTCGGGTTCGAATTTCAACTCAATCCGACTTGAAACGGGGACCCGGGGGTAGTTTGACTCTAGTGGGACCCACACACTAGTTAGACATGGCCTACATGATATTAATTTTAGTCCACATGATAGAAATATTTTAGTTAGAGGTTAGACTAATTATTATGGATAAGGTTAGTGTGATTAGAGACTTTAGAATGACTAATTTAGCCCCAACCAATTAGCCATTTCCTAATACTCATAGAATAGGTTAGTGGGGGAATTTTGGACCTTACTATAATAGGACAAAAAGCCCCATATGGCCAGCAACTTTGGGAGAGGATAGGCTCAAGTTCATTTCATTATTCTCATCCACACTCTCTCTCTCTTGTTCTTTCCCAAATTCTTAGAGAGCAATCCCTAGCAATTTCTCCACCAAATCATTCCATTTCACCACCAAATCTTCTTCTTTCCTTCTCCATTCTAGCCAAGGAGGAAGCTGCCCAAGTTTGGGAGGATTCGGAGCTCGTTCGTGTCCTTTTGGAATCTCTACGTGTCGGTGTCGCTCCGGGAAGGCTTTTCTTCGATTCGATCTACCGGGAGGTATAAATCCTTTCTCCTTTTCATTTTCTCATGCATATAGGTCTATTTTGAACCCATAGGAATGACCCCATAGTTGTATCTCCATTTGTGTCCATTTCGTGTCCATTTGGAGGTCATAGGAGTGTCCTTTGTGTTGTGGTTGTGTCCATGTGGGAAAATCCCAAATTTGGACACACTATGTGTTGTTGTTATGTATGAATGAATTATTACATGTTTAATCTTATATTTTTGTATTGGAGATGTGTTCTATAGTGTCTCATATATACATATTAGTGTAGAGAGTGAGTTCTTGATATATTATGTTATATACTTGTGTTCTTTTGTCTCAAACTACCTAAATCCGTCATAATTTTTATCCACGTTTTTAATTTCAGCACTAACTTAGAAATATCATAACTTCTAGCTCAAAGCTCGGTTTAATCTTCCGTTTTTTTTAAAAGAAGCGTATTGAAGTTAGTTTTCCAAAAACATGTATTAATAGGCCTAATTCTTTCTGTAACTTTCTGAAGAATTATTTGAGTGTCAGTTATACGAAAGACAAATGCGTTCTCGGTGTTTTCGCGATTCCGGGAGTTTTCGGAAACGAAAATGCGATCCGTTTAAAGTTTCGGAAAGCTAACACATAGATCTATAACATACTTTAATCCTAAATTTTAATTCATGTTGAGATGGTACAGTATTGATTATTAGTAGGAGTTACTATTCGGCATATACATTTTGTGCACCCTTGTGTGTAATATAATGTTCTATTTGATTTTAACCCATGTTAATGTATATACATTATGTAATTAAATAGAGAATACAAGCATGAGTAAATGGTTAAATAAATGATGTATGAGGAGTAAGTATCATATCTAATGTAAGCATGTATAAGTATGGCTTGTAATGAATATGTAGGTTCCATAGTATGTAATGTATGGTGCATATAGTGGTGCAAGAGAATAATGAATGATGAATGAATGCAAGCATGAATGTAATGTAATAATAGATATAATGTATACAATATACAAGTTAATGAGATGTAATGTTCTATGTTAACAGAAATCCTATATTACCTCATGTACCCCCTTACACTATGTTGACACTATCATACTTGACACATTGTTCACTTACACTTTGACACTCTTTGATATATATACACTATGTATGCCCATTTAACCCTCACTTGCCCCTTTGCCATGTTCACATACACACACATAGCCTCTTAAATAAGTATTTATGAATATAGTTAACTTAGCTATGTATGTATATTGTATATATGTTAGCATATTGTGTTGTAATATATAAGTTTATATAACCATTTGAAATGTCATGATTATAGACCTAATGTTGAATACCAATATATGCATGTGTATATATGTGTAGACATATATAGCTTAAAGTAATAGATTACCTAGTGTATATCCAATGTGAATTCTTGCCTATTTGAGTATTAAATAATTGCATGCTATATAGAGTTGGGTGTATGTTGGCTTGTATAGCCTTGTATTAATGTGTGCTTGCTAGGATAGTCTTGGTTAGGCCTAGTAAGACTTACTGGGTTAGGACATGACCTAGTTTGACCTAGTTTGACTAGTGCAGTTGACCAGAGTTGACCAAGGGTTGACTTTGGCCTAGTTTGACCTAGATTCATGTAGAATGCATTGTAGTGCTTTATATTACCCTTCTGGACATGTTGTGACTTGTGCTGTTCTAATTAGGAGCCAGACACCTTGTAACCTGTGTTGCTTTAAATAGGACTCTGTGGCTTCAGTTGGACCCCCTATACTTATCAGCTGTTCAGGTTATCAGACGAGTACATTCTCTGATAGTTCTCTCATTTATTTGTCAATTACTGTATTTCAGTTCTAGTTAGTTGTATGCGATTCTCTGTTACAACACGTGTGGATATTACTGGATTCATGTATACGACACATATTTATTTTCTGGCCTCTATTACTGGTATCATCATTTCCGGCTTCTATTACTGGAATCACCTGCTGGAATCATTTACTGGAATCATTTACTGGTATCATTATATTTTGGCTGGACTCATCTTGAATCATTGTGTCAGAATTCTAGATTCACTTGCTGGGAGGGGAAATACTAGAGTAAGACATGTAGACATACCCCATTACTGGAATCACCCCTACTGGAATCTACTGGAATGATAGCCATCTCTCTCCTGATCAGTGAGAGGTGTGCCGAATTACCCACAGTCGTTTACATGTCGATCTCGGTATTTTAAAACACACTGTTAGAGTATAGGCTGGACTCACCCTGGAATCATTGATCACTATAACTGGAATCGTCCCTTACTGGATTAATCTTGTATTAGATTCATCTTGTACTGGACTTACATTGGAGTTATACTGGTCTACATTATTGTCTGGACTTCATATCATATTATCCTGGTTCAGCTAGTTCTATTTTTATAGACTTCATTGCTATGATTCTTCTCTTGTTTAGTTATTTACTTTCCTTGCACCTTATCTGTCTTTCTTACCATCACCTGAATATAAACTGCCATTTTTATCAATACAACTTCCTATAACTGCTTTATAGTTCTCTGTCATTTACTTGGGTTTTCTAGATGAGATGTGCTCGTTCCTGTCCTGACTGGACCTATTGATAAATTTTACAGATAGCTTGGAGGTTGCCTGCTAGCCTAGAGGAGACACCTTAGAGGTTGTTTAGATAGTTATTTCATTTGTCTGGAGTTGTATTTACTTTGTGGATTACTGTATTTGAGTTTTGAGATATATTTCTGGGTTTTTGTATCTTAAACACTTAAACTTCTATCTCCCGTATCTCTTTGGATTTTATGTTTTATCTAACCTTATCATGCTCTACCTTAAATGTGATTGAGACTGTATCTGCTTAGCATTATATTGTTAGATGATGTGACCTAGGACAGCGTTCTACCGCCGACACTGCGACGTAGGCTGGGCGTTGTTACGTTCTCGTACCCTAACAGTGGGTGCGGGTCGTGACACCGGCCCGGCCCAACAATTTGGGTATCGGGTCGTGACATGTTTTTTTGGCGGCCCATGCAGGTCCAGACTTAAGTTGTTTGGTTACGTTATTGTACCAAGCATGCCTGCAATTAGGATCTAGGATAACTTGTTAACACTAGGAATAAACATTTAGAACACCTAGAGGATATCTAGATTGTAACATAGGAGAACTCATCGCAGCATAGGACCGTTAGCTATAATTAGCCTCTTGTTTGTAATTCAGTGGGTTACAATTTTGACCAAGATAGTACCCTTGGGATGACCCCTGAGGATCTCACTCTAATCTTACCTAGAAATCTGTTTTCGCTTATTTCCATTTGTTCTTCCTTAATTTGTTGTTGAAATTAATTTCTGATTTTCGTTGTTGACTTTGATCTTGCATCGTGATAAATTTTGTGGATTGAATTATAATATATCCTGATAAGGTAAACGTCTGCTTTAGTTATGGAGTTTAGATTTTATCGCAGCCATATTAGCTGATATGATGTCACGACCCGATCCCAACTAATTGGGTCGAACCGGATCATGTCCAGCCTGCACCGTTGTTGAGACGGCGGCAGTAAGCTGTTCAGTAGCAGGTAACCATACAACAACACTATATTTGTCACAACTCAAATTCAGAAATAAACTTTATTAAACTTTGAAATTTAAATACAAAAGAAAACTGTTCTGAAATGAAATACAGAATTTGAAATAACAAAATGCAGAAAAAGGAAATCTATCTATCGGCCGGATCATCGGCCTCAGTCCCAACGTCCTTCTGTGGGGACTCTGGCAGCACAACTTGGTACAACACAGGGTCGTAGTAGCTGTTGTAAAACCGATCTGTATCCTCAATATCCCCTAAAAATGTATCTGCAGTCAGGAGGGAGCAAAGTATAATTCATGCTAACTTTAAACAGTTAAATTAAATAATAGAATCATGCAGTTCTAAACAGTTTTAAACATGAACAGTTTGTTACAGTAAAACAGTGATTTGAACAGGTAATGAAATATGACCGGCTTAGGTTTGTTACAGGAATGGATAAGGAGTTTTGTTACAGTATGGTCATAATCATTACGCTATTCCCCCAGTCCCCAGTAGTTACAGTACTCTCAGAGAGAGTTTCGTGTTTGCATCGTGGTTTAGACTTGCAATAAAGCGATTAAATAAATAACTGTAAACTAATATAAACTATACTTGCCTCAATGGGAATGACTGGAGAGGTAGAAGACTTCGAGACAGGTAATTAGAGTTGTCCTCGAATTCCTACATTCGAGAGATAGACTCAGATATTAGGTTTACCAACTTAACTATGCTAGTTGAAATCTCTATTTGCGTCCTAGTCTAATTTTAGTTCTTTAATTAACCAAACACAGAAAACACGATAATTAGTGCGTTGATTTAATACGAGGGAAAAAGGTCATTTTAACTTTGAATTCGGGAAAACATCGTCGCTGCCAGATTATTTTAGGAAAACTTGGTATTTTCTATAAATATAAATATAAAGCTAATTTTCTTATTTAGTGAGAAATACGTGACTTTTTAATTAATACTAAACTTGTCAATTTTTAGATGAGAAAATATTAATTAATTTTATACGAAAATACTTTTTAGTCAAATTAATCGTTAAATAGTAAAAACTCGCAAAACCAAAAATGACAAGAAAATCTAAGCTATCCATCACAGTTACAGACCACAGCCAGCTGGGCTTATGCCCATTACAATTTATTTACATAAATTGAAATAAGACAAACCGTCGTTAGTCCTAAACTGAAATATTAAATAAAATATAAACAAAAATAAATAATAAAAATAAAGATAAATAATAAGTCTCAGATATGGTCCAATCCTCAACTTGGCTAATGCCTCAACGTCCGGGCGGGGCCGGTTTCGTTTGCACTTAGCCGGATCCATTGACCGATACGGTCGTCACCCCAAAATCAAATATCAAATAAAAATTCCGAAAATTATTTTAAATTCATTTTAAAATAATCCAGGATTTACGGAAAATCCGGCAGCATCTCCTCTGTTTTTGGTCAACCCAAAAACTGGAAATTGGCGCCAATAATTTTCTGCAAATCCCAAATCAGGGAAAAATCCGAATTTATATATATATAAAATCCACAACCAGTCCACAGAATAATCGGGACGACCCGAAATAATTTCGGAAGTCCGATTCCAATTCCACAAATCACAGAACGCTACCGAAAAAATTCGGAAAGCTAAAACATACCAAAAATCAATTCCCGAAATATTCCGGGAATCCAAAATAATTCACAGAACCTTTCCGAAAGTCCCGAAAAAATACGACGTCGCTAAAACCGAATTCCCAAAGGGAATCGGGGACCATTTCTCATCATCGACTGATAATAAAATGAGCGGGACAGGGGTTATACCTCGGATTGCTCGGCTAGAGCTCTCAGATGAAAAATAGAAAGAATAGGAGATCCAGAACAGCAAAAGTATTCCCGAAACAGCGCTGATTCGAAGCCTCGCTGCCAAAATCAGCAGATCGGGGAGTACGTGGGCTAGGGCACGCACCTAGGTCAGCGAGGAAACCGACAGGGGTGGTCGGAGCACTGGAGAAAGGGGCTCGGTCAGAGGGGGCGCTGGCCAGGGGAAGTCGCACGGGGAGACGTGCGACGAAGGGCACGGGGTACTCGGCCAGAGAGGCAGCGGCCACAGGGGGAGCTCGCCAAGGGTGGCGCGCTGCTGGACGGGCGCGGGCACGGCCGACAGGGGGTCGTCGGAGCACGGCGTCGGCCTGGAGGAGGCCGGCGGGGTCGCGAAGGGGCGCGGGGCTCTGGCGGTCGGCCGAGAAGAGCTCGGCGGGGCTGGCGTGGTCGGGTGTCGGCCGGAGGCAGCCGGTGGGACGCGCTCGCGGGGGAGCGGGGCCGAGGAAAGGGTCGGGAGAAGCTCGGGGGAGCGGTTGTGGGTGATGGTGAGGAGAAGGGGGTTTGGGAAAAAATTGTGATGGAGAGGTTCTGTTGAGGAAAAGAGAGGGAGAGAGTATTATGCTTCTGTGAGATCGTGAAGAGATGGGAAGGTAGTGAGTAATAAAGGGGTTGTGGGGAAAGAATTGTGTGGTGATGAGAAAGTGTAGGGAGAAAGAATAGGGGAAAGGAAGAGTGGGTCATGCATGAGTATACTGGTCCTTCGGGACCAACTCCCATATATATATTTTTTTTTATAAAACATAACCATCAAATTTTTAGGAAAGAAAGAAAATAGGATTGGGTTTGGCTCAGGCCTGGGTCTGGGTTCGGACTCGGGTCTGGGTCTGAATTCAAAAATCCTTGTTGTTTATTTTGAAATCATTTGCACTCAAAAATATATAATAATAATAATAATAATAATAATAAAAATACTAATATTATTAATACACAGAAAATGGGTTTGACAATCTTCCTCCTTAGAAAATTTTGTCCTCGAAATTTAAAAGCACGGTTAGGGATTACCTCAAGTCTCAAACAGGTACGGGTACTGCTCCTGCATCTGGTCTTCTCGCTCCCAGGTCGACTCGCCTGGTGAGTTGTGCCGCCACATCACTTTGACTACTGGCGTCACGGTGTTCCTGGTCCTCTTCTCACCTCGGTCCAATATCGCCACTGGCTTCTCCGGTACTGTGAGGCTGGGTCCAATCTCCAGCTCTGAATGGTCCAAGATATGGCTCGGGTCCGGGATGTAGCATCTCAGCTGCGAGTCGTGGAAGACGTTGTGGACGCCTTCGAGACTTGGGGGTAAAGCCACCCGATAAGCCACTTCTCCAATCCTGCTAAGTACTTCAAATGGACCAATGTACCTGGGGCTCAACTTTCCTGCTCTGCCGAAACGAATTGTTCCTCTGGTAGGCGAGATCTTCACAAACACACTGTCGCCTTCCTTAAACTCCAAAGGCCGTCTGCTGCAATCGGCCCAATGCTTTGTCTGTCTTGGGCTATCCGGAGCTTCTCTCTGATCATTCTCACCTTCTCTGCTGCTTCGATCACCATCTCAGGTCCAAGTAACACTCGTTCTCCGACTTCGTCCCAAGCAAGTGGAGTGCGGCAACGACGTCCATAGAGTGCCTCGAACGGTGTCATCCCGATGCTAGCTTGGTAGCTGTTGTTGTAAGAGAACTCTACCAAGTGCAAATGGTCTTCCCAAGACCCTCCAAATTCCAGGACGCAGGATCTAAGCATATCTTCTAGCGTCTGGATGGTTCTCTCCGATTGCCCGTCAGTCTGAGGGTGGTAGGCGGTGCTGAACTTCAGTTGGGTTTCCAAGCTGTCATACAAACTCTTCCAAAAGTGAGATATAAAATCTAGTATCTCTGTCAGATACGATACTTACCGAAACTCCATGAATCCGGTAGATGTGCCGCATGTACAGTGCTGCCAACTTCTCGGTGGATAAACCGACCTTGAAGGGGATAAAGTAAGCTGACTTCGTCAGTCGGTCCACTATAACCCAAATGGCATCCTTCCCTCCTTGGGATCGAAGCAGTCCCGATACAAAATCCATCGTTATGTGCTCCCATTTTCACTCTGGAATGTCAAGCGGCTGCAATAATCCTGCTGGTCTCTACCTGCTAGCTTTAACCTGCTGACAAATTAAACATCTTGCCACATACCTGGATACGTCTTTCTTCATTCCGTACCACCATACTATATTTCGCATATCCCGGTACATTTTGTTGGCTTCTGGGTGTATGGAATACTGCGACTGGTGCGCTTCTTGCATCAGCTCGTTCCTCAGTTCGCCAGTTGGTACGCACAGCCTCGTACCATTCTTCAGTGCTCCGTCGCTGGCGATTGAGAATCCTTCGAGTGTTCCTGCCAGCACTTGGTCTCTGAGTTTGCAAAGCGTCTCGTCTTGAAATTGTGTCTCCTTGATCCTGTCCATAAGACTCGAACGCACTTGCAACTGCATCAATGATGATTCAGCTCCTTGTACGATGGCTTCTCTTCCAAGTTTCTTCATCTCCTCCTCGGGCAGTACAATTTTCAATCCAAGCTTCTCCATGTCCTCCAGCAAATGGCGCTCCTTTGTCAAGAACATCGCCATCGGGTATCGACTAAGTGCATCTGCAACAACATTAGCCTTACCCGGATGATACTGCAGGTTGATATCAAAATCCTTCATTAGCTCCAGCCATCGTCTTTGTCTCATGTTCAGCTCCTTTTGAGTGAAAACATATTTCAGACGTTTGTGGTCCGTAAATATTCCCACTCTCTCTCCATACAGGTAGTGCTTCCAAAGCTTCAAAGCAAAAATCAGCGCTGTAAGCTCCAAATCATGTGTGGGATAGTTCTTCTCATGAGTCCGTAATTGTCTAGATGCATAGGCAATTACTTTTTCGTGTTGTTTAAGAACGCAATCCAGTCCTTTTCCGGAAGCATAACTATAGATTGAGAAATCGTCGGTACCTGCGGGTAGCGCAAGTATCGGTGCAGTTGTAAGCCTCTTCTTCAGTTCTTCAAAAGCTGACTGGCACGCTTCAGACCATATGAACTCCTCGTTCTTCCTGGTAAGCTTCGTCATTGGCTCTGCAATCTTGGAGAAATCCTTCACGAACTTCCGATAGTAGCCAGCTAGTCCCAAAAATCTCCTGATCTCTGCAACCGAGCTTGGTGCAGTCCACTTCTCAATAGCAGCTATCTTCTTTGGATCCACCGAAATTCCTTTTCCTGTGACAACATGGCACAAAAATTCCACTTTGTCTAAAAAGAATTCGCATTTGGATAGCTTACCATAGAGCTTCTCATTCCTCAAGGTACTCAGTACTTTCCTCAAGTGCTCTTCATGCTCTTCCTCCGTCTTCGAGTAGATCAGTATGTCATCGATGAAGACAACAACAAACTGATCCAGATATTCATGGAAAACCTTGTTCATGAGGTTCATGAATACCGCAGAGCATTTGTCAGTCCAAACGGCATGACCAAGAATTCAAACTGCCCATACTTGGTGTTGAACGCCATCTTGGAAATATCCTCCTTCCTGACCTTGATTTGATGGTAGCCTGATCTGAGATCTATCTTTGAAAATACCTTGGCTCCACTCAGTTTATCAAACAGGTCATCGATCCGGGGCAGGGGTACTTGTTCTTGATGGTGATGTTGTTCAGCTCCCGGTAGTCGATGCACATCCGTACGGTTCCATCCTTCTTGGGCACAAACAAAATTGGTGCTCCCCAGGGTGAAGCCTCGTCTCTGATAAATCCTTGCGACTTCAACTCGTCGATCTGATCCTTTATCTTCTTAGCCTTCTTGGGGTTGACTCTGTAGCATCCCCGAGAAATAGGGAAAGAGCCGGGTACTAGATCGATGTTGAATTCTACATCTCGATCTGGCGGCAATCCTGGAAGACTATCTGGAAAGACGTCCATAAATTCCACAATGATAGGGTGAGGAGGCCCGGGTTCTTCAGTGATAGAGGAGTAGGAAATACTCTTCATATCTTCCGGAGCCCGAGAGATTTCAAACTCCGGTTCTCCTGGTGGGCTAAAAATTACACAACCTCGGTGACAATCTATCAGCACATGCTGTTCACTTAACCAGTCCATCCCTAGGACTACATCATAGTTGGGCAGGAGCATCACTAGTAAAGGTGTTGAGAACTGATGGCCAAAGATGGTTATGGGACAATTACAAGTTTCAGTGATGGGTATAGGTCCACCACCGGTCATAACCCTACTAATCACCTTGCTAAGTCCCGAATCTATGTGGTGTGCAGATATAAACTTAGATGGTATGAAACTATGTGATGCACCCGAATCAAATAATGCTAGAGCAGGATGTGAAAACACATAAATGGAACCTGTGATGACATCAGCGGTGGGTTCCTGTTCTGGCTCCTGCTCATCAGCTGCTAGGGCAAAAGCTCGTCCGGTCTTCTGCTGGTGCTGTCCAAACTATTGTTGCTGAGTAGGTAGGGGAGCTCTTTGCTGGTTGGTTCCGGTCCGGTGGGCTGACATGGGACAGTCCTTCACTTGGTGGGTGGCAGACCCACAGACTAGGCAGTGTCCTAGCCTCTTCCTGCAGATGTTCGACTGATGCCCTGGCCTCTTGCAATAGTCACAGACAGGGATCTGCTTCTGGTGTGCTCTGTCATTGGTTCTCGCCTGATGATGATGCTGCTGGTGGTGGTGCGAGGGCCTGCTGTTGTTGTTGTTGGGCCTCTTCTGACTACCCTGGAAGTTGCTAGTTCCAGGATACTCCTTCTTGGATCGAGAAGGCTAGCTCTTCTCCACATCTTGAGCTCGGATCAGGATCCTCTCATAAGTCTTTGCGCCACCTGCGATCACAGGGGTGCGAATCTCTTCTCGTAAGCCATACCTGAATCGCTCAGCACGATCCTTGGGGTCAGCTACCAGGTTCTGGACAAAGCGGCTTAGTCGGCCGAACTCTGCCGCATATTCGCTGACCGTCATGTTTCCCTGCTTCAAGTTCTGGAATTGCCTCTCTATTTTCGGCATCTCCGATGTCGGAAAGAACTTCCTGCGGAACAGCCTCTTGAAGGTGTCCCAATCGAGCTGTTTGTCCTGGAGTCAGGGTTCATTTCGATACCAGGTGCTCGCCACATCCTGTAGTTGGAGTCCTACAGCTTCAGCTTTGAGGTCCTCCGGGAGTCGAGCGACGCTCAAGAGACGCTCCATATGGTCTAGCCATTCGTCAGCGTAGATGATACCCTCGGTTCCTTTGAAAGGTCGAGGGTCTTGCTTCTTAAAGCTTTCTATATCTCTAACCTTCATGCAATAATACGCCTCTAATCAAAAGAATGGCCTTAAAGAAATATAACTTAACTCCTGAATCATGCTTACATTAGCAGGTCGTGGCTCTGATGAAGTGGTTCTTCCTCTCTCGAGGGTAGCCATGGCCACGTTGTGGGCATTCTCCATGCCTTCTCTCATAATCGCGGTCTGCTCGCGATGGGCTTCAGCTTGGGCAGCAGTCTGCTCTCTGTGGGCTTCTGCTTGAGCTCTCTGTGCTTCAAGCACTCCTCGTAGCTTTTCCACTAGGTCAGTGGGATCCACGGGTACTGGTGGAGCAGTTGGTGCGGCCACTACCGCAGGGGTCTGTGGCTCAGCCTGGGATTGTGCAGGTTCCACCGTTTGCGCTGTGGAAGCGTAAACGGGTCGGGGAGCTGGTGCAGCATGGGGACGGTCTGTCAGCTGCAAGGGAGGTGGGTCCCGGCGTGCTTGAGAAGGGGTGTGATCAGTTGATGACACCTCATCTTCATCAGGGCCGGATCTGGTAGTCTTTCCTTTGGCCATGATCTGGAAGGTTTAGGGTACATACATAAGCAAGGTATCCTACCAGTCTATAATCAAACAAAAATATTTATTTATATAATTCGGTCCTATGTCGTGACAAATCAATGTTCTAGTGTTCTAATTGTTTCTAGGTATGTTTTCCTAAGTTGTTGTATGAAGGACCTGCATGGGCCACCACTGAAAACATGTCACAACTCAACATCGGGAAAATAAAACTTTATTAAACTTTGAAATTTAAATACAAAAGGAAACTGTTCTGAAATGAAATACAGAATTTGGAATAACAAAATGCAGAAAAAGAAAATCTATCTATCGGCCGGATCATCGGCCTCAGTCCCAACGTCCTCCTGTGGGGACTCTGGCAGCACAACTGGGTACAACACAGGGTCGTAGTAGCTGTTGTAAAACCGATATGTATCCTCAATATCCCCTAAAAATGTATCTCCAGTCAGGAGGGAGCAAAGTACAATTCATGCTAACTTTAAACAGTTAAATTAAATAATAGAATCATGCAGTTCTAAACAGTTTTAAACATGAACAGTTTGTTACAGTAAAACAGTAATTTGAACAGGTAATGAAATATAACCGGCTTAGGTTTGTTACAGGAATGGATAAGGGGTTTTGTTACAGTATGGTCATAATCATTATGCAATTCCCCCAGTCCCCAGTAGTTACAGTACTCTCAGAGAGAGTTTCGTGTTTGCATCTGGTTTAGACTTGCAGTAAAGCGATTAAATAAATAACTGTAAACTAACATAAACTACACTTGCCTCAATGGGAATGACTGGAGAGGTAGAAGACTTCGAGACAGGTAATTAGAGTCATCCTCGAATTTCTACATTCGAGAGATAGACTCAGATATTAGGTTTACCAACTTAGCTATGCTAGTTGAAATCTCTATTTGTGTCCTAGTCCAATTTTAGTTCTTTAATTAACCAAACACAGAAAACACGATAATTAGTGCGTTGATTTAATACGAGAAAAAAAATGTCATTTTAACTTTGAATTCGGAAAAACATCGCCGCTGCCAGATTATTTTAGGAAAACTTGGTATTTTCTATAAATATAAATATAAAGCTGATTTTCTTATTTAGTGAGAAATACGTGACTTTTTAAATAATACTAAACTTGTCAATTTTTAGATGAGAAAATATTAATTAATTTTATACGAATTAAATAGTAAAAACTCGCAAAACCAGAAATAACAAGAAAATTTAAGCTATCCATCACAGTTACAGACCACAGCCAGCTGGGCTTATGCCCATTACAATTTATTTACATAAATTGAAATAAGACAAACCGCCGTTAGTCCTAAACTAAAATATTAAATAAAATATAAACAAAAATAAATAAAAAAATAAAGATAAATAATAAGTCTCAGATATGGTCCAATCCTCAACTTGGCTAATGCCTCAACGTCCGGACGGGGCCGGTTTCGTTTGCACTTAGCCGGGTCCATTGACCGATACGGTCGTCACCCCAAAATCAAATATCAAATAAAAATTCCAAAAATCATTTTAAATTCATTTTAAAATAATCCAGGATTTACGAAAAATCCGGCAGCATCTCCTCTGTTTTTGGTCAACCCAAAAACTGGGAATTGGCGCCGATCATTTCCTGCAAATCCCAAATCAGGAAAAAACTCGAATTTATATATATATATAAAATCCACAACCAGTCCACAGAATAATCGGGACGACCCAAAATAATTTCGGAAGTCCGATTCCAATTCCACAAATCACAGAACGCTACCGAAAAAATCCGGAAAGCTAAAACATACCAAAAATCAATTCCCAAAATATTTCGGGAATCCAAAATAATTCACAGAACCTTTCCGAAAGTCCCAAAAAAATACGTCGTCGCTAAAACCGAATTCCCAAAGGGAATCGGGGACCATTTCTCATCATCGACTGATAATAAAATGAGCGGGACAGGGGTTATACCTCGGATTGCTCGGCTAGAGCTCTCAGATAAAAAATAGAAAGAATAGGAGATCCAGAACAGCAAAAGTATTCCCGAAACAGCACTGATTCGAAGCGTCGCTGCCAAAATCAGCAGATCGGGGAGTGCGCGGGCTAGGGCACGCACCTAGGTCAGCGAGGAAACCGACAGGGCGGCCGGAGCACTGGAGAAAGGGGCTCGGTCAGAGGGGGCGCTGGCCAGGAGAAGTCGCACGGGGAGACGTGCGACGAAGGGCACGGGGTGCTCGGCCAGAGAGGCAGCGGCCACAGGGGGAGCTCGCCAAGGGTGGCGCGCTGCTGGACGGGCGCGGGCGCGGCCGACAGGGGGTCGCCGGAGCACAGCGTCGGCCTGGAGGAGGCCGGCGGGGTCGCGAAGGGGCGCGGGGCTTTGGCGGTCGGCCGAGAAGAGCTCGGCGGGGATGGCGCGGTCGGGTGTCGGCCGGAGGCAGCCGGCGGGGCGCGCTCGTGGGGGAGCAGGGCCGAGGAAAGGGTCCGGAGAAGCTCGGGGGAGCGGTTGTGGGTGATGGTGAGGAGATGGGGGTTTGGGAAAGAATTGTGATGGAGAGGTTCTATTGAGGAAAAGAGAGGGAGAGAGTGTTATGCTTCTGTGAGATCGTGAAGAGATGGGAAGGTGGTGAGGAATAAAGGGGTTGTGGGGAAAGAATTGTGTGGTGATGAGAAAGTGTAGGGAGAAAGAATAGGGGAAAGGAAGAGTGGGTCATGCATGAGTATGCTGGTCCTTCGGGACCAGCTCCCATATTTTTTTTTATAAAACATAACCATCAGATTTTTAGGAAAGAAAGAAAATGGGATTGGGTTTGGCTCAGGCCTGGGTCTGGGTTCGGACTCGGGTCTGGGTCTGAATTCAAAAATCCTTGTTGTTTATTTTGAAATCATTTGCACTCAAAAATATATAATAATAATAATAATAATAATAATAAATACTAATATTAATAATACACAGAAAATGGGTTTCACATATGATAAAAATATAGAGCCTGATTTTGGATATACTATCCTATTCATAGAATTTAGATTTTCTTGCAGCCATACCGGTTGGCGTGGTAAGAAATCTAGATGATATGACTATAGGGTGTATACCTTAGTTATAGACTCCCTTGTTTATTGTCACGACCCGCACCCTAGAGTTAGGGCACGAGAACGTAACAACGCCCAGCCTACGCCGCAGTGTCGGCGGTAGAACGCTGTCCTAGGTCTCAATGCATCTAACAGTATAAGACTAAACAGTTTATACTCCCCGAATGGGGGTGACATAGCAGAATGTAAACTCAATCACAACTAAGAAAGAGGAAGCACGATAAGATATAAAACTCAAATGAAAAACAGAAGATCAGAAGAGTCTAAGTGTCTAAGATACATAAACTCAGAATACATCTCAAACTCAAATACAGTAATCCATAAATACATCTCAAGACAACTGAAAATAAACTATGAATAAACCCTAGCTATCTATACAACCTCTACTGTCTCCTCTAGGCTAGCAGGCAACCTCCAGGCTATCTGTAAAATTTATCAACAGGTCCAGTCAGGACTGGAACGAGCACAATACATCTCAACAAGTCATAACAGGAAAGGAAATGTAATCATGCTAGAGAAAAAAATACAAGATCTGAAGAAATAGCATAATGTAAAAGAGAGACTGTAAGTAAATATCTACGATATATATAAAGAGAGACAGTGCTAGTGATTCAGAGTACTGCATAAACATGTGAATGGCTAAGGACTGATTCATGATTACACTACTGGAAATTGATTCATGATTACACTACTTGGATTTATTCACATGTTCACTTATACTCCCCTATCCCCAATCAATACACAAGGATCCATTCAAGTTACGTTAAGATTCATGATTATACTACGTTGCCTATAAAGGGTGATTCATGAATTAATTCGTGAAGGCTCGGTGATCATGAGGGTACATGAGTCACTAGCTGATTTCCGAAGATTCATGATGATAGAAGCAAATGATACGTGATGTAAGTGAAACACATATGACAAAAGTATCTGATGCTCCCGAGAGGGATAACATCTCATGAAGGGATCCATATAGTACCAATCCGTGTTACCAACGTGTCAGTATCAAGTAAGATAGTCTAAAGCAGAAAATATAATCCTAAACATGATATAAAATGATCAGAGAATGTACTCGCCTGATATCTGAATATCCAAGGTAAAGATACTATCCGAGGAGAGGTGTCTGGCGCCTAATTAGAACAGCACAAGTCACAACATGTCCAGAAGGGTAATATAAAGCACTACAATGCATTCTACATGAATCTAGGTCAAACTAGGCCAAAGTCAACCCTTGGTCAACTCTGGTCAACTGCACTAGTCAAACTAGGTCATGTCCTAACCCAGCAAGTCTTACTAGGCCTAACCAAGACTATCCTAGCAAGCACACATCAATACAAGGCTATACAAGCCAACATACACCCAACTCTATATAGCATGCAATTATTCAATACTCAAATAGGCAAGAATTCACATTGGATATACACTAGGTAATCTATTACTTTAAGCTATATATGTCTACACATATATACACATGCATATATTGGTATTCAACATTAGGTCTATAATGATGGCATTTCAAATGGTTATATAAACATATATATTACAACACAATATGCTAACATATATATATATATATATATATATATATATATATATATATATATATATATATATATATATATATATATATATACACACATAGCTAAGTTAACTATATTCATAAATACTTATTTAAGAGGCTATGTGTGTGTATGTGAACATGGCAAAGGGGCAAGTGAGGGTTAAATGGGCATACATAGTGTATACATATCAAAGAGTGTCAAAGTGTAAGTGAACAACACTACCAAAATACATGGATTTACCGACGGCCTTATCCGTCGGTAGTCCGTCGCCAAAAATAAATACCGACGGATTACCGACGGATATTTTGGTAAAACAACCGTCGGGAATAACCTCGTCGCTAAAACATATCCGTCGCTACTCCGTCGCTCAGCGACGACTTAGCGACGGAATACCGCCGGCACATTTAAATATATATAGCGACGGATTACCGACTAGCTTTCGTCAAAACATGTATCAGGATATAGGGTTAGCGACGGAAAACTCCGTCGCTAAAGAGTCGGCAAAACCGTATCAGTAATTTTCTGATACGCAATATCCGTCGCTAATCCGTCGTAAATTTGTCGGTAAAAGCGTATCAGAGATTTTCCCATACGGCAGGTCGTCGTTATGCCGTCGCTAATCCGCCGAGGTGTACGACGGATTAGCGTCGTATTAGCGACAAAACATCCGTCGCTAACTGCAAAATTTATGGACATCAAACAGAACCAGGTCGACGGACATTCCGTCGCTAAACCGTCGCTCAATGTAAAATTCTCCAGGTAGCGACGGATATTACGTCGCCAATCCGTCGATACATTAAATTCCTACAGTTAGCGACGGATAGTCCGTCGGGACTTTGTCGCCAGTCCGCCGTAAGTTAGTCGCCAATCCGTCGCAAAAGCTAAAATTTATGGACATCAAACAGCACCAGGTCGACGGATCGTCCGTCGCCAATCCGTCGCTTTATTGAAATGCTCCAGGTAGCGACGGTTTTTACGTCGCCACTCCGTCGCTAACCTCAGTTTCTCCAGTTAGCGACGGACTATCCGTCGCTGAGTGGTCGCCAGTCCGTCGCTAACTTCTAATTTTTGAAAAAAAAATACTGCAAACAGACTCTTTCCTGTTTATACAACACATCCAACACAATATCAAACATACAAAATATCCATATACAACACCATATATCCATATCTAATACGAATATCCAACGTATCCAATATCCAACACCATATATCCATATGCAAAATATCCATATCCGACACCAATATCCAACGTATCCAATATCCAACAAAATATTACCAACACAATATATCCAATATCCAACATTAAATTATCCAAACATAAAAAAAATATCCGAACATACAATGTATCCAAATGTCTACAAAACCAACAACATAAACAAAATTAAACCCCGTCCGTCGGATCGTCTCGTGCTCGTGCCGCCGCATCCGCTTTGCGTATATACTCCTCTACCGTGTGTGCCGGCACTTGGGACAAGACATGGTCTGGAAGCGCGCGTAGCTGCTCTGGCGACAACATGTCAAGGAGCGTCAAGATGGTGTTATCCGATACGATGCGGGCGTCCGCAGAGCGGTTAAACGAAAGCCGTCCGGAGGAAGAAGGACCAGGTCGATCCGAAGCACCGGCAGCAGCAGTAGACGGACCGGGAGCACCACCAGATGAACCGGGAGCACCAGCAGACGGACCGGAAGCAGACGGACCGGGAGCAGACGAACCGGGAGCAGACGGATAGCGCCCCAACACTATCGCCCGCAAATCTGACACCGCGGAGGTCAGAGTCGCAAGCTGCGCCCTCACATCGTCAACCGGGGGCGCTGGGGGAGGCGGAGGCGGTGTATATCTCGGGGACGGCTGCAACGAGGGCGCCATGGAACCTAAGCCGTAGACGCGCCCTTTCCTAACGCCGCCGACGGATTCTACGAACACGTCGTCGTAGCGAACGGCCTTAGAAGAGTGCGTCTGGGTGGGCGTCGTTTCGCTGACATTCTCGAAAGGGGGCTCGATCTCAAGCCGACTAAGTGCCTCACGATACGCAGCCTATCCAATGAATGTGTTTATACTATAAGTTTTCCTAAGTTATAATCTAAATCCTATGTTTCCCTAAGTTATAGTCTGAATCCTAAGTTTATCTAATTAACTTAACAATAATTATATTTCTAACATAAATCTCATAAACGTAAGTACTTACATCAGTTTCCTCGGCCCTCGCGTCGACGAAGCTTCCGTCCTTTCGCCTCTTGTGCGTATGTACGAATACATCGTGAGCGGTGACCGTCTCCGCCTCTTTCCCCTGCTTCACTGCCCGTTGGGCCTGCATACGTAGAATTTAATTAACTTCGTATATTAACAGTACGAAATTAAATAATAGAATGAATTTGAATTTGTGCTATCTCACCAAATCTGCACGCGTCGATGCGTGGGGCCTTGATCCCCCCGTATGCAGACCCACGGCCTGTCGATTAGCCTTAGCTTTCTCCGATTTCAGCTTGAACTGCGGAGTATCCATCTTCTCCAATATCTGCTCATAGTACTCCGCCCGGATCCAGTCCTTTCTCGTATGCGCCGTACGAAGGTCGTACACCGCATCCCGTATCTTCTTCCCGACGGCGACTTTGTAGGTCCTGCGGATCGCCTCCTCGCGATGGGGAGGCCACCAGAACGTCCTCTGACATACAAATTCAAATATCACGTAATAAAAAATTTAATGATTTAAAGAATAATTAATAATTCACCGACGGATTTATACCCTCATCTCGTCGAGCCAGACGTACTTCATGTCCTGAGGCACCTCAGAAAAATTGAGGTAGGGGCTATGGTAGTTATCCCGGATAATGCGCCCTAGAATCCGGGCAGCATCCTACGGGAAAAACCTATAAAGAAGCAACGACTGTATTAACTTGAATAAATGAAACAAATTTAATAAATTAACTTAAATTTACTTACGATTCACCAGCGGGCCATAGCTCTCGTCGGAACTCGCCCACCAGCCTCTCTGGTGGCGTCGGGGGATCCGCGGGTCCGCGCATGTACTCCCCGGTAACAGGATGAAACTGAATCCCGGGGTACTCCGAGGCCCACCCTGCAGTAACTGCTGGGCCCCCTGCTGCATCTGCTGCTGCATCCGCTGGTACATCCGGTGGCGGAACGGATCCGCTAGTGGATGGAGTCACAGGCCTCGACGACGATGTCGGTGGCACCGAGGAAGAATGACGGCGGGAAGAGCTTGTGTCCGGGCTCTCCAAGTCGGGATCGGAGGTCACATCCGGGGAATGCGGCTGGCGACCACGACCGCTACCACCACGCCCACGCCCACGCCCACGACCACCACCACCACCGCCGCCGCCGCCGCCACCGCCACGACCACGGCCAGCACCACCAGTACGGGTGCTCGCAACCATGCCCTGTAAATAGAACACATAAACAAAATACCGACAACATAGATTTATAAATGAATATAAAATTAAACATATCCATACCAGCAGCAGGGCGATGAGTGCCGTCCAGACGAGTAGGCCTAGGAGTGCCATCTGCAAAAAAAAACTCATACAATAATACGCAAATATCCTAAACTGAAATAAATATTACAATCAGAAGTGAAGTACGAATAAAAGCTAGATACACAAAATCTGATAAAATCACGCACCAATACAACAAAGTACAATTCTTGTAACTTTTGATGAAAGGACATCTTGTGTTCCACTAGACTTGTAATTATAAATCCAAATGTAATAGGGTAATTTAGGATTCGAGACTAGATATTGGGTGCTTCAAGATACAACTGAAATATAGCGATATTTAATCATCGTCATCGTCCTCTTCCTCGGCCTCGGCCTCATCATCATCATCATCCTCATCCTCATCGTCGAATTCATCTGTATCCTCATCCTCATCCTCATAAAGTTCTTCTTCTTCTTCTTCAGTCTCAATACTTGGGACAAGACGCCTCTTTCTCCCCTGGTTGACATCTAAGTCTTGTATATCAACCTCTTCCTCCCCTCTATTTTCATCAGCAAGAGGTATATCAACCTCTAATTCAACATCCATGTCACAAGACTGTTGTCCCAAGTATTGGGGCTTTTCGATCTGGTCCTCTTGGTATGCTGGGTCTCCAACGTTGAATGTATTTCTAGATTTAATCTTGCATACTGCCCACCAGTCAAAGCGATCTCTACGACGCCTTGGGTAGCTTGTATAGTAGACTTGAACAGCCTGATTTGCTATCGCAAACGTGTCGGACCCTCTATACCTCCTGCGATGATTTATATCGACGAATCCAAATTGTTTATCGATTCTCCAACCGATATTTGGTGTCGTATCGAACCACTCACATTTGAACATAACAATATGCATATCAAATGGGGCACTATATTGTAATTCTACAATATCCCGAAGCACTCCATAATAGTCAAAGTCCGGCTCGTCGTCATAGATTGTGCCTCTTA
Organism: Iris pallida; assembly: GCA_029216955.1. Lineage (NCBI taxonomy): Eukaryota > Viridiplantae > Streptophyta > Magnoliopsida > Asparagales > Iridaceae > Iris > Iris pallida. The sequence continues at coordinate 430,980 of JANAVB010002195.1, read as the reverse complement.
TGCAAACACCAGAATCCTTCGTACTGAAGCCGTCATTGAGAAATTCGGCATTTATAGGATGTTGAGTTGTCTTAAACTTGAAGCCATTAACGACATAGCCGGGCCAAGTCTTTGCATGCTTCTTCGGTCCCAATGACAAATAACGAATGCTCTCATTTGTGAGTGTACTTGGTTCAGCTAATAAAACCTGTAAACTTTAAATGTTTTAGTTGCATATATATATTTAAATGGTAGCCGCATAATATATTATCTCAGTTACTTACGTAATCTCGAAACCATGACGGAAAGGTAAAATCAACCTCTCTTTGAAGTCCCTCATCGGTAATATCGGGTGTCCTTATTTTGACTTCATCTCTAAATACACTGTTAGAGAGAATAAAAATTAGTGTAGTCACTTACCTCACCAAATTAGAGATTATAACGAGGTGTAGTCACTTACTTCTCCAAATCTCTCACTTCTTGTATGTCATAATTTAACAAGACATATCGGTGAGCGGCATCATACTCATCGTCACTCAACCACCGTTTCTTACTAGCCCCAATAGGCTTGCCCCTTAAATTGAATATACCTCCTTCCTCAACGTCTTCGTCATTCCTTTGAGGTCTATTTCGATTTGTCTCAACATGAGTATCGAAATAAATGGAGCAAAAGTTTGACACCTCCTCGATAAGATATGCTTCGCATATCGAAGCCTCTATATGAGCCTTGTTGCCAACTTTCTTCTTTAGATGATGTAGATACCTAGAGAGACAAATTATCTTGAGAATTAACAATAAATTGTAAAATCCACTTAAATTATATCGATTTTTATTTACCTTTCAAAGGGGTACATCCATCGATAATGAACAGATGCACCGACACGGGCTTCGTATGCTAGATGAATCGGTAGATGCTCCATACTGTCGAAGAAACCCGGTGGAAATATTTTCTCTAACTTGTAAATTGTTAAGACAATCTTCTCCTCAAGTTGTATCATATGTTGCACCGTGAGCTTAGTTGAACAGATATCCCTGAAGAATGTAGACAGCTCGGCCAACGGAACCCATACAGCAGAAGGCAACAACTCTCTCAACGCAATGGGCAGTAATCTTTCCATAAACACGTGGCAGTCGTGACTCTTCATTCCTGTTAGCTTGCGTTCATTGAGATCAACGCATCTAGACAAATTCGACACATAGCCGTCGGGAAATCTTAAAGTAGATATCCACTTGCAGATTATTAATCTATCTTCCTTGCTCAATGCGTATGGCGCTATCGGCTTAGTTACTTGTCCACCAGCTCCCCTTTGTATCAAGTTTAGATTATGACGTTTGCATATCTCGGCCATGTCTTGTCTTGCTTTTGGATTGTCCTTCGTCTTTCCTTTAATATCCATAACGGCAGAGCCAGGAGATGTTACGGCGAAAACTGCTCTCATGTTACTTCTCCTCCTCCACCATGGCTCTGGACCCATCTGCTCCTCCCTTCTTCCCTTCTTCTCATTCGACTATCTCGGCCTCCTATTCGGCCTACTATTCCGATACCGATACTTTGAAGCTTGATCTTAACCCAAACCTATATACTGATCGATACTAATCCGCTACGCCCGATACTAAGTATATACGGTCGATACTGATAGCGATAGTCCGATACCGATAGCGATAGTCCGATACCGATAGTTCGATCGATACCGATAGTTCGATACCGATAGCGATAGTCCGATACCGATAGCGATAGTTCGATACCGATAGCGATAGTCCGATACAGATACACATGGACCTACATATCTATATATCACTAGTAGCCATACTCCTCTACATACTACTCTACACTAGGATCTAGTAACCATATACTACTCTACACACTAGCTACGTAGTCATACTCTAAAATAAGGTAAACTAATTTACCCACACATTAAAACCAACCCAATCAAATCTTAGGCAAACTATTCATACGATATCAATCGAAATACAAATAGGTCAACTAGGCTAGTTCTAGGTCAAATAAGGAGTCCAAGTCAACTCTGTCAAAACTAACCTTAATTAGGCTAAACTTCTACCTTAGCTAATCAAATATATATACTAGACTTCACGACGTGTGTCTGTGTATATATATATATATATTATTAATAAATTACTTAAAATTATGCCTATATATATATATATATATATATATATATATATATATATATATATATATATATATATATATATATATATATATATGTCTGTGTGTGTGTGTATCCGTGTGTCTGGGTCCGTGTGTGTCCGTGTGTGTGTGTGTGTGTGTGTCTGTGTGTGTGTGTGTGTCTGTGTGTCCGTGTGTCCGTGTGTGTGTGCGTGTCTGTGTGTGTGTGTGTCCGTGTGTGTGTGTGTGTCTGTGGGAGAGGAGGAGGAGGACTCCTGCGCGGGGACTCCAGAGTCCCTCCTACGCCCCCCTGCCCCGACCTCCCCAACCCCTGCCCGACCCCCCCCAACCCCTGCCCGACCCCCTCTCCCACCCCCCTGCCCCCCTGCCCCGACCCCCCCCCCAACCCCTGCCCGACCCCTTCTCCCACCCCCCTGGCCCCCCCTGTCCCGACCCCCCCAACCCCTGCCCGACCCCCTCTTCCACCCCCCTGCCCCCCTGCCCCGACCCCCCCAACCCCTGCCCGACCCTCCCCCAACCCCTGCCCGACCCCCTCTCCCACCCCCCCTGCCCAGACCACCCCCCCACCCCTGCCCGACCCCCCTCCCCGACCCCCCCCTGCCCCCTCTCCCACCCCACCCTTGCCCCGACCACCCCACCCCCTACCCGAACCCCCCTGCCCAGACCACCCCCCCACCCCTGCCCGACCCCCTCCCCGACCCCCCTGTCCCCGACCACCCCACTCCACCCTTGTCCCGACCACCCCACCCCGTACCCGAAACCCCCCTGCCCCACACCCTCTCCGACCACTACGACAGCCCCCCAACCCTCCAAATCGTAAAAGAGAGAGAGAGAAAGAGGGAGATAGAGAGAGAGAGGGGGGGAGAGAGAGCATACCTTAGAGAGAGAGAGGGAGATCGCCGGTCGGAGAGAGGGAGATCGTCGGAGAGAGGGAGAGGGAAGAGAGAGAGTGTTTTGGGGGGGAATAAAAATTTCCCCCCCGTCGGTTCAATTTAAGTTAGGGTACAGAAATTAGCGACGGAAGTAGCGACGGATTATTTCGTCGCTAAGTCGTCAGTAAATCTCGCGCCAATATTTTAGGCTTTTGCCGCCAAAATATGCGACGTTCTAGCGACGGATATAAAACCGTCGCTACTTGGCCGACGACCTATCGACGGCGTAGCGACGGATATGGACATAAAAAAATAAAAAAAATTGTCCACTGCTTTCCGTCGGTATTTCGTCACAAATCCGTCGGTGATCCGACGGTAATAGCGACAGAAAATTTCCGTCGCTAAATGGCCGTCGCTAAAATACTGTAATTTGGTAGTGCAATGTGTCAAGTGTGATAGTGTCAACATAGTGTAAGGGGGTACATGAGGTAATATAGGATTTGTGTTAACATAGAACATTACATCTCATTAACTTGTATATTGTATACATTACATCTATTATTATATTACATTCATGCTTGCATTCCTTCATCATTCATTTATTCTCTTGCACTACTATATGCACCATACATTACATACTATGGAACCTACATATTCATTACAAGCCATACTTATACATGCTTATATTAGATAGGATACTTACACCTCATACATCATTTATTTAACCATTTACTCATGCTTACATTCTCTATTTAATTACATAATGTATATACATTAACATGGGTTAAAATCAAATAGAACATTATATTACACACAAGGGTGCACAAAATGTATATGCCGAATAGTAACTCCTACTAATAATCAATACTGTACCATCTCAGCATGAAATAAAATCTAGGATTAAAGTATGTTATAGATATATATGTTAGCTTTCCGAAACTTCAAACGGATCGCGTTTTCATTTCCGGAAACTCCCGAAATCGCGAAAACACCGAGAACGCGTTTGTCTTTCGTACAGATGACACTCAAATAATTCTCCAGAAAGTTATAAAAAGAATTAGGCCTATTAATACATGTTTTTGGAAAGCTAACTTCAATATGCTTCTTTTAAAAAAAACGGAAGATTAAACCGAGCTTTGAGCTAGAAGTTATGACATTTCTAAATTAGGGCTGAAATTAAAAACGTGGATAAAAATCATGACAGATTTGGGTAGTTTGAGACAAAAGAACACAAGTATATAACATAATATATCAAGAACTCACTCTCTACACTAATATATATATATATGAGACACTATAGAACACATCTCCAATACAAAAATATGAGATTAAACATGTAATAATTCATTCATACATAACAACAACACATAGTGTGTCCAAATTTGAGATTTTCCCGCATGGACACAACCACAACACAAAGGACACTCCTATGACCTCCAAATGGACACAAAATGGACACAAATGGAGATACAACCATGGGGGTCATTCCTATGGGTTCAAAATAGACCTATATGTATGAGGAAATGAAAAGGAGAAGGGATTTATACCTTCCGGTAGATCGAATCGAAGAAAAGCCTTTCCGGAGCGACACCGACACGTAAAGATTCCAAAAGGACACGAACGAGCTCCGAACCCTCCCAAACTTGGGTAGCTTCCTCCTTGGCTAGAATGGAGAAGGAAAGAAGAAGATTTAGTTGTGAAATGAAAGAATTTGGCGGAGAAATTGCTAGGGATTGCTCTCTAGGAATTTGGGAAAGAACAAGAGAGAGAGTGTGGATGAGAATAATAAAATGAACTTGAGCCTATCCTCTCCCAAGTGGCTGGCCATATGGGGCTATTTGTCCTATTATGGTAAGGTCCAAAATGCCCCCACAAACCTATTCTATAAGTATTAGGAAAGGGCTAATTGGTTTGGGCTAAATTAGTCATTCTAAAGTCTCTAATCACACTAACCTTATCCTAATAATTAGTCTAACCTCTAACTAAAATATTTCTATCATGTGGACTAAAATTAATATCATGTGGGCCATGCCTAACTAGTGTGTGGGTCCCACTAGAGTCAAACTACCCCCGGTTCCCCGTTTCAAGTCGGATTGAGTTGAAATTCGAACCCAACTCAAATAACCCCAAAACAATATCATAAATAATAAAATAATCTCAAAATAATTCAAAGAGGTCAAATGCAAAAATATCCTTAGGCCATAAATGACATTAAAATATCATAATCACATGGTTAGGCTCTAGGTCAAACAGTCTCTAGAGTTTCACTAGCAAAACGTTAAAACTACAAGTCATTGATTTAAATAATTTTAAAATGATTTAAAATCATCAAAAATCATATCATGAATTAAATATTATTATTAAAATAATTATAAACACGAAATTTCAAAATTACCCTCATTTGGAAAACTGGGTGCTACATTTATTGCATATAAGCTTACTGGTGTGGCAAAAATTCTGGTAACATGATTTCAGGAAGACGTATATGGTTATCAGATCATATCTCAGCTTGGTTCACTTCGTTATGATCGATTGAGCAAGAATAAATTCTTATTATTATCATTCTTTCCCGTCTTGATTAACTCTATCCTATCTACATCTACAACTAGGATTAAAGGTTCTCTAGGATTCTCCAATAGGATTGCTTTCATGTTATCTTTTGGACATAATTATTTTTGTGTTCTATCTTTCCTATGACTTGACTAAACTCTTCTTCGTTAACCACTTGGGTAATTCTTCTCGTTATGTATCATGTTGTCTTCGTACCATTTTTGGAGATATTTTGATCAACTTTCCCGTCTTGCTTGACCTTTAAACTTGTTTGAACACTGTTATGGATTGCTTGACCCAGTCTTAGACCTTGTTACCTTCTATTTCATAGACGACCGAAATAGCCAAACCTTGTTAACTGATCATGTAGTATAACTATAAACGTATTGTGTGTTTGTGATAAGTACTTTTTCTAGGGATTGGTTAGATTAAGCTTATGGGACAAGTATGGGTGACTGACTGTAGCAGACTTGAAAACCATTAAGAACGATTGTATTGATAGTATGAATTAATGATAGGATATCTAAGATGGAGAAATGAGATAGTATATTGTTGTGACTACAAAATGAGGATCCGAATCATGTATTTACAAATTGAGGATTTAGTATTTGTAGAATTTTGGTTGGTTATCTATAGCTGATTACATGTGATTAAAGGGTATATCGATATGTGGAATGGTATAGAATAAGTTAGAATGAGTTATCGTATTGCGTACGAGATCAGAAAATATCAGTTAAAAAGACATGGAACAAGACAAAGACATATGTATATTGGTAATTAATAAATCGGGAGTTTTGAAATCGAGGATTTGTATTCGGAGAACTTGTTGAGTAAAAAGAAGAAGGCTCTACGCCAAGGATAAGAATTGAACGTATGATTTCAAGGAGAAACTGTAGAAAATGATTGACGATAAATGATGCTAAGGAACTGTGGATTGATAGAATATGGATACTTAGGATACGATAAGGAAATCCAGTATTTATAATTGAGGTTGGAAATATGATTGATGATTAAGCATTTTTGGCTTATAAACATACCCAAAGAATGACCTATAGTTTAGGGTATACATAAAGGTTTCATGTTAGTATGGAAGATTTTAAAGGATGTAAGACGTAGTTTATGATAGAAGGACTTTGTTGAACCTGAACCAAAAAGATTGTAAGGAGAAACAGAAGAGATGATTACAAGGATAGCAGATTGAGTATCATAGCCAGAGCAGTTACATGTTATAGTTTGACCGGTTGGATGATTTTTAATTTTGAGGACGAAATTCTTGTAAGGTGGGTAGGATATAAGCCCCCTGAATTTCAGGGTTTATTTTTACTTTTCTGAATGAATTATTTTCGATAAATATTTTATTATTAAATTGTTTAGATCATTAATGTACTTTTCCATGACTTTGATTTCTGGAGCGTCAGGGATACCAATCTCTGTAAACTCTCTTCACGAGTTTTGAAGTAGACAAGATTATCTTCGTTTTGATATATCATGTCCCACTTGAACTCGTTCCCTTGTGCTCTTTTGTATCGCACAACTTTGGGTCAACTTAGACCAATTAATCGTTGAATAATTATTCCCACTTTTATCTCCGATCATCGTTTGCACGTCACCGTGACTTTTAATTTAGGAGCACGAGACCAGTCGTTTTCTCAGAACCAACTTTTTATAAATGATCTACTCGAGACGCTCTTCACCCATGACCTTCGTGTCCCACTCAGACACTGCATTTTGTGCTTCATTTTCTTCGCACAATTTTTGGGTCAATTTAGGCCGATTTATTTTCTACCGTAAAACCTGATTTATTTTCTAATTTAATTTCGGGACCCGACATCGATCCAACCTAGTCGACCCAAAGTATGGACGTGGCCCACATGAAGCCTACTACCCGCATGACGCTTGTGTCCCATTTATTGGAGTTCCCGCATATTATTTATTTTTCCATGATTATAAATACCCATTTTAATTCGAATATTGCCCCCGGTTCGATTTTGACCCGACCCGGCTCGACCGAACCCGAACCCAAGCTCCATATTGTTCTCTCATGACTGCATAAATACCCCACATAATTTCTCCTATTTTTTCCCTATTTTTAAATATTTATTTTTCTCTCTCCACTTTACAAATATTATATATATATATATATATATATATATTATATATATATATATATATATATATATATTATATATATATATATATATATATATATATATATATTATATAACTCTCTCACTCTCTCTTTATTAATACAAACACTCACACACCCCCTCACCTCCACCTCACAGCACCCCCTCTCTCTTGGACCGACTCCCCCCCTCTCTCTCTCTCACAAATATCTCACTATCTCTCTCTCTATTCTCACCCTCTCTCATTTATACACACACACACACACATACAAAACACTCTCTCCCTCTCTCCTCACACAACACACACTCACCACTCCCCTCCCTCTCGGTCGACAGCTCCCCATCCCTATGGCTGCCGACCACCACCACCACTACCGTGAACACCCTCACCCACAGCCTCCCTCTTCTTCTCCTCATCCTCTTCATCATCTTCACCATCACCATCACCATTAACATCACCACCTCCATCAACTACGCCTCCGCCACCATAATCCGAACCACCACCACCTTCCACCGCGCCTGACCCTCGCCGCACCGCCTCAGCCACCGCCGTCCACCGTCGCGCGTGTGCGCCAGGCCGACAGCGCAGCCGCAGCAGTGGCATGCAGCCGCATGCATGCATGCGCGTACGCAAACGCGCGGATGCGGCGATGGCCGTGCGCCACCACGTGGCCGGCCCGTCCCCGCAAGCTTCCCACGCCTCCGACGACCCCCCGACGACCACCCTGAGGCCGCCACCTTCTTTCCCGACGAGCCAAATAGACGATTCGTGCGTTTACGTCGAAATCCCGTCGGCGCGCGCGAGTTTTGAACTAGGAAAGTGCGCTCCGTAGCAGCAACTTTGCGCATATTTTTCGAGAGATCCGACCGTTGGATCGGCGAACTCCTTGCTCCGTCTCAATCTCGGTATATCCATCTTCACTCCTGTCAATTTTCATCCAATAATTTCGTCGTTTGATGCCTCAAAACTGGCCACCAAGTTGACGTTTTAAATTGAGCTATTTTTGGACAGTTTCGTGATGCCAACTTCGCGGGTTCGTATCTTCGTCGTCGCAGCTCCGGTTGGCATGCTACTGGTTCCTGTGCGCAGCTGGTATAACCATCTTCCTGTCTCCTTTAGGTTTCGTTTCATTATAAGCACGTTCGGTTGGTCGAATTCGACGCCAAAGTTGGCCATCTGAATTTTTTAATTTGCACTTGTAAAATTTCATTTTTGAACCCGGGACTCCGAATTCAATTTTTGACACCACCAGTAGACTCGTGGCGTCGTTCTGGCATGTTTTCATATAAAATTTTCTTGATTTGGAGAATGTGGGCCCTGGCACGCATTTTGGTGCAAAACGGGTCCCACTTTTCCAGTCAACGGGTCACTTTGAGATCGGCTCATCGGAATCCAATTCCGAATATATCGTTGAGTTCGTATCGTCATTCTGAAGTCGTTGACATATAATTTGCTGAGTTTTGAAGACATTTGCTCCGACACGCATTTCGGTGCAAACTGGATTTTAAATGTCCGCATCAACGTACCATTTTTTGATCGGGTCATCGGAATCCTATTTTGGACATACCATCGGGTTCATATCATCATTCTGAATTCGTGAACATATAATTTGCTAGGTTTTGTAGACTTCTATCCCGACACGTTTTTCGGTGCGAAGTGTGTCCAACGACGGACATCATTTTGACCCAAAATTACCGTTTTGCTCCTGTGTCTAAATTGGACTTATGGGTAGACTATCCTAGCTAATTTGACCGTTCTAGACACGTTGGTGATATTTATTTTATCATCCGACAACATCTGTAGATTTTGCTTATGTATTATCCTTAATTTATAATTAATTATTTTTCCAGAAAATTGTTACTTTCTGTTTTTGAATTTTTATATATATTTTAATTTCTTAAAAATTTGGAAAAAATTGTATTTAAATATTATGTTAATTTAGCTAATTTATTATAATTTTCCTAGCATTTATTAAGTGCTTTTGGTATTTTATAAAAATAGGGAAACAGAACTCATTTTTAGTATATTTATGTTGACTGATTTTTAATAAATATTTATGAAGGTTTATAAATCCCAAAAAAATTAGTATAAATTTCTATAATTAACAAGGATCATTTTGTTACTTTATTTTATATATAATTGAGCTTTTTGTCTATCTCAAAAATTGTTGGAACTTAGTGTACAGTTTGATTTATTTATTGAATAGTTACGACTTTCAATGTTTTGTGTGGTTTTGAGTTATTGTAGTATTGGACCTCACCCTACACTAGTATAAAGACTCTAGGAAGTTAGTTTGGATATAGTGGCACTCCACATTAGACTTTTATGTTAGGTCCCCACTTGGCTAGTATCCAGTCAGGAGTCGTGTCACACCACTAGTGTAATATTGAACATAGCTTAGAACTGAGTTTGTATATCATTATTGACAGGACACCGGACATCTATATCTTCGTACTAATATTCTTACTTTGCTCGAGGCAAGTACATCTACAAACTCATTTACTGTCTTTTAATGCTAGAACATGCATTAACCCTGTTAAAATACTGATCCTTGAGGTAGCAAGTTAAATCTTCACATGTTGTATTACTTTCAGTACCTGCCATGCTTAGGACAGTTATTATATCTTCACATGCTTCTTACTGGTTCTCAGTACATGTTTCACTATGCTTTATACTGCTCTGAGTATTCACATGTTTTATACTTCTCCCAGTACCTGCTATGCTTATACTGCTCCCAGTATCTCCTACATGTTTTTACTGTTCTCGTATCTCTCACAAGTTAGAATATGGGTTATGGGAAAACTGACAGTTGAGTACGTGATCATGACCCCCTTCTCCGTACGTATGTACCGAGCAAAATTTCATTTTATATGAATACTGCGTCGTAGGCCTTATCTCAAAGCGGATTTGTGCGTGTGTACATCTATCGCCTTTTCACTTGTATGGAAGTACATTTCATTATGTGTCCCGAGCACATTGTACATCTTTTGACCGATCACGTACCTGCTCCAGTTTTAAATATTAGATATACATGTGTCACCTCGACAAATGTATTTTACCGTGATTCCAGTCATACCATGATTCCAGATATGCCATGTTCCCTATGTTACTATGATACTGTGATTCCAGTTGTACCATGAGGCCATGTTTTCAGTATTTCCTGTTTTATAGACTTATCACACCATGTTTCTTATTGTACATCTCTTTCATTATATATTCAGTACTTTAGTTGTAGAGGTTGTACTTGCTCCTGTCCTGACAGGATAACGTTGTAGGTATACTTTTCGAAAAGAAAACGCTATGTGTTACATATTATGGTACTGCATTGAGGACCTGGCCTTAGCTCCAGAAGAGGCCCCAGCGGGAAACCTTGCTTAGTTATCTTTCTTGTGTTTTGAGACTTAGACTTTATCTGTACTTATATTTGGATACTGGACTTTGTCTCCAGTTAGATACTTGAAAGTGTATTATTAAGTCTGTGCTTATGTTACCTTCGCTTATAGATGTTGTGTTGTGATGAACTTTAAATATGATTTTAGAACTGTTAGCTGCTTAGATCCTTTATTGTCAATTCTTAGAACAGCTTACTACGCTTTAACCAAGCGTAGGCTGGACATGGCTCGGCCGGCCCAACAATTTGGGTATCGGGTCGTGACAGGTTTTATATCATCCATATATACTGCTACTATTGAGAAATCATTTCCGAATTTCTTAATGAAGACACATGGAAAAATTTGACTATTTTGTATCATTCTTTAGTCAAATATATGATAAGACGATTATACCACATTCTTGTGGATTATTTCAACCCATATAATGCTCGTCTAAGATTAATTAAACACATTCCTTTTGACTTAGTCTCTGGCATTGTAAATCATTATGGAATTTTCATATAGATGTCAATATCTAAGTCTCCATACAAATATGCAGTTATAATATCCATAAATCTTATATCAAGATTTTTAGAAACTGCGAAACTAATTAGATACCTAAAGGTAATGACATCCATAACTGTAGAGTATGTCTCAACATAGTCAATTCCAGGTCTTTGAGAGAAACCTTGTGCTACAAGTCAAGATTTATATCTTTCAACTTTGTTCCTCTCACTTCGTTTTCTCACGAAACACACATTTAAAACCAACATAGTTTATGCCCATTGGTGTTTCCACTATAGGTCCAAACATACCACATTCTTCTAAATATTTTAATTCTGCTTGAATAGCATCTTTCCAGATTGGCCAATCTTTTATTTGTCGATATTGATTTATACTACGTGGTTCATTTTCACAATCATTATTGTCCTTTGATATTTTAGTAGCTACTGCATAGCTAAATATGTCATCGATGACAAGTGCTTTTCTATTCCATAATTCACCTGAACATGCATGGAATATCGAGATCTCTTCATTTTTAGGTACCTGTGCCTCTCTAGAGGCATCCAGAGGCATTTCAGTGAATTTAGAAACATGCACATATTTATTATTTGTTTTCGGAGCTCCAGCCACTATTGGACTTCTATCAGGACAAGGTGTTTCATTATCTCTCCTCTTTCTAGGAGCACTATCCTTGGAACCTATAGGCCTACCACGCTTTTGAGTGTAGTAGTGGATTCATTTGTCGCCTTGTTTGAATTTTGTCCAATTGGAACAATGATTATGGCTGTCATATATGATATAGTTATGTCACGACCCGCACCCTAGCTTTAGGGCACGAGACGTGGGTACGTCCAGCCTACGCCGCAGTGTCGGCGGTAGAACGCTGTTCTAGGTCATAGTCACATCTAAAACAGTATGCTATACTCTCCAGACGGAGGACAAACACATAAAGATACTATCTCAATCACAACTCTAAAGATAGATAACAGCACGATGAAATAGATAAGATAATCCACAAGAGAGAGAACCAGGAGTGATAGTACAGAAAGTTCTATTAAACAAACTCAAGATTTCAAATACAACTCTAAGACAAACAATAAAGAAAATGAACAAACTCTAGGTAAATACTCCAAGCTCTACCAGTGTCCTCTAGGCTAACTGTGAACTCCAAGTACCTGTAAAATTTTATCAACAGGTCCAATCAGGACAGGAACGAGCACATATCTCTCACAACAGTTCATAACAGGAATGGACATATAAAGCAAGCTATAGAAAATTATACATGAAACGCTGTAAAGAGAAATCAACAGGAGAGAAGATATAACTGAGATATAAATATGATAAATAAAGAATATAACCTTCTACGTGAAACAGAGCATGAATTGGTTATGTAAACAGCTTGGGTTGCACATGCATACAACTACGGAAAGAACATGGATAACAACTACTGGGGATAATGATCACATAACCAACTACACTCTCCCTGCCCCCAACCAATACACAAGGATCGAAGCATGTTATGTTATTGCACATGGATAACAACTACTGTATACATGGAGCTCATATGGTCATGAGTGTACATGAATAACATATGAGTGCACATGGATAAAAGTGAATACATGGAGTACATGATGAACATGATAAAGTACATGAAACATGACATACTCGATGTATCCGAGGGGATAACATCGCATGAAAAGATCCATAGGGTACCGATCCGTGTGAACGTCGTGTCAGCATCAAGTACACTAGTCTATAACAAGAGTACATATCCAAAGAAGCATGAAAAGATCAGAGAATGTACTCGCCTGGTAATCCAAGCCGCTGATAAATGTAGATGTCCAACTGGAGTCACAGTGTCCTATTTAGAGCAATCACAAGTCACAAAAGAGTCTAACATGAAATAAAATAATCTACAGTACATTCTAGATAGTTCTAGGTCCTTCTAGGTCAAAGTCTAGTCAACAAGTCCACTAGGTCAACTAAGTCAAAATTAAAGTCAAACTAAGTCAACTAGTCAAGTTCTAGTTCAATCCGGGTCAAACTAAGCCAATGGTTGTCCTATAGTTAACTTTTGGTTAATATAGTCAACCTGGTCAAAAGGGGATCAACTCTAGTCTCTAGGTATTAAACTACGAGGTTGTACCAATTCCGAATTACGGAGAAATAGGAATTGACTAACTAATGGTGACACCTAGAGAAAATATCTACAAACATTGTCGGATGATAAAACAAATATCACCAACGTGTCCAGAAGGGTCAAATCAGCTAGGATTGCCTGCCCTTAAGTCCAATTCTGGACACAGGGGCAAAACGGTAATTTCGGACGAAAATGATGTCCGCCGTTGGACCCACTTTGCACCGAAAAGCGTGCCAGAGTCAACGGTCTCTAAAGTCGTCAAACTACATGTCTACGGATCCAGATTTTCGATACGAACCCAACCGTATGTCCAAAGTTGGATTCCGGCGGGCCGTGCACAAAATCGCCCGTCAAGTGGGACCGCGAGGCCCGCAAAACGACGTACGATTCGACTGTCTCAGATTTGGACCAAACTTGGCATGCAGGACCAAAAAAATGATACGGTTCTGTTGGCGCAAGTTTTGTCTCGATCTGACGAGCGTGCACAAAGTAATTGGAAAATTTGCAACGTGCACGATACGGGGAATTTCGACGGATACGCATCAAATTCGTCGCGCACACGCGACCAATTTGAATTCCGTCAAAGCCCACACGACCACGAAGCCGTTACGCAGCTTTCGATGCTTTCGGTTCGCGACCACGTCGTCCCGATTGGCGTGACGCACGTCGTGTGGAACAGTTTTCAAGGTTTGAAAACAGATTTTTGGGAAACTTTGGGATTCGATTTCTCGACGTCCAGTCGATGATTTCGAATTCCGCAAGAAGGGATTCGAAGCCCTACATGTCGTCTAAAAATCTCTTCAAAAAGTTTTCGAAAACTGCTAATAGGTTGGTCACGAATTGCTGTCAAAGTTGGGGTTTTAGATTAACTCATGCTCTGTTTTTGCATCAGTTTTCGACGGGTTTTGGGCTCGATTTTCCTGACTGGTCGTTGGGTTATATTTCGATCCAACCATGGGGATCTCGAGAGGGTTATATTGGGTCTCCATACTATTTTACGAAAATGAAATCGATTGAGAAACGAGGGAGAAAATTACCTGCGAAGTCGACTCTTCCGGGGGTTGCTGCTGTCCCTTGCGTTCAGTCACGCGCGAGCGCACGTCTCCGGCCTGTGGCCGGCCGGCGGCGGACGCCAGCGGCGCGCGGAGGCGTGCGCGGGGGTACGCCCAGGCGGGACTGGGGGTTGGGTCGGCGTCGAGTTGAAGGAGGTTAGGGTTTCGTGTAAACTTCGATCTCTCTCGCGCGTAATATATAGCAGTCGGGGGCTCGGTTTTGGCCTGGGGTGAATCATGGGTTCGGGTTAAGCTGAATGCAGTGTGCTTGGGCTCGGTTTGAGCCCGAGCTGCTGCTGCTTTGGGCTTGGTTGAAACTATGGGCCGGGCCTGTTATGGCCTGGCTTGGCTGGGATCTCCTGAATACCTATAATATATAGCTAAAATATATATACACACAATTTTATCCGTATATACAATTATTTATATATACGTATATACATACAATATATATATAAATATATATATACACCATAGACATATACACATATACAAAATATATAATATATATTTATATATATGATACATGAATATACATAATACTTATGTATATATAATACCTTATATATATATAATCCTTTATATATATATACACAAAAATATATACACATAAATATATTTGTATATATACAATTATACATATATATACGCATATACACACGCAATATATATTTATATATACTTACATACAAATATACATGTACATTGTACATATTCATATACACATAAACATTATATTTCTTAGACAATAAAATAATATAACAATAAAATAATAATATTAGATAATAATCTCAATAAATAATAATAATAATAATAAAACCCATTTTATATAACCAACCAAATATTTAGGAAATATTGTTAAGTCTACCCAAAAATCTAGAAAATATTCGTACATACCTAAAAGTAGGTCTACATAAGCTTGGGCTTGGTTTGGGTCCAGTTTGCACTAGTTTGGTACAACCGGGTTCCCTAAAACTAAATATTATAAATAATAAATAAATAATCTACGATAAGGGTTACGTTGCAACTTGTCCTGGTTTTCCTAGTTAGGACATCACTATGGCTCGGCCTTCTCTACCAGGGCTAATATACTAGTCAAAGCATGCCACTGCGCTACCCGTGACATAATTCCTAGTCACCTTGTACTCCAAATCTCAACCATGGCTAAAATCATCCTACCGTAATAATTAACAAAATAATTATTTAAAAAAATCTAAAAATCACCATTAAATTAAAATAAATAAAAAAATTTCAAAATTCCGGAAAGGGAGGCTACAAGTTACCTATACGACATCATTAAATACATCAGGTAATTGTTTTACAATTTCTTGCAAATGTATCATTCTTCTTATCTCATAATCACATTGTGGAGTTCTTGGAACTTAATGTGATCGATAGAGTAGGCGTATACCATATCAATTCACGCCGTTAATTAGCAATAGTTTGTTCTATATGAACAATTTATTGCTTATACCTCCCCCTAACGGCAGGAAGACTCTATCATTAAATTGACAATCATCAAATCTTATAGTAAAGACATCACCAGTCATTGATTTTTAAATATCTTATTATGGAAGAAAACTCAAACTAATATATATATTTCAAACATCATTGGGGACCCATCTTAGTTCTTTTGGGAGATGGAAGTGGGACATATACTGTATATCCAAACTTTCTCAAATATGAAATATTTGGTTGTTTACCACTAACAAGTTGTATATATAAAATAATATGGTAGGCAATGGGTCTAAATTTAACTAAAGATGCAACATGTAAAATATCATGTCTCAAGCCACAATTTTTAAACTAGATTGCACTAGTAGAGGTCTAGCTATAAGTTCAAGATGTTTAATAAATGACTTAGCTAACCCATTTTGTGTGTGCATTGGAGAACATGATACTCTATCTCAGTCACTAATGATGTACAATAATTATCAAAATCTTGTGAGATGAATTATGCGACATTATTAAGACTAATTAATATAGTTGTGTGATTATAAAACTGAGATATAAGTTTAATAATTTGGACTAAAAGACGAAAAAATACGAGATTTCTAGTAGACATTAGACATATGACCACTTAATAGATGCATCTATGAGTACCATAAAATATCTTAAAAAAAACCACTAGCAGGGTGAATATATGACCACAAATGTCTCCTTATGTTCTTTACAAGAAAGTAGGAGACTCATTCTTAACTTTTAGAAAAGATGGCCTAGTTATAATCTTCCCTTGTAAACAAAGAACGTATAGTTGATTCTTCGATAAACCAATATCGTAATTTTCCAATAAATATCCACAAAGAGTATCAATGATCCGATTGAACATAGTTTGTCCCGGATGACCCTAAGGGTCATGCCAAATGTTATATAAGACATGATCATTGGCTTTATATTTTGCCACATTCATATTAGATTCAATTGTCCCAATGGTGGTGAAATACAAACCCACCGAAAAATAAGATAATTCTTCTAATGTGAGCATTTTGCTCCCGACATTAGATGTGCTACATAATATTCTTTGTTGTTATCATTTCGAGTTTCAATATGGTACCCATTTTATGTATATCCTTGAAACTTAACAAATTTCTTTACAGAACTACTTGAATATAACACATTCTGCAAATAGGTTTGAGTACCATTAGGTAACATGATGTGTGCTCTTCCAAAGCCCTCAATTATATGGCTGGCCCAGCTATTGTTGGCACTTTATGCATGTCAAATACTAACTTTGGCAAAACTTTGATTCTTCAAATTCATGTGTGTTGTAGTACTATCTACCAAACACATATCTAAGTCATTTTTTCTTTGATTCTTTTAATCTTTCAATCTCTTGTTGAGTAGCTCGACATTGCTAAATCGATGTCTATATTTGTCATATTTACGACAAGCATGCATTACTACTCCATGAAGCAAAATAAAAATATTATGAACTTATATATTCTAGCTAGCATAAGTATAATAAAAAAAATTAAGCATTTTAAATAATAATATCATATTATAGAAATGTAACTCCAAATTTATAATATATATATTTTTTTAATAAAACAAACTATCATGGCCTAGACATTCCATGATGGAAACCAAAAGCATAACTTCAAATATAAATAGTTTATAAATACTTGAAATAAACATATATTGATCGAGTGCTCATTCAATAAAAATAAAAATTGCATTAGCATCTTCTCAAACTGTTCATTTGTAACTTGATTCCCTTTGTTAGAGGGTGTTGTCCACTTTTTTTATTTATTCTTTCGTGAACCATTGTTTCAACCTTTGTAAGGTTGATAACATGACCATATCTTCCACAATTTTTTTTTCATTCCCTCTTGCACGTCCTCCATCACGACCCTGCTAATTCCAAAATTAGCATTTGCCTCAGGAATTGACATTGACCCAGTTGGTCTAGAGTTGTAATTTTTTTATGAAAATGTTACTATTTGCCTTTGCTACACTGAGATAGTCACCAGTTCAGAGTAATTTATGAAATTTCTTAACGATATTATTGCTACAAAAGCACATTACTTGCATGAAAAATAAAGATGATTTTCTCAATCGTTTGAGTCTCTATTACTTTTTCTCCGCACAATCTAAAGCGAGGAACAATATTAAACAAAGCACAATTATATTATTTAACATTTTTTACAGTCATAGTATCTTAAATTCAACCATTCAGTTTGAGCAGTCAGAAGGATAACCATCCTTTGGTGGTCAAATGTCATTTAGAGATGTCCACAAATTCAATGGATCATCCTCACATAGATATCCTGTCTTTAGAACATCATGGATATGATGTCATAGAAAAATCAAATCAAAGTCTTGACCTTGGCTTTAGAACTTTCTTTATTTTTCTTCTTACCATCAAGCTTGTTGGACTGCAATTGCAACTTTGCATCCATTGTCATGATAAATAATTATCTCTGCTCACATCAGGAGCTTTGAATTTAAACTTTACAAGATTCGACATCTACATGACAGAAAATAATTACATTAGATGTAAATTAATAATAAAACTGATAAGCGCTTTAAAGATTACAAAACTTCACATATATCACAATGTGATGAAACGCTATCAAAGAATATACCTTATGTGTATCACATATACAACAATGTGGTAGAACGCTATCAAAGAAGTATGACATATACAACAATGTGATAAAACGTTATCAAAAATATTATGTCTGTTGGTGTTTTTGCCTTTGGACTAGAAAAGATAGTCCCACATCGGCTACACCAAATGGTGAGTATCTCAATATAATGCATTGCTTGTGTTGAGGTGTGCACATGAGGTGTAGTGGGGCACAAGTTTGTGCCATGTGGAAGTATTTTCCTAGAAGGAAAAAGGATTAAATCCAACAAGGATGCAAGTTAATTTTTGTTGTGCGGACTCGGACTCGGACGCGGACTCCAAGATGTCTCGTGCATGCACGGGAGGGTTCGGAGGGTAGGCGTGGACTGGCACACTTCTATGCTGATTGTGGGATGATCTAAAATATCAAACTCTATTTTTGAGTATTGGTATTTTAGTCCCACATCGGATAGGAGAAGAGGTGAAGTCTCAACTCCACTCTATAAATAGAGCCCCTTGGCCTCCTTTGAAAGAGGCACCAAAAAGAGAGTTGAGGGAGTCTGTTAAGTCCAGGAAGCCCGTTCAAGTCTCAAATATTGACTTACGAGCGTTCCAGAAGTTCTCCTGAACTTGCTGGTTCCTGGGAGCTTATCCGTACTGCGGGTATAGCTTTGAGCGCCGGTGTTCAACACCCCAGCGAGATCCGCTCTTCTTCTTCCTTCCTCTTTCTGTTGCCTTCGAGAATCTGAGACTCAACTGTTGTTGATCATCTCTTGTTGCCTTCGAGAAACCGCTATTGCAAACGCGATTCGATTTTTTAATCGTTTAGGCTACGCAATCAGCATTATTTGCATCTCTTTTTTAGGGATTACAACAGCATTATTTGCATCTCTTTTTTAGGGATTGCAACTGCATTCTTTGCATCTCTTCTTAGGGATTGCAACTGAGTTTTTCCATCGATTGTTTGCAAATAGACTAACAATCTCAAAGCTATACGATTCGATGGAAAACACTCGTGCTTCGCTTGTCGATACCGGCTTTAACAAGTTGGAGAAATTCGACGGCGAACACTTCCAGATCTGGAAGCGAAAGGTGAC
The DNA here is from genome assembly GCA_029216955.1 of Iris pallida. NCBI lineage: Eukaryota > Viridiplantae > Streptophyta > Magnoliopsida > Asparagales > Iridaceae > Iris > Iris pallida. Next base: position 411,070 of record JANAVB010002195.1, on the reverse strand, counting down.
TCTGAATCTTCAACTCGTGGATGTTGATCACGTGTTGGATGAGGAAGAACCAATCGTTCCAGCAACAGGATCTGCTGCTGTTCTGGCCGCTGCTACGAGCAAGCAGACGAAGTGGAAAAAGGATAACAGCATATGCAGGCTGCTGATCCTGAATTCCATGGAAGACTCTCTGGCCGAGTCCTACACAAAGAGGACTTCTGCCAAAGAGATCTGGGAGTCCGTGGGGAAGCTGTATGACGACGACGAGGCCCGGTCGAAGATGTTCATGGTTGAAAAATACCACAAATGGGTCTTTGAAGACGAGAAGACCATGCTGCCCCAAGTGAAAGAGTTCCTGAAGCTGCGCCAGAAACTGGAGGACGATAGCATGCCCCTCGTCGACAAGTTCGTCGTTGGAGGGATCGTGGCAAAACTTCCTCCAGGATGGAGCAACATCTATGCAAGGATGCATAGGAAGAAGATGGAGATTAGCCTGGATAATCTTCTCAGCGAGATTCATGTTGAGGACGAGATGCGCTCTCAACAGAAGTTGGACACCCTGTCCAAGCAACTAGCAACGGCGAATCTGGTTCAAGCCACCAGAGAGAACAAAGGGAAGCAGGCGGCTTCTCACCACAAGAAGAAGGACTTCTCGAATCTGAAAGTGAAGGGTCCAGGATTCAAGCAACAGAAGTCCATGTCCCATGTGACTTGCTTCAACTGTGGCAAGAAGGGTCACTATAAAAGTGAATGCAAGTCCAAGCCCAAAGAGCAAGGTGAGCCTAACAAGGTTTCTTTGGTTACTAATCAGGTTGCCATGATAGCACAGGTTGTAACTGTGGGGGCAGACTTGGACTGGTGGATAGACACTGGCGCGACATGTCATGTCTGTTCAGACAAGGACTGGTTCGTCTCCTATGAGCCTACTTCCGAGAAAGTCATGATGGCGAACCAGGCACAAGCTGAAGTACTGGGGATCGGGACGGTGGAGCTGAAGCTTACATCGGGGAACATTCTGACGCTTCAAGGTGTGAAGCATGTTCCTGCAATCGCAAAGAACCTGATCTCTGGGAGCCTGCTCTGCAACGCAGGCTTGAGGATGGACATCAATGCTGGCCAAATGGTGATGTCCAAGAAGGGTACTTTCTTCGGGAAAGCTTTTCAGACTGAAGGAATGTACAAAATTCAGCTTGTTGTAACCCAGCATAATAATGTCAATGCTATCACTAGTTTGAATTACTCTCTTGAGTTGTGGCATAATAGACTAGGACATGTTCATTGTAAGCGAATAAACAAAATGTCTAGTCTAGGACTTATCTCCAAGTGTGGGGGTAAGGTAGAGAAATGTGAGATATGTGCTCAGACGAAGATCACTAGGAAACCCTTCCACAGGGTCCATCGAAGCACAGATCTTCTGGAGTTGGTTCACTCAGATATCTGTGACTTCAAACAATTCTCTACAAAGGCCGGGATGAAGTATTTCATTACTTTCATCGATGACTTCTCCAAGTATGCCTTCGTCTATTTACTCAAATCTAAAGACGAAGCATTCGAGAAGTTCAAGGAGTTCAGGGCCGAGGCTGAACGGCAAACTGGACAACAACTCAAGAGGCTGAGGAGTGATCGAGGTGGGGAATATAGGTCTCATGAATTCTCATCATTCTGCAAAGAACATGGAATCATCAACGAGACGACGGCTCCGTATTCTCCACAATCCAACGGAGTAGCAGAAAGGAAGAACAGAACGTTGACAGAGATGATGAATTCTATGCTGTTGACTGCGGGTCTCCCAAAGTGCTATTGGGGAGAAGCTGCATTAACGGCCACTTTCATTCTGAACAGAGTGCCGTATGCAACTTCCGACATAACTCCTCATGAACTCTGGTTCAAAGTCAGACCCAACCTGAATGTCATTCGAGTGTGGGGGTGCCTGGCTTATGTGAAGCTCCCGGATCTAAAGATTCAGAAGCTGGGGACAAGGACTACTAAGGCGATCTTCCTGGGGTATGCCGAGAAGAGTGATGCTCGGAGATTCCTTGATATCGAGTCAAATCATATCATCGAATCTCGCGATGCTGAATATTTTGAAGAAAAGTTTGCAAGGCACAAGAACATTGTTCTCGCGGACATTCCGGAGAATAATGAGGGTGCGGAGCAGACAGAGATCTTTATCGAACCAGTAGTCCAAGATGGAGTTGTTGTCAAGGAGACACCAGCTGAACCAGAACTCGCTGAGCCGTCAACTAAGCGAGCGAGGAGGCCGAAAGACTTCGGAGATGACTTCGTCACCTATCATGTGGAAGCAGATCCGCTTACCTATGATGAGGCGATGAAGACCAGAGATGCTATATTCTGGAAGGAGGCGATTGACAACGAGATTGACTCAATCACCTCCAATAACACATGGGTATTGGTCGACCTACCAGAAGGAGCAAGACCCATCGGATGCAAATGGATCTTCAAGAAGAAGATGAAAGCAGATGGAACCATTGACAAGTTCAAGGCCAGGCTAGTGGCCAAGGGGTTTGCTCAGAAGCAGGGGATCGACTACTTTGACACTTATGCTCCAGTAGCTCGGATGACAACTATCAGATTGTTAATTGCTTTAGCAGCAATACACAAGCTGGTGATACATCAGATGGATGTGAAAACGGCATTCCTTAATGGCGAGCTGACCGAAGAGATCTACATGCAACAACCAGAAGGTTTTGTCGTCAGAGGTCTGGAAGACAAAGTCTGCAAGTTGATGAAGTCTCTGTATGGTTTGAAGCAAGCTCCCAAAATGTGGCATGAGAAGTTTGACAAGGTGATAAGGTCAAATGGCTACAGGGTCAGTAAAACAGACAAGTGTGTCTATACGAAGTTTGCTGACGGAAGAGGAGTAATCGTTTGTCTATACGTGGACGACATGCTAATCCTAGGTACGGATTTAAGCTGCGTCACAGAGACAAAGAAATTTCTCTCGACCAAGTTCAGTATGAAGGACTTGGGGGATGCCGACGTAATCTTGGGGCTCAAGATCATCCGGACAGGCACTGGAATAGCGCTGTCACAGTCTCATTACATTGAGAAGATGCTCTCTCGCTACGGGTATCAAGATCTTCCTATTATTGATACACCGTACAGGAGTGATCTGAAACTGGAGCCAAATTCGAAGGAGAGCGTCAGGCAGTTGGAGTACGCTAGCGTCATCGGAAGTTTGATGTACGCTACTACTGCCACAAGGCCTGACATAGCCTTTGCAGTGGGAATGTTGAGTCGATTTACGAGCAATCCAGGCGTAAAGCATTGGAAAGCTGTGAAGCGTGTTATGAGATATCTCAAGAAGACTCAGACATATGCACTATCAGCGGAGATCCGTCAGTAGTGGAAGGCTTCAGTGATGCTAGCTGGTGTTCAGAGGTGGAGAGCGAATATTCCACAGGTGGATATGTGTTCGCCATGGGTGGAGCTGCTATATCGTGGAAGTCGAAGAAGCAGACTATGTTATCTCGCTCCTCCATGGAATCTGAATTCTTTGCATTGGACGCTGCAGCAGATGAAGCAGAGTGGCTTCGGGAGCTCATGTATGACCTTCCAATGGTTGGGGCTCAGATACCGGCGATTCCGATATACTGTGACAACCAGGCGGCAGCAGCAGTGGCATCAAATGAACTCTTCAACGGGAAGAAGAGGACTGTGCGGTTGAAGCACAGAGCAGTGAACGATCTCATAAAAAGGGGCGTCATTACAGTGATCGATGTTCGGAGTCAAGAAAACCTGGCGGATCCGTTCACGAAGGGTCTCAAGCGTCAGCTGGTCGAGGACACAGCAAGGAAGATGGGCTTGAAGGCATTCTAATATTGTGTCATTATAATCCTATCAATAAATTTTATGTTATTGGTTCAAAGAGAAATCTACCAGATATCTAATTTTTTGATTCAAGGGAGGACTATTGACTGGAAAAATATTAGTTAACAGTGGACACTTGTTCTGCGGAACATGTAAGGGTTTCGGACCCAGAACCACTGTTGTCTACTATGAATTTTCTACGGAAAATTGATCCTGTGAGAAGGATGGCATAATGCCTTAATGAGTTCTCAGACTGAGTGAAGGTCTGTTATGCTTTACAGGAAGCATGGTGGCGCAACAACCACAAAGGAGTGTTACAACTCCATGCTACAGTGGGGTGACTCCACCATGAGGTTCCCAGGTAGGGGTAATGCCTCGGCTTTGTTAGCCAAGTTACAGGCGGCGTAGCACCGCATATAGGCAGGTAGCCTAATGTTGCATAATCGTAATAAAGAGATGTAGGCAGCACTACAAAGAGGCCGGTGTCCTCATGTTACAGTGGCATGACACCACGATGAGGTACCCAGGTAGGGGTAAAGCCTCGGCTTTACAAGCCATGTCATAGTGGCGTAACACCACAAGGAAGCGCAAGGCTTCATGCTGGGTAGTTTGGCACTACAAAGAGGCTTGAGACCTCATGCTACAGTAGTATGACACTACGATGAGGTTCCCAGGTAGGGGTAATGCCTTGGCTTTGTCAGCCATGTCATAGCGGCGTAGCACCGCAAAGAAGCGCAATGCTTCATGCCAATGACTCTTTATATAGAACTCACCTATAGTGTATGGACAGAGATATCAGGCCGTCTCTTGAGGGTAAACTTGTAGACGCCCAAAAATTATACACTGAAACCAGGCTGGCACAAGGCCTTCAATGTGCAGCCAGAAGCACAGTTGATGTCACTATGTGAGTAGGAAGAATTGCAGTTATGGTGCAGAATTCAAGGCTTAGTCCATTCTTGTATCATGCTGTTATTTAACCTATGCGGGAAGATTCAAGTCGTAGCGACATCTCTCCTAATGCATGATGGACAATCACTGTGGGGAACGCTCAACCCATATATTGAGATATGTGGGGGATTGTTGGTGTTTTTGCCTTTGGACTAGAAAAGATAGTCCCACATCGGCTACACCAAATGGTGAGTATCTCAATATAATGCATTGCTTGTGTTGAGGTGTGCACATGAGGTGTAGTGGGGCACAAGTTTGTGCCATGTGGAAGTATTTTCCTAGAAGGAAAAAGGATTAAATCCAACAAGGATGCAAGTTAATTTTTGTTGTGCGGACTCGGACTCGGACGCGGACTCCAAGATGTCTCGTGCATGCACGGGAGGGTTCGGAGGGTAGGCGTGGACTGGCACACTTCTATGCTGATTGTGGGATGATCTAAAATATCAAACTCTATTTTTGAGTATTGGTATTTTAGTCCCACATCGGATAGGAGAAGAGGTGAAGTCTCAACTCCACTCTATAAATAGAGCCCCTTGGCCTCCTTTGAAAGAGGCACCAAAAAGAGAGTTGAGGGAGTCTGTTAAGTCCAGGAAGCCCGTTCAAGTCTCAAATATTGACTTACGAGCGTTCCAGAAGTTCTCCTGAACTTGCTGGTTCCTGGGAGCTTATCCGTACTGCGGGTATAGCTTTGAGCGCCGGTGTTCAACACCCCAGCGAGATCCGCTCTTCTTCTTCCTTCCTCTTTCTGTTGCCTTCGAGAATCTGAGACTCAACTGTTGTTGATCATCTCTTGTTGCCTTCGAGAAACCGCTATTGCAAACGCGATTCGATTTTTTAATCGTTTAGGCTACGCAATCAGCATTATTTGCATCTCTTTTTTAGGGATTGCAACAGCATTATTTGCATCTCTTTTTTAGGGATTGCAACTGCATTCTTTGCATCTCTTCTTAGGGATTGCAACTGAGTTTTTCCATCGATTGTTTGCAAATAGACTAACAATGTCTTATGTGTATCACATATACAACAATGTGACAAAATGCTACTAAAGAATATTATATTGTTATCAAAGAATATTATCTCATGTGTATCACATATACAACAATGTGATAAAACGCTATCAAAGAATATTATGTCTCATGTGTATCACATATACAACAATGTGATAAAATGCTACTAAAGAATATTATATCTTATGTTTATCACATATACAACAATGTGATTATTATATAATAATTTATTTTGGGTACTTTTTTTTAAATATAATTCGATTCACATATACAACAATGTGAAGTAGTACACTATAGAATACAAATTAATAAAATAATAGAAATAACCAATTCACATGAACTAATTTAATGAAATTAACTAACTCCAAATAAGTGAAGAAAATTTTAAGATATTCTAGATTAATTTCATAGTTCATACGAATCATATAGAAATAAAATTTATACATGATCTTAAATAGATTATCATAAATTTTTTATTTTGAATGAAATTGTGAACATGTTCAATACGTATTTAGAATTAAAACTAAAAGAAAAAATAGATCTAGAAAACTTACGTTCTAATCGATCTATAAACACATAAATCAAACGTGTATTTAATTTTACTAAAACATGCATGTATCTAAGTATATAAGATTAGACTTACCTCTTCAATACCTTTCTTTTCTTAAGAGAACTATTTCTCCCTTCTTCTATTTCCTAGAGCATCGTGCTGATAACGTATTGTAAAGCAAACAAATGGAGATAGAAAATTTCTTCATTCACTTGTATCACAAACAACTTGAAAAGAGCCCTTTATATAGGCTTACAATGAAAGTTTAACATCATCATAACAATTAAAGGAGAAATGCCAAAAGGCATAGGCTATGGATAACCAAATGTCATAGGTTATAGATAACCAAAAGACATAGGTTATGTAGACCAAATAATTATGGTAAATTATCCATATTTACAACAGTATGTAGCTTTTGTAGGGGTGTTATAAATTCATTATTTTGTTGTATTAAATGAAATTTTGGGATTTACTGATCAACAATTTATAATGATATAATTAGCTATTTTTTTGCAGTACATAAAAATTTATTATTTTGTTATTTTTTTATATTTAATAAAAAATGAAAATTATGTAATGGTGTTGTATTTGTTGCATTTAAATGGTACTATGGTCATTTTCTGTAACATCGCGATAGTTGGAGAAAATAATACGACATTGGTTGCATCATTTTCACTTACAAATAAATATTGAAATTGATAGAAATAATATAGTGAATAGAAAAAGTCCTCTCAAATTGGACGGTTTAAATCGCGGTGCTACATATTTTTCCTTCATTGGTCGAGATCTGAGGTCCACACGCCCAACCCTCCCACTCCTCCCGCTAACGTGAGCCACTCCGTTCCGACCAATGGCAGGAGGACATGTGGCACCGCAATTTAAACAATCCCGGTAGACACATTGTAACGAATATTGTATATGTTTTCGATTCCAACCAAACATAATAAGACTACAGAGAGGTTTTGGACACTGTCACGAATATTGTATGTGTTTTCAATTCCAACCAAACATAATAATACTTCAGAGAGGCTTCGGTCCAAAACACCTGGAAAATTAATTAGCCCACATTCATATGTTTAAAACTATTCGGATCCAAAGAGGGTCCTCATCTCATCTAAGACTTATGGATAAACTTGAAGTCCATGTAAGCTCTTGTTGAAGAAGACACCTTATAAATTATAAAATGCTTCCACAAGGTATCTACTGTTTGAACTTTGAACAATCCAACATGGACAAATTCCCTACCATGCTTACATAGAGATTCGAACTCAAAAGTGTTTTATATGTTCCTAGGTAAACCCTACATTGATAAATGAAGGATGCCCAACCTTTTTTTAAGTAAATTTTTTCATAGCTCACAGACAATATCATGTACAATAACAAAAACTACATTATGTATTATCATTATTTAGATTTTTCTCAGCCTATATTAACATGTTTTGTAAATGTTATATATACTAGTAAATTCCACGTAAAACATATTTTATAATATATATATATATATATATATATATATATATATATATATATATATATATATTGAAACAATGGGTACTTGTGGCAAACTCGCCTCCACTGAGGCTCGAACTCCCGACCACTTGGGCCGCATGCATCTCTCTTAACCACTAGGCTAGAGGTCATTTGCTCTCTCTCTCTCTCTCTCTCTCTCTCTCTCTCTCTCTCTCTCTATATATATATATATATATATATATATATATATATATATATATATATATATATATATATATATATATATATACACACACACACACACTATGGGGTACATCAAATTAACAAGTTGAAATTGGATTTCCAAATTTGAGTAAAATTGGTATTCATAGTAGATATCAAGAATATTTAGTACCAAAAAAAATGATAGGTTGCTTAAATTAATATGTTAGTTTTTTTTTAAAGTAAAATACTAATATTTTGGTAGGGGTGTGCATTAGATTTATTCGGTTTCAACCTAACTGAAATAGTCAAAACTGAATATAAACTGATATTCTAAAAATCTAAAATCGAAAACGAACCGAAATTAGCCAAAATCGAAGTCGAACCAAACCTAATAACGATTTGGTTTATTCGGTTTGACTGTTTCTATTGTATAATGTGTAGGGTTCAAAGTTAAAATCGTGATTAAATAGTATTAAAAATTATTCAGAACGAAATCGAATAAAAAATACTATTTTCAAAATCGAAATTGAGCACATTTTTTTCAAACCGAAGCAAATCTCTTATTCAGTTCGCTTCGGTTCGATTTTTCGTCCAAAACCGAATAATACTCACCCCTATATGTTGGTGTGTAAATGAGTCTACTTGTAATTTTTTTTAACCGTGCCATATATTATGGATATGCATAATTAATTGGATAATTTTTTGGTAAGATAAACCAAACATTTGCAATACAATCGCAGCATGCTCTTGCTGATTGCAACAACATAGTCGCTACCTAGAGTATTATGGTGCATTCTTAATGCGTCATGGCATTTGTGAATTGTGATTGATAACGTGAAAATCGCCTAGATCATCATCAAATGTGAGGTTCATACTGATCCCGGCTGGTGCATTCCCTAATTTTCTTTGCTTTGTTGTCAAAATAAATGGATATTTGAGAATATCAGTTGAATAATTTGACAAAATAATTTTTTTTTATGTATATATATTCTGGTTCTAAATAAATAATATTTAGTAAATACGCCAGTCTCTACTCTATATATTATTTGTAACGAGAGGACCCATTGGAGAGATTGGAAATACAAACCCATTTATTTATTTAATCTACATATTAATGAAAAATAATAACTATATAAGTTATTATTTTTATATAAATCAATATCTATATATGGATATTTGAAGATTTGGATATCCTTTATTTATATATTTTCATATGTTAGAATTTGGCTCATATTTCCTAAACCTAGCAACGATAGAATTGGGTCCATATCCTACCTTATCCAAGGAGTTTCTAGATAGTAAATTTCTAAATATAGATACATAACAACTCTATTCTGTATAAGAAGCCTTGAAAATATGTCTTTTCTTCCAAATATTTGATTGGTGACACCTAAGAGCAAAACAAGAATTTTCTTTTAGATTTCCTTGTACTTGCTCCATTGAATCTTCAGTTTTTTTTTCTTGCCAACCTCCCTCAACCTCTATAAATAGATTAAGAAATATAATTTACGGTTTAGAAAACCCTAAAATAGCTACCCTGCTAATCATGGTTGTCTAGATTTGATCACATGATATTCATTAATGTTGTATTAGTCCACGTCTGAATCGAATCTCGACATGCGATATACCGCAAGTATACCGCGATATACCACTGGTGCACTACCAAACACACACATAATAGGTTTTGAGATGAACTTCTCGATTCGATATACCGTCGCTGCTATTTTGTCTCGGTTTGAGCTCTCGATCCTCCGTCGTCTTCATTGCAACTTCCGTCAACGCTTCACGATGTCCAAACTGTCCTTCCACATACCTCGAATCGGGACTGGACCCCAACACAAACCAAGTAAAAATTTAATTAAATAAGAGAGGATCTTGGTGTTAGTAGTTGAGGGCATTGAACAAATAAAGATATATATGTTTATAATGGCCTATGATCACTATTTGCATCGCAATGTTTGATTCCCAAGCAATACTCCCGCTTTTCAAGAATTAGGCTAAATTACAACTTAATACCCCCATCCCATTTTTTGTCCCAACAATGTTAACGGGAAAAGAAAATAACAAAAATACCCTTCCATTTCCCACCCCTCTCTCTCCGACAATCCCCCCACCTCCTCTCCGGTGCCGGCAACCAGAGAGGGGATCGCACAGTTGCAGCAACAACCGTCGTCGGTAAGGGGCACGCGAGAAGGGTGGGTAGCACACGGCGGCTCACAAAAGGGGGGGGGGGGCACGCTGCGGAGTGGGGGGGGGGGGGGGGGGGAGTGGCTCAGGGAGGGTGTGGGGCGCGCGACACGCTGCGGTTTGCGCGTAGAGGGAGACATGGTGGGGAAGGGGGTGCTCATGGAGAGTGGTCGCGTGGAGGGGGGGCTCAGAGGGGTAGGGGCACGAGATTGTGGGCACGCGGCGGTGGACGGGCGGAGGGAGGACAAGCTAGGCGAGGAGGGGGTGCGACAATAGGGAGTGGGTTTGGCAGCGGTGGTTTGGGGGGAGAGGGAGGGATTGGGTGGGGGGGGGGGGGGGGGGGGGGGGGGGGCGGGGGGGAAGAGATAGTTTAGGAATAAATCTTGTTTTTGTTTTTTTAGCGAAAATATTAGCGTTTGTGTGATGATATTGTGTGATGAAAGGTATCAAGTTGAAAACATTAGTTAAAAAAGGTATTAAGTTAGTCATTATCAAAGTTGTGAGTATCAAGTTAAAAAATTGAATAGTTGAAATTATTTTGTTGCAATTTATAAGCCCAAAAATTATCGTATTACGTTGAATTTGGTATTGTTTAAGGAGGCGTGGCTAATCTAAATATATCAGCATCTTAAATACGGATCCAGCAGTCACTCTAACCTTATATTTTTGTATAGTGTATGTTTTTATTTTATTGGAAAATAATATGGCTATTTAGTAATAGGGTCTCGTAAATTAGGATTTTGGTCTCGAAACTGACCGGCATTAGGATTTGGGTCTCTAAATCACTGTTCACTTGTCTACGTAAATAATCAATGTTGGGTTGTATCTCGTTTCCGGTTGAGCACTCAAAGGGGGGTGATAATGGAGTTGGTAATTTAGTCCCACATCGGCTAGGAGGTGGGATCATGTGGTGTAGATAATTGGGTTGGTTCAGGCCTTACATGCAAATTCTCTTTTAAGGCATATGGCCCAATTCATGATATATTGCACCTCATGGGCCAACTCCGGTTCGGGCCAGCGGGAACGGACAAATGTAGCAAGGTTCAGTAGTTGTATCAATACAATTTGTTAACCGATCTAACTGAGTTGGATAACTGAATCGGCTGACGTGGCAATGATGACGTGGAGAGGTCTCATTTCTTATTGAACATTACTGCTGATATAGAGAGGTTATAAGTGGTGTTGGTTGAGTACAGAATCTGATACTAAATTATACTACTTTGTGTTCATATATTGAGCTATTATGTTCTGATACTGGGAAAAAACTTTGATACAATAGGGGGTATCAAAGTTTTGATACCCCCTATGTATGACATGTGGGCCCCTCCTGCTTTATAAAACGTGTACACATATATATATATATACACATAAATTTTGAGAGAGCCCACATGTCATACATAGAGGGTATCAAAACTTGGATACCCCATACTGTATCAAAGTTTCTCCCTCTGATACTGAGCTATATATAATGCCAGCTAGTTGTTACTCAAATAGTGGGATAAACTGAGCTCTGATGCTGAGAAACTGATGCTATGTTGTATGCAATTGGATGCTAACTCTGCACTGTGTAATAGTCAGTTATGCACGCTGGTGCTGAGTAAATTAATGCTATATATGCTGCAATTGGCCTGTTCTTTACTACATTAATAATGAGCTTCATATTGAGCCAATGTCAAGTAGGTTATTATTACCTTCACATAACAGTGCTGGCCTGAGCTGATGGTGGCCGAAGCAAAACTGTCAAAATACACCCTCCATACATAATATAAAAAAATATAAATATAACAATAAAGTTGGCCACTGACAAATATTTCGAACAGGCAAGTCTCTGTGGAGAAGGTCTGCGAGATAGTGAGGAAGCAGCTGGCCTTCCCAGAAGAATCTGTCATAACAACATTTTTTGGCCAAATATGTAGCAACCAAGGGTTTCAAGAAAGCTGTTTTAAAAAAAAAGAATTGTTTTATAATTGCATTAAAATCACGTCATTAAAATAATATACTACATGAAAAAAAATTCTAACGTTTATTTACCGTTCGTAGTTTGGCATATGGAATTTTCCTAACAGCTTTATACCGTTAGGAGAAAAAAACTTACTAACGGTTTGTACCGTTGGTTTGGCTCTACCCAGCTTAGTTATAATCGTGAGGATTTGGAGAAATACATGGGTAAGCAGTTCACGTATATTTATATTGTGAGAAACTTGTAATTTAAATTCTATACTGCCAATCATATCATAAAAATAAATATCAAATTTCACAAAAACTAAGTGATAGATGCATCATCATACAACCAATTTATTCTTTTAAAGAGCTTCATAATTTCACCTTTCACTGATCACTGATAGGCCCCTGACAGAGGCAAAGGTGGCAGAGTAGAAATTCAGGGACCAACACCTACACAGATTAGGGCGGCAAAGGTGGCAGAGTAGAAATTCAGGGACCAACACCTACACAGATTAGGGTTTCAATCAACCAGGGTTTCTTGATTAATGACCAACCCCTGAGTATTTCCAAGCTACAAGCAAGCATTGGATACCTGGGAGCCTACAAACCTACTTGACCTGATGACATAGGAAAATAAAATCTAGGATGTTGTTTAAATTTGATGATTAGAATTTAAAATAAATATCATCAAACTTATATGTAAAGCCAATACAGGAAAACAAGTAAATAGAAACTGACAAAATGATAGTTTTCATATAGTTACACACACTGCACAAGACCTAAAAATATTAGATGTCATTATTGAAACTCATAGAAGTGCACAAAAGTTTAAAAAACTTTGTGAACAAACGCAAACCAAATGCCATTACTGAAACCTTTACAAAAACTGAGATCAAGCATAAAAGAAAAGTTAGACTAACTGAGAGCAAGGGTTATATAAAGATATGGTATCAATGAGGTGCGTAGGTACCGTCTGTAAGAACCTTAAAAGGCAGGCTCAAAACAAGAAACAAATATAAGTTTAGACAAAAATAAAACATGACTGAATAAATTTGAAATGTTCAAACCATTAATATCAAGAGAAAAAGAAAGAAAACAAATTCCAAGTGGTCCATAAGAAAACTATATGAAATTGAGAATTTCATATAGTTTACTAAGAAAAATACCTTGCTAATCCTAATTTACTAAGAAAATACCGTGCTCATCCTATTGTAATTTAATGAAATTGAGAATTTCCAACTGGGCCATTTGTACAAGAAAACTGGGTATTCTTGTTTATGTGATATGTGAACGTGATTATGTGATACTTGAACTTTACTATCACTAGCTTAAGAGCTCATCTGCTCCTCAGTTCAACATAGTTATTTTACACTTGTCTTGGGCTTGAAATGAAAGATACACTTAAATCTCAAAAAAAAAAAAAAAAAAAAATCTACATAGTTATTTTACATCTACCTGTAACTTGGTAAATTGGTCAAGCAACCAAATAGTCGAAATAAACACATTAATTCATATTGGTCCATATGACGGTGAATGAAAATTTGTATTTGTCTACTATCCACATGGTGTGATAATGGCAAGCATGTTCTTGTTCCATTCTAGACTAGAGCCGTATTAATGAAGAATAAGATTCGTATATCCAATTTTGCGGTCAAGTTTTGATTAGGTTTTTGGTTTGATATCCAGGGTTTGGAGTTAAAAAAGTCGTTAGAATCGTGATTATGAGGAGATTTTAGACTTGAAGGGCTATAAACTTGGCAAACCTTACATAGTTATACTTTTGTACTAGAAAGTATATGCTCTTCCTTGTACAATCGAGCTTAGTATTTCTTTCATGTTCTTATAAGGTTCTTTAACGTTTCTGCATAGTTTCTATACTCTACAAATGCCTGATATAACATAAACAATAACTTGTTTGAATAACTAAGCATAAACGCCTTTGACATCTAGTTGTTAATTATTGTTCCGTCTTTTGTCAAATTTCTATTTATAAGTGGAGCATGGACAAGAGGAACATGGTCACTGATGACATGCCATTGAAGTATTGGTATAATACAAATCCAATTAATGATTTCTTTTAGGTAATTTGATGGAACAAGACATTAAGGTTCAGTTGAACCATGTACAGAGATACAAACAAAGCATTTTATTATTGGTATAATACAAATCCAATGATTTCTTTTAGGTAACTTGATGGAACAAGACATAATTAAGGTTCAGTTGAACCATGTACAGAGATACAAACAAAGCATTTTACTATCACCATGGATAAAGAACAAATGCATTTTACCTACTAATTAATCATTTAAACTATATACATTTACGTATAGGGATGCTTTATAGTACCAAAAAATTTGAAAAAATAAGTAAAAGAGTGAGTGAAGTACATATAGGAATATAATCAGAGTATGTGAACTACATATAAAATTATATTCACTATGATTATTTTCCATATAATTTTATAAACTTCTTGTTATCTCTCTCTTTACATCTCTTGTGTTTCTCAGGCCGCAAGCATGCGACATTTTCTAGACAGTAGATAGAAACTGTGACGTCCAACCGAAAAAACATGATGAGGCAAGAGAAAAAAGAGAGGAGGAAATGAAAAAAGTAGGAAAGAATTTGGAAACAAATACACAAAATATTAAATAAACAACCAATGTGATACCAACTAAGTATCTGCAATTAGTCCCATGTGATCATATAACAAACAAGCATCCCCTCCATTTAATCCTAATAGTTGTAATCTTTAGAGAAAAGCTTGTTCTAATGGAGAGTAAATGTTGCTCCAGTTAGGATTGAACAAAGGGGAGGATAACAATATTTAGTGAACATTATTAATCTAACTCACCATGTGACCTATACAAACATTTTCGCTAAAAGCACTAAGATAGCCTTCCAAGACTCTTGGAGATTCTGGATACGCAATATCATTAGTGAATTTGACTAAGAAATAAGAGATGTACACTAGTCTTGGTTTTCATACCTATATAGACCTTTCATAAGCAAAAGATTGGAAAAGTTAATTCTATTATGGGTTCAGTTTTGAATCAAAGGTTATTACAAATAACATATAATGCTAATTTACTTGCAGGAATGTGTGGGTCAAGCCCCCTCCACCAATTAATTAATGTTCTATTCTAGAAGTTGACATGTTTTCCAAATTGTGTTGATGATCACTTTTCCATGTAATATTCTAACAAGCTCCAAGCAATCAACCCATAAACAACAATTGGGAGACCAATCATTATTATACTGCCTAAAATTAGTAGTTATATTATACTGCTTAATATTAGTAGTTACACGAATATAGTTACACGAGTAGTTATGCGAAAGATCTACCCAACAAACAAGCTTAAGAAGGAAATATATTCATATGAATGAAACCATGCAAGTGACAGCAAATAACAAATTAACCCAAAAATATCAAGGCTCTAACAAAAAAAAACTACTTTTTTTTTACTATAAACTCAAAAAAACAAGATCAAGCTGGAAAATACTGCATTTCCCAGTTAAAAAAATTGCATTGACTTTCAGTTTCTAAACATATTTATGATCAGAATATGGTGAACTACATATAGAAATATAATCAGAATATGATATAATGTGTACAGAACAATGACATCCATTTTTTACACAAAGAAAATTGAAGAGTGACCAACCAAGTAAATGAGCCAGTTGTCCGCCGACGGACTTCTGCTGCAGATGGAGAGGCATCGATATCTAGAGTGGCGTGCTCGAGGAGGAAGCTCGGAGGAAGTTTGGTTTAAGGATTTTGGTAAGAGCAAAGAGTAGATGAAGAATAGGATCTTGAGTTGAGACCTGCAGATTTGGGAGAAGGGTTAGGGTTGGATATAACATAGCATGTCATGTGAAATCATGCATTACTAATACTAAATTTATTTATTTTTGGCTATTTATACTAACTGATTTTTAATTTTGTAAATGTTATTTAGTATTAGAAATTTGTAACGGTAAAAAGTCGTTAAGATTTGAAAAAAAAAAAATTGTTAGAAAATCTTGTTGTCGTGTGGTTACTCCGAGTCCACCATATCTATTCAACAACTATTTGTTGTCTCCAGTTTGCAACTTTGCAATGTATTAAAACAGTACAAACATAACCTATGTACATAACGAATAAGTTATAACAACTCGCTAAAAGCTGAAAAAACAGATATGAGAGAACATGAGATTCACATGGAATATTCATTCATTATTTTATTTTAAATTGTATTATAACGCCCACTACATATTTAATTGTCACCCTATAATTAGTTTGTTGTAATAACCTGTATTATTAGAAAGTTTGATTAAGATAAAGATGGAATCTTATTTTCAATTAGAAACAATAATTCTTTATTTTTTATGTATAACCAAAAACTATTTTAACAATAACTCGAACCTAGTGATAATTTATTCTATGTGATAATTTATTTTTATAATTTATTCTTGACATTATGTACAGGATAAATGAGTTGATGTGTATTGTATGATAACTCAATTTTTACCCAGCACGGGATGCAGTCAGGCCAATATTTAAATGATTGCTCCCAACAAATCACTGATTTTGACCTCATTCATAACCCAACATGAACAAAATTTAACAAGGTTATGTTCCATAGGTTAAGCCGAGTTGACACAACTCATTCATAATCCACAATGACAAGAACAAAATTCAAGTCGAGCCGATTTTTTCTAGAGGAAATTTTTTTAAAAAAATGTTTTTCTTTTTAAACTGCTTGCAGCTAGGGCAACCCATTGCCTGTCAATTATCGTCCATGATTCTTGTTAAGCTGACAATATCTAACCCATTGACACTCACTTATTTAATGGAAAGTTTAAACAAAAATTATTTTTGGTGAAAACTAGGTGATGGCAAAAGGAAGACCGTAGCATATTTCACCTAACATAGGTCGGATTATGGCAAAAACAAAACCGGTCCTGCTTTCATAAACTGCTACTGTCTCCATTAGTTTGAGTGAAAGAGCAGGATGGCAAGGCTGATCTGGCCGGATAATTACTGCGGTCTTCACCATTACGAATTAAAAATATATATTATAAACTAGATATTTTGGTGTAGTAATATGCCCAAAAGAGTCTTATAATATTGTAAGATATTACTATTTTGATGTAGTTAAATAATTAATTATTCAAATTTTGAAAGTTATGCTATTACTTGTGTTGATTATCAAACAATAATATTACGAGATATATTTGCAAATGCCCCTACTCAAATTATACAAACTAACATATACCTTCAAACTACCAAATTTCTGAGTCTTTTATATGGAACAATTAAAATTTTAAGGTACACCCCCCACTATTTAAACCGTTTTGTAAAAAATGAAGGCATTTGGTTATATTTTTAAAAGAATGAGGGTATATATACTAGTTTCTATAATTTGAGTAGGGACATTTGCTAAAATATAGCTGAGATTAATATAGTATTGACGAGTAAATAAGAGTTGCTAACATGTATTTATACATAAAATGAAGTATTTATAACCAATAAGATTGATTGTAATTACTTACTTCTTATTTAGTTAACTCCAATATCTCGTTTCAAATAACTTGTACATCTGAAAAAATTGACAAATAAATAATTATTATAATAAATTTTATCTCTTACGAAATATGGCTATCGGCCATCCATCCAGTTTTACTTTTGTTAACTAAAAAACTTTTTATATATCAAGTAATCTAGCATTAAATGGAAAAAATGAGTGAATTAATTACTGCAACATAGTATCAAATACCATTTTGTACACAAAATTTCATAATTTTTCATTCTAATTATCATGTTGAAACTTTAGGTTGTAGGTGATAATTAGTTGTAAATTATACTGCCACAAGTCACATAAGAATGTGGAAATAAATGTTTAGAAATTGAACATGCCTAAAAGGTTAAAAGTTGTGACATTTTGTTATACAATTGCTGGCATTCATGTAAAAAGTATTATGGATTGGATATCATGTAAAAGTATTACTTCACTCAAAATGTATGAACGCGAGAGATTGATCATGGATTGGATAGTTACTATTGTAGGCATACAAATTTATAAGTATTTGATTGGATTAGATTAATCTTTTCAATTTAATAGTAACAAGTATTAATTAATATTATTCCTAGTAAAATTTGACATTAAAATATAGCAACTACTATTAATCATCTTCCTTAAGAAAAATAGCACTACCATCTAAACTTCCAAATTTAGGTTGCATCGGTTTGTTAAAATAAGTTGATTTCGGTTCCAACCGTCCAAGTGATACCCCTACTCGTGACTGGGAGACGAAGATTAAATATTGTTAATAAGTATTATTGAATATTTTGCAATTTTCAATGGGAATGCTGTTAAAAATATGCAACCATATGAATTAAATTGCCAAGAAAATAAAGCTATACAAAATAGTCTCGTTTGATACACTGTAATGTAATCGTAATTGTAATATAATCAAATAAAAAAATCATTTAATTACAGTGTGATTACGATTATATTACAGTGAACATAGTTTTAATTAACGGGTCCAGAGTGTAAAACAGTATTGGATCGGCAAATTGCTGCTAACATATATAATACAGATTATACAATCACCAATTTAATGGCCGGATTGATGTATAAGTGTTTCTTTGTGCTTCAAAGTCTTGGACCCAACTCCTACGTATATAAGCTATGGGTTCGGACACTTGGCTAAGATTTATACAAAAATAACTAAAAAATTCCCTATGAGTCACGATAGGACAAGAATTTATGTGCCTCATCCTGACATTTTGAATATCCACTTTTGGAAACATGATAACCCTACGTTTCCCTATCCGTCTAAAGTCAAGTTCGGGATGCGAGGAGCCGAGTGCGTGAACCGAGGACACATAACATCCTCCATTAATTCGGGCTGAACTTGACGATAGTAGGAGACTCGATCAGTGGGGACTATCACGTGTCCTCAGTTCATGCACGCGGTTCATTGTCAGTCGGTAGAAACTTACCTATACTACTATATAATGAGAAAACTAGACTTCACCGTAGAAGTTTTTTTTCCAAAAATATCCTCATTTATGTTTACTAATTAAAATTGTTCACTAAATTTAAAATGGGTAGTTATGTAATTGTCTATAGTACTATATAATGAGAAAATTAGGCTTCACCGTGGAAGTTTTTGTTCCAAAAATATCATCATTTATGTTTATTAATTAAAATTGTTCACTAAATTTAAAATGAGTAGTTATGTAATTGTTACGTAAAACCAAGTTATGAACCAACTCATTATTGAATTTGAGATGGATATGACTCTGCACTATGTAAAGATAATCTCTGGACTCAAAGATACAAATAACTATTCTATGAAACTAATCTCAATCTTAAGCTAATCTTAAATAGACTAAACAGAGTATATAATCCCAGTCGATTATCCTTCTTGTAGGGTTCATATATCAAAATTCAGTTGCTACCCACAGGAGCAGCCATGGTAACACAAATGAAGAGAGCTAGCGAATCTGTTAAAATTGAGGGACAAATGGTTTTTAATTTTTAATTTGATTACTCCATCGTTATATGTTCGTCAGTATCAACTTTCCACCAAAGTTTTTTTCAGACTTCTTTTGTGTAGAACGTTAACCAACTAGAAGTCTGTAAACCCTCAGCCCTGCATTTCCTAAATTTTCAAATGAAAAAAAATGTGTGTCATATAAAATTATATAACAAAGGTAAGAATTTTTTATATAATAAAATAATATCTAGTTATTAATATGGGTAAATATAAGGAAAATAATAAATTAAAAAAGAAAAATATGAATAACATAATAATAAAGCAATCTGTTATCAAGACTCATGATTCTAACAAGAATGCAAAAAAGAAGAAGAAGTTATAATACCATAAATAATTAGTCAGGAATAAATAAAGCAATCCTAAGTTTGATTAGATAGGTTCAAATCCTATTCTTTGCATTTGTAAGTATAGAGATAGAGATAGGTGGTATATATACGTGAGACCAACCAATCCGATTCTCCTCTCTTATATATATGGGTAAAGTGCAAAAAATCCCTCGTTAGATTTTCGCTTTTTGCACTAAAAAAATCTCATGCTCTTAAAATTTCTAAAAGTATAAAATATATTCATTTTGTCCCCAAATAACAATTTTACCTGTTAGATTATATTTGTAATGTAAATATGGTCCATACCCATAAGCCCAAATGTAGACACTATATATATTGTAACAAACCCAAGCAATGAGAACAAGGCATTATTATTTTTTACATGGTATCAGAGCCTCCCGAAAAATCCTAGCCGCCATCTCCAAAAAAAAAAAAAACTAGCCGCGATGGCTAAATCTCTTTTTTCCAGAGAGCTCAGTCCTTGAGGCGCAGATCGACGTCGGTGGGGTTCAACGTGGGGGCTTCTTCTTCTCCATGCGCAATTCTCGAAGCACAATATCAAGCACTTGGAGAGCTTCTCTGATTTGCACGCTGCACCCCATGGGTTAATTTTCTTCTCCATGGGTTAATTTGCACGTTGCACCCCGGGCTTCTCTGATTTTACAAAAACCTGACGATGAGAGCCCCAATGCTCGTGCCAGATCCACCAAGCCTTCCAGTGTTGCAGTTCTGGAATCGTCCATTCGAATTGACAGAATTGTGTCAACGCGACGGCTAAATCTCTTTTTTCCAGAGAGCTCAGTCCTTGGAAGACTCTACATCTTCCCCTCTCGGCTCCGACTGAGCCTTCAGACCGACCCGGCTCCCGACTGCACCGGCTCCAACTCCACCGGCCCGGCGCCCAACTGCACCGGCGCCCGACTCCACCGTCCCGGTGCCCGACTGCACCGGCCGTCCCCTACGCACCTGATCGCGGCCGATTCGCCGCCGATCCCGTCCATCAGCGGCAGATTCGTCGGCGTTATACAAAATTTTGTACATCCGACATCCGCTCGCTCCTACCTGCCAGATCCGGCGTCCCTGATCGCGACCGATTCGCTGTAGACCCGTCCATCAGCGGCCGATTCGTCGGAATTGTACAAATTTTTTGTACATCCGACATCCGCGATGGCAGATGATGCTGCGTCCAGCTACTCCGTCACGACTGGCGGTGGCGGTGCACACAACCCAAAATTTTCTATTCCGAATGATCCATATTTTCTGAGTTCTGCTGATCAACCAGGAAATATCATTACTCCTATTGTTTTCCGTGGACCGAACAATGCTGAGAGGTCTCGGTCGATACGTCTCTCCCTGATCTCTAGGCGAAAGAAAACTTTTCTGGAAGGTACTGAAGTCAAACCTATTAATGATGCTAGTAAATTGCTTGATTGGAGATGCGTGCAAGCGCTATTGGTTCAATGGGTTCTTAATACCATTGATCCGTCTCTGAAGAAATCTTTGCCGTACTTTGAGGATGTTTCTCCATTGTGGAACTTGTTGGAGAAAAGATTTGTTGTTAGCAATGGCACTCGGAAGCAACAAATTAAGGTGGCTTTGGCCGAGTGCAAACAAACGATGTCGATGTCTGTGGAAACCTACTTTGAAAATTTGCAGTCTTTGTGGGATGAACAAGCTGCTTATTTTCTATTGCCTACTTGTACATGTGGTGAACTTGCTGCAAAGCTACAGGCTATGAGGGATGAAGACCACTTTCAGGACTTTATGTATGGATTAAATGCTGAATTGTATGGTAATACCCGATCTAATCTCCTGGCTCAGGATCCTCAGCCAAGTTTAGATCGGGCATACCAGGCAGTCTGTGAGGAGGAGGATATGCGACAATCTTAATCCGCTACTGAGGAGGTGATGGCGCTGGCTATCAAGACTTCACCTCATTTTTCTACTACTTCTAATAGTAGAACCTCGGATTCCAGGGACAAATCAGGTATGATCTGTACTCATTACAAGAAAATAGGTTATGATGTTGCAACTTGCTTTGCCAAGATTGGCTATCCAGAGTGGTGGAAGACTCGTCCTCGACGTGAGGGCGGACGTGGTGCTGGTGGTGGCAGAGGCCCGGTACCACCGCAAAGACGTGATGGGGGACGTGGTGCTGGTGGCGCAGGGGTTGTTCATTATGTCGCCGCTGTTGGTCATGGTGTCCCTGCTGGTCTTGCTGGAAGTTCGGCGGATATGATGCATGGAGGGTATCCTTCACCACTCTCAGGTGAACAATGGCAGAAACTGATACGCTTGCTGGGTAACGACAATTCTTCCAACCCTGGTTCTTCAAACTCTGATCGTCGGATGGGTAAGAATTCTTCTGTCTCTTGGATATTTGATACTGGGGCTACTCTTCATGCGACAGGCTCTCGTGACTGCTTAGTTGATTGCTTTGAGGGTCCTGTTTGTCCTATAATTTTTCCTGATGGGAGCACTATTGAGGCTGTTCTGAGAGGCAAAGTATTTTTGACTGCTTCGTTGGTGTTGACGGATGTTCTTTATGTTCCAATATTGACTTGTAATTTGATCTCTGTCTTCCAATTGATTGGTGCCAGAAATTGTGATATGATATTTACTCCTGATTTGTGTTTTGTTCAAGACCGAAGTACGAGGATGGTGATTGGAGCAGGTGAACAAAGGGGTAGACTTTACTTCTTGGGGGAGGTTCCAGCTTCTTTGGCTTCGGTGATCCTGGCATGCAAAGAGAATGATTATGAGGTTTGGCACAGTAGACTGGGGCATCCTTCAGATAAAGTAATACAGACTTTATCTTTTCTCTCTGGTAGTAGTGTGTTTTCTCATAAGGCTTGTGATATTTGTCATCAAGCTAAACAGACTCGTGATGCCTTTCCTGATAGTAGTAGTCGTGCTTTGAGAAACTTTGAACTTATACACTGTGATCTGTGGGGACCATATCGTGTTCCGTCATCTAATGGGGCACGATATTTTTTGACTTTGGTGGATGATTTTTCTATAGCTGTTTGGATTATTTTGTTGACGGATAAGTGTGCTGTTTATTCTATATTTCTTAAATTTATTGCTATGGTGAAGCGTCAGTTTGGGGCTGATATCCGTCGTGTGCGGAGTGACAATGGCACAGAATTTAATTGTTTACGAGATTATTTTTCATCTCAAGGTATATTGTTCCAAACATCCTGTATTGGAACACCTCAACAGAGTGGAAGGGTGGAAAGAAAATATCGTCATATTTTAAATGTAGCCAGGGCATTGTGATTTCAGGGTTCTCTTTCCGTGGATTTTTGAAGGAAATGTGTTCTGGCTGCATGTTATTTGATAAATAGAACCCCTTCTAGTATCTTGCATTTTAAGTCTCCTTATGAAGTTTTATATGGCTCGGCTCCTTCGTATGATCATCTACGTATTTTTGGTTATTTGTGCTATGCGTATGATTTGAAATCCCGACATGATAAATTTGCTAACAGGAGCAGAAAATGTATCTTTGTTGGGTATCCACTTGATAAAAAGGGATGAAAACTGTATGATTTGGAGACTGGTAAATTTTCTGTGTCCCGTGATGTTACTTTTTATGAAAAAGAATTTCCTGGGTGTGGCTCTGCTAGAGAGATGTCTTCTGCGACACGCCATACATCTGTTGAGATGCTAGGAGACGATATAGAGGCTTTTGGGATGGTGCCGACTATGGTTGCTGAGGCCGGAGTGGTTGCTGGTGGCTCGGCACCGAGTGGCCAGGATGCACAGGTAGATGCAGAAGTATTGACAGGAGAGTCCGCTGGGGGTGATGCGAATACTACTAATGATACAGGGGATACAGTGTTGCCAGAGGTGCCCGACGAGGTAGTATTGGGAAGAGGAATGCGAAAGAAATCACAGCCAGTGCGATTACAGGATTTTGTGACAAATGATGTTCGAAGTAAAAGTTTCCCCTTCACCGCAGTTCATCTGTTCCCGTCACTTCCTCAGGTACTTCGTATCCTCTAACACAATCTCTAAGTTATGACATATTTACTGATGGACACAGAGATTTTCTTGCAGCTATCACTGCAGGTGTTGAGCCTACTTCATATCGCCAGGACTCGCGAGATTCGGGCTGGCGTGCGGCTATGCAAACTGAAATACAGGCTCTGAAAGATAATGGGACATGGAGTCTTGTCGATTTGCCTCCTGGAAAAAAAGCATTGAGAAGTAGATGGGTGTACAAAATAAAGTACAAATCTGACGGAAGTGTTGAACGCTTAAAGGCACGGCTGGTTGTGTTCGGTAATCATCAGGTTGAGGGGATCGATTATTCAGAGACATTTGCCCGGTAGCTAAGATGCCTACAGTTCGGATATTCTTAGCTGTTGCAGCTGTGAGAGGCTGGACTTTGCACCAGATGGATGTGTATAATACTTTTCTTCATGGAGATCTGACAAAAGAAGTGTATATGAAGTTGTCGCCAGATTTTTCGCATAGTGAACCCAACAAAGTGTGTCGCATGCGTAAGTCACTATATGGATTGAAACAGGCACCACGTTGTTGGTTTGCTAAGCTTGCTGCTTCTCTGATATCCTATGGATTTATTCAATCTCATTCCGATTATTTCTTTTTCTCTCTTTTTAAAGGGAAGGTAGAGTTGTATATTTTGATCTATGTGGATGACATGATTGTGTCTGGTAATGACACAGGTGCTTTAGATGCTTTCAAAAAGTACCTTAGTTCTTGTTTTCATATGAAGGACCTTGGTGTTTTGAAGTACTTTCTTGGCATAGAGGTGGCTCGGAGCGCAGAAAGAATTTTCTTGTGTCAAAGGAAGTATGCTTTGGACATTATTTCAGAATACGGCTTGATGGGGTCTCGACCTGCTGGCTTTCCCATGGAGCCCAATCACAAGCTGGCAGAATCGACTAGTCCAAAGCTGGCGGATGCAGAGACTTATCGGAGGCTGGTTGGAAGGTTGATTTATCTATCGTTTACTCGTCCTGACTTAGCCTATGTTGTGTATATCTTGTCTCAATTCTTACAGGAGCCTCGACAAGATCATTGGCATGCTGCTTTGCGAGTGGTCAGATAACTCAAACATGCACCGGGACATGGTATTCTTTTGAAAGCTGATTGTGATCTCCGTCTTTCTGGTTGGTGTGATTCCGACTGGGCCAGTTGTCCCTTGACTCGCCACTCTGTTACAGGCTGGTTGGTATTTCTTGGGGGGTCTCCTATTTCTTGAAAGATGAAGAAGCAATCAACTGTTTCCCGATCTTCCGCTGAAGCTGAATACCGATCTCTTGCTACGCTTTTTTGTGAGTTAAAATGGTTGAAGGAGTTATTGGTGTGTTTGGGCGTTCGCCAAGATTCTGCTATGTCGGTGTATTGTGGCAGTCAGTCAGCCCTGTACCTGGCTCAGAACCCGGTATTTCATGAGCGTAGTAAGCATATTGAGGTGGATTTGCATTTTGTTCGCGATGCTATTCGAGATGGCACCGTAATAGCCTCGTATGTTCCTACTTTTTTTCAACTGGCTGACATCTTCACCAAGCCCCTTGGAAAGCATGTGTTTGATTCTTTCCTTCCCAAGTTGGGCATTTGTACCTGAATGAAAATGGGAACATATTACGATGGATTTTGTATCCGAACTTCCAAGGACAAGAAAGGGTAATAATGCCATATGGGTAATTATGGACAGACTTACAAAATCTGCTAGGTTCTTACCATTTCGGGTCGGTCAACCTACCGAGCTCTTAACAGATATGTACATGAAAAATATTGTTAGTCAATATAGAGTACCGGTGAGTATCATCTCAGACAGAGATACTCGATTTACCTCTAAGTTTTGGAAAAGCTTGCAAGATAGTCTCAGTACTCGCCTAAAGTTTAGTTCAGCATACCATCCACAAACCGATGGTCAGTCGGAAAGAATGATTCAAATCCTAGAAGATATGTTAAGAGCATGTACCTTAGACTTCGGGGGATCCTGGGACGACCATTTGCATTTAATTAAGTTCTCATATAACAACAGCTATCAGGCTAGCATTAAAATGGCACCATTTGAAGCTTTGTATGAAATAAAGTATCGGTCACCAATATGTTGGAGTGATGTAGGAGAACGTTAACTCTTGGGTCCATAGCTAGTTGCACAAACTGTAGACAAGGTCAAGGCAATTCGAAGTCATCTCCAAGCAGCGCAAGACCGATATAAAATATGGGCAGACAAGCATCGAAAAAACTTGGATTTCAAGGCTGGTGATCATGTGTTTTTAAAGATTTCGCAAACTCGGAGAACTATCAGATTTGGAACAAGAGGAAAGCTAAGTCCAAGATATATAGGCCTATTTGATAATTCTAGAACGAGTGGGAGATGTATCCTACCGAGTGGCTTTACCATCCTCTCTGGAAGGAGTCCATAATGTATTCCATGTATCTCAACTTCAAAAATATGTACCAGATCCCAGTCACATACTCGATCATTCAGAGATCACAGTGGGTCCGACTCTACGCCTAGAACAGAAGTCGGTAGAAATTTTGGATCGAAGACAGAAGGTTCTTAAAAACAAGACTATTTCATTGGTTCGAGTATCTTGGAACAAAGACTCACCTGGAGAATCCACTTGGGAAAGAGAAGAAGATATGCGACAACAATATCCCTACCTATTCAATGACCAAGGTAACTTTAGTAGTTGTTGTTAAAAAATTCACTTGTTTTCTTAAATTCCGAGGACGAAATTTCTTTTAAGGAGGGTAGAATGTTATGCCTTATTTTTTTTTCTTTTTTTTCCTACCTAATAATTATATAATTAATAATTATAATAATAATAATAATTTTATTAAAAACTTGTACATAAGTTTTGCATAAATTTTGCATGGGAACCCTTAGACAAATTTTGGAATTTCATATGGTTGCCACATCATTGGGATTATGTGTCAAATTTTGGGCACATGGCATATGGTTGTGCCATGTGGGTCCTTGCATGAGGAGAAGTCCCTCATTTATGCCACCTCCCCCTCTCTCTCTTCCTCTACTTCTTCACTTCTTCTTTCCTTTCATTTCCACTCTTCCTCTTCTCCTCCTCCTCCTTCTCTTCTTCTTGCTATTGCTACTACTACTACCCGCTGCTGCTACCGCTACTATCCGCTGCTACTGTGGCAGCCGCTGCTGCCTCCGCCGGTCGCTGCCGGCCCACCCTCCAACACCACCACCTCTTTCTCCTTCTCTTCCACTTTCAAACCCTAGGTAAAACCCCTCTTTTTCCTCCTCTTTTTTTTCAATTCAATTTAGGTCAAATCTATTAATGGGTTCCATTTTGGATTTTATGACCTAGAATAAAAAAGTTGAAGGGTTGAAGCCAAACTTAGGTGCATTCCAAGGAACCAAGGCAAGTCCTCCTTTCCCTTCAATTTTTTTTTCTTTTGGCAAATTTGTATGCAAACATTTAAAGAATAGGGAATTGGTATTACTAATCATAAAATTTCAGTAATTAAATTTATGGTTCTTATGTGTCCATATTGTTGACACAAAATCACAGTCAACCAAATATTGATACAATTGACGATGATACTTGTAATATTTCAATAAGACACATTAAGACTGAACTCAGTACAAGACGGACGACGGCTCGTACCTGCAGCGTACAATATTTTGAGTCTGTATTTTACACTTTTCTTGAGTCTAGATATATGTAAACTGAGTCATACTGAGCAGTTTAGGACTTTACCTATACCTATACCACAAACCAAAAGCTCCACTAAAAACAAACTAGCCCATTAAGCCCACTGGACCAGTTCTGTCTTCTGGAGACAGAGTTCGGGCCGAACTCTGCCTCCACACAGAGTTCGGGCCGAATTCTGTCCCCTAAATCCAGGACCCTAATTTTTAGGGTTTGCTGGATGCTAGTTGTCCAACGGCCAAAATTTTGAATTCTTGACCCAGAATTCTGGCCGAATTCTGCATACCTAGAATCCTATAAATAGGCCTTGAATTCTCACTTTTCAATCATCCAATCTTCTCTTCTCTTCTCTCTAAAGCCTTATACAAGCCATACCCTTCTCATCTACTAGCCACAAGCTCCCTAAGCCTCAAAGTGCTCAGTACTTTTCAGTTAGGAGTTTGTGCAAGAGTTCAAGAAGTCGCTTGAAAAATTTCAAGCATCGCCACTGCGATCTCTGTAAGAAGTTGACGTGCTCTTCTGAAGAAAAGGCATGGGTGTAACTACTATTTCATAAATAGTGGATTTAATCCCGAGCTAGAGTTCTCAGGCCTGGACTAGTCCTCCACGAGGAAAACCAGGTTAAAATCGACTGTGTTTGCGTATGCTTTCTCGTTCTTTATTATTTTCGCATTTACTCTGATTATTTACTGTTGGTGAAAGAGTTTAATTTTTAATTGGATATTATTGTCATAAACTCTATTCACCCCCTCTAGAGTTGCCTATTTGTTCTTCAATTGGTATCAGAGCTCTGTTCTCTCAACAAGGACTAACATCCTAGAGCTGATCCATGGCAACCACACAATCCATGCTTTCCAATCACGGAGAAGGGCAGTCCACTCATAGGCCTCCCCTATTTGATGGAACAAACTACACCTATTGAAGAACAATGATGAGTTTTTATCTCAAGTTGCTAGACTTCGACCTATGGACCATTGTTACCGATGGTTACAAAAAGCCCGCCAGGATAGTTGTCAATGGTGATCTCGTCGAGAAACCAACGACAAATATTCTGACGAGGAAAAGAAACAGGCGAGTCTAGACGCGGGAGCTATTAATGCCTTATTTTGTGCAATAGACAGGAATGAGTTTAACTGGGTCTCAACATGCACCACCTCTCATGAAGTATGGAGACTTCTAGAAGTGATGCATGAAGGAACCACCCAAGTCAAGGAGTCAAAAATCAGTCCTCTCACTCAAGAATATGAGACGTTCAAGATGAAGCCAAATGAGATGATCACACAAATGTTTACAAGATTCCTCGACGTCATCAACCCCTTGTCATCTCTCGGCAAATATTATACAAATCATGAGAAGATCCGCAAGTTACTTAGGGGGCTACCAAAAATTTGGAACCCCAAGATAACAGCTATCATATAAGGCAATGATCTCACTATAATGTCTATAGAGACTTTGATGGGAAAGCTGATGACTCACGAGCTTGACCTCAAAGAATTCGAAGAGCCTGCTCCTAAGGCAAAGGAGATTGCCCTTAAAGCTCATCGTCGAAGGACTGATCCTAAAGAGACTGATGATGACAACTCGGAAGGTGATGATCAAGCTCTCCTTGTCTGCAACTTCAAGAAATTCTTTCGCTTCAATCGAAGAAAGAAGGAACCACAAGAAGATGACGAAGAAGAGCCAACATGCTACGGTTGCAAGAAGACTGGACACGTCCGAAAAGACTGTCCATTTGCAAAGAAAAGCAACCGATATGAGAAGCCCTACAAGAAGTCTTCATCAAGAAAATATGCCAACACTAGCATTTGGCATGAAAGCAAAGCTAGTGACTCCGAGGAAGAAAAGGACTCCCCTCAAGACACCGCCAATATTTGTCTAATGGCAACATCCGATAAGGTAACAAACGATACTCTCGATGATTTCACTTTTGATGAACTTGGCGATACATGCAATGATTTACTAAATGACCACAAGAAAGTCATTAGTAAATATAAGCATGCCAAGGAGAAGATCAAAAGTTATGAAGTCGAGATTTAAAAACTTTCTTTATTGCTTGATAATATTAGAGACACTCCACCCACGGAAGTGACTGATGAGGTGGCTAAGCTTAAACTAAGCCTACATGATGCCGAAGCACGTATTGAAAAGCAAACACGAGATATCACAACACTCAACACTGAGCTTGCTGAAGAAAAGAATAGACACAAGATCTCTATTGCTAAAATTGATGGTTTAAATGCTAAGTACAATGAATTGCATGTTGCCTCTAAGAAATTAGAGATTAGATTGGGAAAACAGGTTGCTCAACCTCAAACCCAATCACATAAGACACACAAAAAGCACAAGACTACTCAAAATAGTCAAACACGTCATCCTCATGCAGCACATAATCATGCCTACATGTACACGTACTTTCATGCAACACATAAACCACATGCACATAGAAATCACTCTCATAACTATCATTCTACGGCTACACACAATCACCATGCAGTACATAACCATCAACATGCTACACATAACCATCATCATAGAGCACTTAGACATAATCATCACTATGCTACATATAGACATAACCATCATCCTGCTGCCACTTATAATCATTATCCTGCTGTTCCACACCATGCTACTTATAGACACTATCAACATGCTCCTAATATTAATAGACATGCTATGTGTACCTATTGTGGATTACATGGACATATTTTACCACAATGTAGAATTATGAGATTAGTAGATATAAATCTATATGTATGGGTGCCAAAAACTAACATTTTAGGACCCTCAAGAACATGGGTACCAAAGGTCACATCTACATGGCAAACTTCGTATTGTCCCCGAACCTGGTTTACGACGAGTTTCGAGTCGCCGTAAGCTTCCAGATGGTCGACCCCCAGCTGTTGTGCGAGCTGGAGTCCCATGACGAGTGCGTTGTACTCGGCAACGTTGTTGGAGAACGGCTTCGAAAAAGAGTACGCACGCTGGATGACCAGCTGATCGGGGGAGACTAAGACTACCCCCACTCTTGCGATGATTTGGCCTTTGGGGCCTGTTCTCGAAGCGCCGTCGAAGAACATCCGCCAAACGGAGCTTCCTTCGGTGACGTTGGATTCTTGGACCTCATCCGGGATGTCTTCATAGAGTTTTGAGGATTCTGGGATGGGGTGTGCAGCTAAAAAGTCAGCCAGAGCTTGACCCTTGACAGCCTTTTGCGGCACAAACACCATGTTGTACGGTGTTAGCAAGATCGCCCATGTAGCCAGCCTGGAGTTCAATGATCCTGGCTTCGTCATGAGGACTCTGAGCGGATTGACTCGGGAAATGACATGAATTGTCTGACCCGAGACATAATGGCGAGTCTTCTGGATGGCAAACACCAAAGCCAAGCACTCCTTTTCGACGGGGTTGTACCGGTGTTCGGCCCCGATGAGTGTTCGACTGAGGTAGTAGATTGCTTGCTCGTAGCCTGTATCGCTGTTTTGAGCCAGCAGAGCGCCAAGAGAATGATCCATGGCACGGACGTAGAGGAGAAATGGTTTGCCGGTGACTGGCGCTACCAGGACTGGTGGGCTTGTTAAGTAAGCCTTGATGTCGTCGAAAGCCTTTTGGCACTCCTCTGTCCAGACGTAGGAGACTCCCTTCTTCATGAGCTGAGTAAAGGGTTGACATCTACCGGAGAGGTTTGCTATGAACCTCCGGATATATGCCAGACGTCCCTGTAGGCCCCGAAGTTCTCGAAGGTTCTTCGGAGGGTCCATGTTGAGGATGGCTTTGGTCTTCTCAGGATCAACATGAATGCCTTTTGCTGTGATGACAAAGCCCAAGAATTTGCCGCTAGAAACCCGCAGAAAGGATTTAGCGGGGTTCATTTTGAGTTGATGTGCCCGCATGAGATCGAAGACCGTCTTCAGGTCCTGTAGATGATCTCTTTTGAGGCGGCTCTTGACTGCGATGTCGTCAACATAGCATTCGACTGTTTTACGAAGATGTTGACGGAAGATGGTGCTCATAGCTCGCTGGTATGTCGCACCGGCGTTCTTCAAGCCGAAGGGCATTACTGTGTAGCAGAAAACACCCTTTGGAGTCCTGAATGACGTGTGTTTTGCGTCATCAGGGAACATCTTAATTTGATTGTAGCCTGAATACCCGTCCATGAAGGACATGCGCTCAAAGCCACATGTGTTGTCGATCATCACATCAGTGATTGGAAGCGGGAATTCGTCCTTCGGGCAAGCAGAGTTGAGATCCCTGAAGTCGATACAGACTCGTATCTTTCCGTTCTTCTTGGTGACATGAACGATGTTGGCTACCCAATCCGGGTGTTGTTCCTCACGGATGAAGCCGCTGGTCAAGAGTTTGTCTACCTCCTGATCGATGGCATTCATGATGTCCGGACGGAAGCGTCGCTGCTGTTGTTTGATAGGTTTGGCATCAGGTAAGATGTTCAACCTATGCATTGCGATCTGTGGATCGAGTCCCGGCATGTCTTCATAGCTCCAGACGAAGACGTCGATATACTCTTTAGCCAGTTGGATTAAAGATTCTCGATCTTCTCCTTCTAGGCTTTTATTGATGAAGATGGGTTTGGAAGAAGACCCATCTTCGAGGTCGATCTGCTCGACTTCATCTTCGGTGGGAGGTTCGCGTAACTCAAAACGAGATTCCCATTGTTCTCCTAGGCGTTGGGCCCAGGGTTCTTCTTCGAAGGGTTCTGGCGCTTGGTCTTCGCCTTCACCTTTTTGAGGTTGTGCTGACGTCATGTTAGCTGACAGCACTTTCCTGAAGACTGATCCGATACTGGTATCGGAATTCCAAGTCGATGCTTCGGACGAGTGGGAATGTTCTATGTCTTCTGCATCTGAACTCTCTGGGGTTGATGGCGGCGTGACATAGCCTAACCCTCGTCCAGTCCGATTATAATAGTCCTGCGGCTTTCTATTGGGCATCGAAAGTCGGACAGGGAGATGCCGACCCTTGCCGTAGTTTAAGCCTTTGTTGCTTTTCAGGTCGTAGCCCATCTTTTGGATGATGTGCTTTGTCGCATCCATGTACCGATAGACTTGTACTCTGCCGGTATCAGGTTCGGGCTCGATTGACGGGAGGTCCCGATGACGCTCGACTTTGCCCGAGATGATGGTGCCTTGGTCTCGGCTCCGTGGAGGGACTATGAAGACTCCTTGAGACGGGACTACTCGATTATGGTAGACGGTCGTTATTTGTGTTTGCAACGACCGTAGAGCGTGGTCTAATGTATACATGGCATTCCAGTGTGGAAGACAAGAATAATTAAAAGACACTCTATTATTGATAAAATACGAGATCTTATCCCGTGGGATTACATTGTCAAAGGAGGGTGCCTCTACATCAGTCGAGATATAATCACCAAGCTCCTCGTCTGTAAGAACTGGGGGCGGACTAGGAGAGTCCAACACAGCTTTGGGGTCTGAGAGGGTTATATGAGCCTTCTCTGACACCTTGGATGACTGCGGCGGCTTGTCCTTGAGACGCACCTTGAGAGGCGCCTCGGCTACGCCTCCGGTGAGTGGTGCCTTCCCTTGTAATTTTGCCACCAGGGGAGTCGATGTTTGAGGTGGCTTTCCCTTGAGGCGTATCTTCAGGGGTGCTTCGCGAGCCGGCGCTTTCCCTGATAGCTTGATGCTCATTGGAGGCACCTTCTGGGGTGGTTTCCCCTTCAGTCGAGTTTTCAAGGGGGCATCGGGAGTCGTCTCAGGCTCCATGTCCGGCTCTGCTGCCGTCTCTGCCTCATCATCAGCGTCGTTGGCTTCCTCCTCGTCAATGGGCTTGTACAAGTCGGAATCGGTGAAGTAGGCTTCAATTCCTTTGAAAGGATCGATGTCTGCAAACTCCGTCCGGATGACGCCATTGGTGGATACATACTTCATGCACTGGTGGAGCGTGGAGGGCACCACCATGTACTCATGCAGCCATGGTCGACCGAGCAGGATGTTGTAGTTGACCTCGGCATCTACCACGTAACATATCACCTCTGTTTTGAGGCTGCCAATGTGACACTTCAGCCGGATCTTGCCCAATGGCTCGCTCTTGCTAGCATTGAAGCCACTGATGGTTGTATTGGAGGGCGCCAGCCGGTACATCGGGATCCCCAGCTTAGATAGCAGCGCCTTCGGAATAATGCTTAGGGAAGACCCAGGATCAATCTGAATCCTGCTCACCTTGACCGAGCCAATGTACCCTGTATAATACAGCGGTCGGTTATGTCGGTGATGCTTGAGCAGCATGTCTTATTGGGTGAAAGTTATGTTAGGGATAACTTCATCCGTGCAATGACAGTGCGCACAAGTAGTTGGGAGGTCTTCAGGCTGCTTGACCTGACTGAGAAAGGATTCAGCGTCCTTCAGAGCTTCGCAGAGAGCTTCTCGGGAATCTTTAGAAAGACGCAGGAGCTCGAATAAAGACAGGCGCGCAGGTGTACTGGCTAATTGTGCCAGAATGTCGAAGTTGTGAGGCTTGGGCAGCCCCGAAGCATTCTCCTTCCGTAGAGGTCTGTCAAAACGGGCCTCCACCTGCTTCTGCTTATTGGCTGCTGAGGGCTTAGATGGACCCTCCTCAGGGATGGTGCTAGGAGGCACCACCTCGGCGGCGGCTTCGTCGGATTGGGAGTTCTGTTGTGCACGTGTTTGCACTAGAAGTGCCTCTTCTGTTGAAGAAGAGGCTGTACGGCAAGACTTGATCTTCCTGCCTTTTGATTTAGAGGTAGGGCGTACCTCCGATTGAGTCACCTCGGAGACGAGGTCGGGGTGAACCCAGAGGACCTCTCCTCGAGATATGGTGAGCGGGGTGAGTCCACTCACATTGTCACGAGTAGGTGGTAAGTTTACCACCTCCATTGTCGCCTTAGGGATGGGGACGACGCCATCTTGTGTGGTAGTTGGCGGCAAGGTGCCGAACTGAAGTGAAACCACATTGGCCGACACCGTCTTCTCTTCATAGTCGACGGAGATTACATCCGCATTGATCATGCGCTGGATGTAATTCTTGAGGACGTAGCAGTCCTTGGTCGGGTGTCCGACAAACCGATGGTAGTGACAGTACCTTGGGTTGTCCACTTTTCCAACTTCATCGGGCCGCTTTGGGTCCGGTAGCTTGATCTTGTCACCCTGCTTCAGTATCTCGAAAAGTTGCAGGGTGTCGTCATCATTGAATGAATAAACCTTCTTGGGTCTCGGTGCCAGTGGAGGCTTCTGAGTAGGCATAGATGCGCCTTTTGAGGCATTAACAGTCAATGCCTGTTTCCCCTTTATTTCTCGTCCGGAGCTGTTAGCTGCGGACTTTTTCCCCTTATCGTCAAAGGCGGGGAAGCTGACACCCAGAAGACGTGCATTGGCCGCCTTCTTTTCTGCAGCTTCAGCTTCGATGATCAGGGAGCTCCAGTCAGGAGGGAGAGTAGAGTTGAGCCAGAGCTTTACTGCAGGTAACATGTTCATGCTGCAAGCGGAGAGGAGCGCATGTTCTGGCATGCCTGGAGGTAGCCTGAAGCAAGCCTGTCGGAAGCGTTCGATGAACGCCCGAACCGTTTCCTTCTCCTTCTGACGCATCTCTATGAGAAACGCCATCGTCATGTCCTTCCCGCCGTCGTAGAAGCGGTCGAGGAAGAGGCGCGTCAGGTCGTCGAAGGACGATATGGAATTGTCGGGGAGGCTGCAGTACCAGTCATACGCCACTCCTTTCAGGGCCCCGACAAAGATACTGGTGAGGAGCGCGTCCTCCTTCGGAAGATGCCCTGTCTGTGACTGGAAGTACGTCAGGTATCATCGCGGAGAGTTCTTTTCGTCGTATGGGGTGAGTGTTTGTGGTTTATACTTCGGAGGATAAACCACCTTGTTCCACTCGAGGGGATAAGGCTGGAGAATGCCCATTTTCTGGCGTTCCTCTTGCCTATTCTTGGACTCGAAGCGCTCTCGCAGGTCTTTGATCATTTCAACCACATCCTCCGTAGAGCTAGGAGTCGGGGAAGGAGGTACCATCTGGATTGGAGCGTTTGAGGGCTCCGAGGTCCGTGGTGCTTCTGTATCTGAGGGCGCCCGTTGGAGGGGCACACTCGACTCCCCATTAGCTCCTGGGTCAGGACCAGTTGAAGGTGTCCTGATCAAGGCTGACCGCATCTCAAATACTGCTTGGGTCAGTGCTTGCATAGAGGCAGAGAGGGTTTTGAGTCCTCCCTCCAATGAGTCTATGCGCTGGACTATGTCCTGTGACGGCGCATCAGACTCGACATCATCCCCAGCCATGTATACTGTCCTGACGCGGCCAGGAGTGGATGGATTGGTTGAGGCTTCACTTTCGGCCTCACTCTCATGCGGGGGAGTCACCTCTCCTGGTGTTGGGCCACCCCCAGCCATATTCTGGAGTTCATCTCCAATAGGCGCATCTGCAAGGGTCTGCTTGCCCTCAGCTCCGTCTTGAAGGACCTCTTCGTTTCCAGAACTACCCCCGGCAGTGTCCTGGAGGACATCCTCATTTTGAGGGGCTTCAGGGAGAGTAATCTCGCCTTGATGATGAAGATCCGCCGCAGCTGTGCTTTGGACATCTTCATCTTCGGAAGGAGGCTCAGCAAGGGTCTGGCTACCCCCAGCTTCCTCCAAGGGCTTCTTCCTCGACCGAGTGCCTTCAAACACTCCAGAGGTCGAGACAGCTGCCTTGGTTTTCCTCGGCTAGCTTTTGGATGAGGACGAGGAATTGGCAGTCGGCTTCCGGATTGACGAGGAGTTGGAGATCACGTTGCACGAAGCAACCTTTGGTTCCTCTTCTGTTGGCACCTTCGTCCCAAGGCGACGTCGGAGAGGTGTCGATGATTGCAGCCGTTGAAAGACCGACTGTCTTGGTGGAGCTGCCGCCTTGCAACAGCAGTTGATGGTGACCACCGCACAAGTATACCCCGTGAGAGGCGTATCGTGCTTGTTGGTCGACTCTCCTGACCGGCGCTTGTGAGTGATCACGTTACGTAGGTCATTAGAGGAGAGTGGTGCCTTCACACCCCCTTCAGACGTATTGCAAGGCCAAACGCCGGGGTGGTCAGGTGAGTGCTGCGCCCCCTGATCTGATACCAAACAGGCATCACGATCAGTAGTGGGGGAACCACAACATTTGAAGTGACTTGAACGAACCTCAAACGCACAACCAGAGGAGGCGCGGGAGTTCAAGACCACCGAGTTTGCCTTACTCGACTTGGTTGTGCACGCAGTAGATGCGCCCAAGCGAGATGAGGACTTTGAAGACCGACTCGTTGTTGGTGCAGAAGCACTTGAGTCAACCTTGTACAGCTTGCCATCGGCAGCGCGCGTGATGACGAGCGCGTGCCTCTGGCCGGCTGCTGGCATAGCACGTATGTGGCGCATGGCCCGTGCCACCTTGGATTTCTTCGTACCAGCCCGCTGGGGCGCATAGTACTCAGCATCCAAATTCTCCTTGCCATTACAGCGAGTGAGTCTGTCAAAGACAGAGGCTTTTTGTGACGCATCAGAGGTGATGCGCGGGGCATTGGCTGCGCCCCTGCTCCGTCGACGTATCTTCCTCGCCTGAGAGGGAGATAGCTGGGGAACGTGGTCGGCCGCACGCTTCCCCAGGAGATGCGCTGCATCGGCAGGCGTACCTTGGTTGCTGAGAACGTCAGCAGGAAGGGAAGGCTGGATTGCTGCATCCCCTTCAGTGGTGGTGCCCGAGGCGTCGACCTTGCGTACCCAGGCCGTGCGGATCTTCTTCGGCTTTGGTAGCCGCTTCGAAGGACTCGCACTTCCTTCAGAAATGAACTCCTCGTACGCCTGTTGATTGAGGCGCACGACCAGCGTCTTGTGGGAGGAGCCCACCTTCACGTCGTCGGCCTGTGACACGACTTTCTCAGAAGAGGAGAAAGAAGTCCCCAGCAGAGTCGCCAGCTTGTTTGCCATTAAAATTGTTTGATCGGAAACTTTAATACAAACAGAACAGTATTACAATGTAGGACTTAGATGTAGTCCTAGGAGTACACTTTTGTTTAAGCTGGGTCCTTAGTGCCAATGGAGCGAGTGGTAATGCGTTGACTCCGTTGACCGACTGACGACGGTTATCGGTTCTCTGAAGGTGTGGATTGCTCTGGGTGCTGGAGCTTGCTGAGAGGAGGAAGACGTTGAGTGTCTGTATCTGCCTCTCTGATGATTCCTTGTATGTTCGTTGTGGATTTTGTCTGTCTGTATGAAGGAGAAGATCCTTCTATTTATAGTTTTGCAGGCTGGCTGCTCATGCACGTATGTAGGATGCGCCGGTGTGTGGGGACGCCAGGTGGAGGTTGCTGATGGAGGCGCATAGATGATGCACCCTGATTGAGAGGGAGAACTCTTCATACTGCTGTTGTGAGCCAGCACGTAGCAGAGGAGAAGATCTTTCTGTTGCTGAAATCTTGGACGAGTTGAGTCAAAGGACACGTATCCTCGACCCATGGCTCGAAGATCTCGGATTTGGTGGAGGGAAGTAATCTGGTGAGCTGCGCCTTGATTGGGCACAGGAGGAGGCTGCGGCTCATAATCTTTAGGGGTTACAAACTGTTTAGAGCGCATGGCTTTTGAGGCGCATGCAGGCGACTTTCCTTCTGTCTTTCGGGATCAGAGATCAGTCTGGGGCGCATGACTTTTGAGGCGCATGCAAAGCTTCAACTGGAGACTCTTCTTCTATTTTTGAAGGGTCTGAGGCACATGGCTTTTGAGGCGCATGCTGGTTTGGACGCATGGACGTAGAGGCGCATGCGGATGGCCACGTGGCAGTAGCCGTCGGAATAGAGTCATGATGATGCTGACGTTGCCGACGCTTCGTTCTCTGAAAAAGCTGAACTGTTCAGACTTTGGGAAGCGTGCTGCCAACTCTGGTGTCAGTTCAGCATTTAATGTTTGTGACGTTCGATGGACAGCTGAGTGGGCACATTGGTTGGTGTTCCACTTGGTATGGAGATGTGAGGGGGCGCATCCTCTGTAATGCGCCGGGTACTGTAGGGCGCGTCTGTGTGATGCGCCTGATGCTGGAGGGTGCGTCCATGTGATGCGCTGTTTGGCTGGCGCATCCGACATGTCCATTAATGACGCGGCTGTCTCGCTCCTCGAGTGCTATAAATAGCCGTTTGGCTGAATTCGAGGCGTCCCGTTCATCCATTAAATGCAAATTCATTGCACAGAATTCGGAGGGTCATCCACTTGGCGCGTGGGTTTGATTTGCCCGGCCTATAAATAGTGGCATGGAGAGAAGGTTTGCTCCTCATTCCCTCAAGTACTTCCAACATGAACTTGGATATGTGGGTGCATTCTGTTGACGAAGTGCTCCCTAGGGTGAAGATGAGACGTCGTGTTGTCTTCGATGCACTTGAAGGTGACTGTTACATCCAAAAGACGGAGTCGAGGGCTTCTGAGGCAGGCGGAAGGTGCCTGTTGCATCCAAAGATAGGGATGTTCGGGCCTCGTCTCCGTTGTTCTGAAAGAGCCGTAGATCGGAATGGCGGTGCTAGGCTCTCTCTTTCTTCAAAGTGGGTGCCGTCCACTTTGTTTGTGTTGAAAGCTCCTTGTGTCATGATTTCGATCACGGTCTTCCTTGGTCTTTGGAGGCTCTTTCGAAGCCTCCTCTGGCCACAGCTTTGCCGTGCTCTTCTCTTCCTTGGTTCCAGCCAAAGGGTTAAATGCTTTGTGTAATCGAAGCACTTATCAGGTGACCCTGGCTGGAAGAGCAGCACATAACTGGGCTCTGCTCGGCCAGGTGAGCCTGGTTGGAAGAGTTGCTCATAACTGAGCTGTTGAAGGGATGCACATAACTGAGCTGCTGAAGAGATGGTAGGATGCGCCTGGCTGGAGGCGCATGACATCTGCTGCGCCTAACTGACAGCGCTTGGTGACTGTTGTGCCTATCGGAAGGCGCATGGTGGTTGCTGCGCCTATCTGGAAGGCGCATGATGACTGCTGCGCCTATCGGGAAGGTGCATGGTGACTGCTGCGCCTATCGGAAGGCGCATGATGGTAGCCGGCTGTAGATCTAGGATCTTTCTTTTGTAGAAATTCCCCTTTGTACAACCTTTTCTAGCCATGTAATAGACTTTTATATATATAAAAAGTCCTTCTTCGAATGGCTTATTTGATTTTGCTGTCTGAGTTCTGGCGCATATAGTGCCTGGTGCATGGGCTTTCTGGCTGTGAAATTCCATGCTTCTACAGCCTTTATTTCACAAATTGAGCCTAAAACTGTTTTAGAAGCTTTCAATGATGAATTTTGGATTTCTGCCATGCAGAAGAACTCAACCAATTCGAGAGGAGCCAAGTCTGGGAACTTGTTCCTAGGCCAGCTAATCACTCGATTATTGGTACGAAATGGGTTTTTCGTAACAAAGTAAATGAAGATGGTTCAGTTACACGCAACAAAGCTCGTCTAGTAGCTCAAGGATACAACCAAGAGGAAGGAATCGACTACGATGAGACGTATGCTCCTGTTGCAAGACTGAAATCCATTCGGATGCTTTGTGCATTTGCTAACTTTCAAAATTTTAAATTGTTTCAAATGGATGTTAAAAGTGCTTTTCTGAATGGATTTATTAAGGAGAAAGTTTTTGTAAAACAATCCCCTGATTTTGAAAATCATAAATTTTTCGACCATGTTTTCAAACTCAAGAAAGCGCTATATGGCCTCAAACAAGCCCCTAGAGCTTGGTATGAACGCCTAAGCAATTTTTTGCTTGAAAAAGGTTTTTCAAAAGGGAAAATTGACACTAAACTGTTTAACAAAAGTTTTCAAAACACTATTCTTTTAGTGCAAATTTATGTATATGATATCATATTCGGTTCTACTAATGAAAATTTTTGCCAATATTTTGTTAAGTGTATGTAGAACGAATTTGAGATGAGCATGATGGGGGAGCTCACCCACTTCCTTGGATTGCAAGTCAAACAAACTTCGCAAGAAACTTTCATCAGTCAGTCTAAATATACAAAGGATATGCTGAAGAAATTTGATCTTGACAACGTTAAACCAATCAGGACCCCTGTGGCTACTTCGACCAAGCTAGAACCTGATGAAAGCGACAAACCTGTTGACCAACGTAAGTATCGAGGTATGATTGATAGTTTACTTTACTTAACTGCTAGTCGTTCCGATATCATGTTTAGTGTTTGTCTGTGTGCTCGCTATCAAGCTAGTCCTAAGGAATCACACATGTCCGCCGTTAAGCGTATCTTTTGATACCTTAAGGGTACTGTTACAGTGGGCTTATGGTATCCCAAATCCACATCTTTTGACCGTATTGGTTATTCAGATATTGATTTTGCGGGATGCAAAGTCGATCGTAAAAGTACAAGCGGCACGTGTCATTTATTAGGCAAGGCTCTAGTCTCTTGGTTTAGCAAGAAGCAGAATTCTGTCGCACTATCCACAACAGAAGCTGAATATATTGCAGCTGGTCGTTGTTGTGCACAAATTCTGTGGATGAAGCAAACCCTTACATACTACAACCTTTCTTATATGCACATTCCTATATTCTGTGATAACACTAGTGCCATCAGTCTCACTAAGAACCCTATATGTCACTCACACACGAAACACATTGAAATACGTCACCACTTTTTGTGTGATCACCAGCAAAATGGCACTATTAACTTAGAATTTATTGACACAGATCATCAGCTAGCAGATTTTTTTACAAAATCACTATCCGAAGAGCGTTTCAACTTTCTTTGTCGTGAACTAGGAATTTTGGATGAAGCTGTTATTCATTAAAGTAACCTGCGTAAATATCGATTATGTCTTGATTCTTTATAATAAAATTGCTATGGGTACAAGCCGAAAGGGTCCTTCTGACAACAAGGCGTAAAAGTCTAAGCGACACGGTGCACTAGTCCTCATGACTACCGCTAGCTGGGATCCGGCCCCTGCAGCTACCCCATGGCAGCTTCAAAATATTGAATTATGGCATAACTCCTTGTTTATTACATGGTATACTTTTATTTATCACATGCTAAATTTAAATTTTCGAACTTCATTTTTTTTTTATTCGGCTTTCACTTGTTTCTATTCTCTTTTGGATTTCTTACTTTTGTATATGCATCCTTCCATTACTTTATTTATTTTTTTGTCTCACTCATTTTCTTTCATTCTAGCCCGATTTCCATTCTGGCCACAGAATCCAGAATTCGGGCCAAACTCTGCCTAATACAGAGTTCGGGCCGAATTCGGTCTGGCCTTTCCAAAACCGTAAGCGGGCTCAGCCGCTGATCAAAATTTGATCCAATGGTCCAGATTCATTCCGACCATTCGAACCCCTAACACTATAATCGGGTTCTCCCTCCCTCTCTCCTCCATTGCCACCTTCTAAACTTCTCAAAATACCTCATCTTCAAACCCTAACCCTAGTTCTTCCATCCTAGTGCATCTTTCTACTTCAAATTCAAGAAGAAGGTTTCTTGCACCATTCTCTTCCATTCTTCATCAACTATTTGAGGTATAATTTCACTCTTCTCTCCATCTAAATTTCCTTATTTTTTCATTACTCATGGCTCCCAAGTTGTTTAATAGAGGAAAGAGACTTCGAACCGAGGGTACGTCCTCTTCGAATCATCCTTTTCGTGTTGAACAACCCATTGAACAACCTATCCAACAACTCATTCACCCGTTGTTCAATCCACCTCGTCCAATCGACCCCAACACGTACAATGACCGAATATTTGTGTCACTAGATGCTTCCAATGAGTGGTTTAGTGATTTTCGATCACGTCCCGTGTACGCGGGTCATTCTATTAACTTCACCATATTTTCACAATATGATTTCTTATTTCATGATCTATGTCTTGATAAAATTGTCACTACAAATTCAGTTATCTATCTCAATGCCATTCAAATATTTTATTACAATCTTACTCATGATGATACACGTCTATATTCACGTGTTACTGGTATTGATATTTCTTTTGATGATTTTGACTTGGCCGAATACCTTGATATTCCGGAGCCAAACTCATGGGAGAAACTTGTTGAAGCTCGCAAGTTTCAATTCCCCGATGGGTCATTCCTAGAAAGCTTTAAGGAAGACTTGTGTACCCCTAACACCTGTCCACGCAAGCTTCTCGTCAAGTTTCTCAATCCTTACTTCTATGAACTTCATCGCATTATCTTCAACACGATTCTGTCCAAAGCGGGATCGACTGATGAGGTTACATACTTTGAAATCTCTGCTTTGTATCACCTATATTTCCATGTTCCTTTTAATCTTCTACGTACCATGATGGACTGGATGATTAATGCTAGGAAGAAGCCAAGATCTTTGGTATATGCTCTTTATCTTCCTATGGTCTTTCGTGCCTTTCATGTACCAATTGATGAGTGCCAATTCCTACCTGCCCCTGCCTTCCTATCTAAGGCACGACGGCTTCAGGCGGCAGTTGGCTCACCTGCTGAGTCTGAGCACTCCGATGCTCAGGCTGACGGACCTGCTCTTGGACAGGATGCGCCTCCTCCTCCTGCTACTCTTGAGTCGCTACAGACTATGCTTCGCGATCGATTAATTTTAGAGGATGATCGCTGGACTCAGCTTGATTACCGTACCACCCTGCAGATGAGTGCCATCAGCAACTCACTGCATGACATTGGGTACTCTATGTCCCGGCATCCTTCTATGCCTATTCCTATGGAGCGGGACCCTGCTCGCGATGGATACCGTATCGATGACCCTTGGGTTATACGCTACCTGGATCCGGATGCGACTTTCGTGGACCCTCGTTGTTCATTCACTGATCCATCTGACGACGCTGGACCTTCACGAGCTCCGTGATGGATGTGGTCTCCTACTTGTTGCTGCTGCTGAGGATCTTAGTTTATGCTTTTCTGCACTTTGGATTTCTAGTTGATGTGGTTGTTTTTGGTAGTATTAGAATTCTCTTATCTGTGACTCTTGAGACTTTTTATGCAGCTTATTAGTTAATGCAGTTTATTATTATTATATTTTGGTGTGCTTGCCAGTTATTATTTCTGGTTGTTTGATAAATGCCAAAAGGGGGAGAAATATTCCTATATTCAATTATTCATATCATATTTTCTATCATTATGTATCTATGCTTTGGGAAAGATTGTATTTATCAGGACAATAGGAATGAAGCAATGTTTACGGGGGAGCTATTGCTAGCTCTGCACTGATTACAGGGGAGCTACTGCTTTTTTAAATGTGTCCAGGTATGAACATTGAATATATAAATATTATTTTGTCAATTATCAATATGGGAAAGATTGTTGACACAAAATCACAGTCAACCAAATATTGATACAATTGACGATATGATACTTGTCATATTTTAATAAGACACATTAAGACTGAACTCAGTACAAGACGGACGACGGCTTGTACCTGCAGCGTACAATATTTTGAGTCTGTATTTTACACTTTTCTTGAGTCTAGATATATGTAAACTGAGTCGTACTGAGCAGTTTGGGACTTTACCTATACCTATACCACAAACCAAAAGTTCCACTAAAAACAAACCAGCCCATTAAGCCC
The DNA here is from genome assembly GCA_029216955.1 of Iris pallida. NCBI lineage: Eukaryota > Viridiplantae > Streptophyta > Magnoliopsida > Asparagales > Iridaceae > Iris > Iris pallida. The sequence continues at coordinate 366,893 of JANAVB010002195.1, read as the reverse complement.
ACTGGACCAGTTCTGTCTTTTGGAGATAGAGTTCGGGCCGAACTCTGCCTCCACACAGAGTTCGGGCCGAACTCTGTCCCCTAAAATCCAGTACCATAATTTTTAGGGTTTGCTGGATGCTAGTTGTCCAACGGCCAAAATTTTGAATTCTTGACCCAGAATTCTGCCTACCTAGAATCCTATAAATAGGCCTTGAATTCTCACTTTTCAATCATCCAATCTTCTCTTCTCTTCTCTCTAAAGCCTTATACAAGCCATACCCTTCTCATCTACTAGCCACAAGCTTCCTAAACCTCAAAGTGCTCAGTACTTTTCAGTTAGAAGTTTGTGCAAGAGTTCAAGAAGTCGCTTGGAAAATTTCAAGCATCGCCACTGCGATCTCTGTAAGAAGTTGATGTGCTCTTCTAAAGAAAAGGCACGGGGTGTAACTACTATTTCACAAATAGTGGATTTAATCCTGAGCTAGAGTTCTCAGGCCTGGACTAGTCCTCCACGAGGGAAACCAGGTTAAAATCGACTGTGTTTGCGTATGCTTTCTCGCTCTTTATTATTTTCGCATTTACTCTGATTATTTACTATTGGTGAAAGAGTTTAATTTTAATTGGATATTATTGTCATAAACTCTATTCACCCCCCTCTAGAGTTGCTTATTTGTTCTTCACATATAAATATCTATGTATATTGAACACATACTTGACAATATGCAAGAAACATAGGATACATAGAAGTGAACCTAGTGGTTGATGCATATAGAAAGATATGTGTCTTTACTAATTATATTAAATTTATATTCTGATTTTTTTTATGTCACTAACCCTTTCTACTAATTGCACAAAACTTTTATCCTTGATTCAAGTTGTATGTTTACATATATTTAGATCTTCAACTCCTAGTTTAATTATGTAATGTAAGGTTTTGGACATCACTTATACATAAACTTGAAGTACCTAGTCCAATTTAAACAAGTTATTAAGTATTAGTATTACATGTGTTTATTCTTGTCACGTGCAATTCTGTCCAGATTTCTTTTATACAAATATTTGAGACATTTTTATCCCTACCTAGTTAAAACTAGTGTATTTTGGATAACTGGCATATATAAGACATCAATATCAAGTTTTTAGGCTCGCTATAGACTTTAAATATCTTGGTAACCTTGTTATAATCGATACTTGTTCACGTATCACAACAATTTGAAAATTGACCAAATGTATATATGGACCAAATGTATATATGGGTGTTCATTCCTTGTTCTGACTAGTATGTATATTGATCCTTGAAAGTCCTTATTTGATATTTGGTTTACGTTCTATTAAAATCAACATTACAAAATGGAATTTACGCATACAAATGTGGTTGTGTAATAATTCTTAAGTCTTTAGATAGTTTAATTTTAACTATAGGCTTACGTATACGATCTTTGGGCATTTGACTCTCTACATATCGGGTGATGTCACCTGCAATTAGGGCTGTAGTAATATTCCTTTCCTTGAGAATGTGTTTTCCCTAATGACTAATGATTTGTCTTTGACTTGTGTTATTAGCAAATCACAAGTAGCTAGCAAACATTGCCAAGTTAAAATAGCCTTGGGTAAGAAATTTTTAATTTATTATATGGTTGTATACATATATGCGTGGGTACCGGTGTTGAGGGTTGCTCCACCGAAGGGGTCGGCGAACCCGAGTTATATTTTGCGTGGTTCCGGTGTAGAGAGTTGCTCCACCGAAGGGGTCGGCGAACCCAAATTCTTATTTTCCATATTTTATGACTCTTGTGAATTTTTTGGAGTCATAAATACAAATGAGACTCTGCCGAAATTTTCAAAAATTTCAAGAGCTAGATTTTTGGAAAGACAAAACCTAGATTTAGTTGTAGATTAGGATATCATTGGGATGGGAGAGAAAACTTTGGATCACACCTTCGAATTCTTTTCAATAATTATATTTTACAAAAACTGATCAGTTCCTGTTATCGACATTCGTACGGCCATACGATGTCCGAGGTGAGGCTTAGCTCACTTTCATGTTTCCTGTTTTCCATTGGATTTCGAATTCCCGAATTCGGCCCTGTAATATCCAATGTAGCATGCTCCGATATTCTTGAAAAATTTCAAGTCATACGACAATTGTTATAACACTTGATTCCGATAACTCAGAAAATCACTCATGTGTTATCCTGACTATATCACATCAATATGTGATCCTGATACTAATGGGATGGATAAATCTAAGCACCGCTCATTAAGTATAAACATGATCCCGGGTAAATGGGATTATTGTTGAGATAATAGAAGTTGTGTGATCTAGAAGTATTTCTCTAAATGTTGCGTTTTGCATTATGAGATGTTAGAGGCTCTTCACATTTCTGTAATACAACCGTAGTCTTCGAAAGTGCAGAAATATAAATTTTATTTATAAGTAGATTTCAAATTTTAGCAAACTTATCCTTAATTTTGTTTCTTCATTCCGATTTAATCTCAATAAATTATATCAAATTTTTTTTTTTTACTTATTCCGTTCCTTGACCGAGGACTTGCTCGTCGTATTGACGACCTAGTTTTTGTTCACTAGGTTTAGTTGAAGACCATGAAGGAGTGCAGCTTTACAATGAGAAGGAGCTTTATGAATAAGGAAAGGAAAATGAAAAACGTTGGAATGAGTAGTTGTCGTTTATTGTTCTATGTATAGCTATAAAATTTTTTGGATGAAAAAAAAAAAAGAAATGTAAATGTATGATCGAACATGCTACTTATGTAAATGTAAATTACTTTAGATTGTCCCTTGATGTCTATACCTTATTCTAGAATTACAGGCGACAATCGCAGGTATGATACGACATGTGTTATACGGGTGCGTAGCCTGGAGATGTATCACAGTGCTCCGAAAATTCTATTTGGAACCGGGACGTGACAGAAAGTCATTGAGATATCATTGAAGACAGAGACGGCCTGGTCCAAGACAGGTTGGACAACAACTCAGGACCTGAAGACTAAAATAGCACTAATATGGTCATATCTAAAATAGAACTAGTATATAAAATGTCACTCTTAACACAAAATAATTATAGAGTGATTATAACTGTTTTTTAATTCACTTTTATTTTTGTTTTTATTTTTTTTTTTATATTATGTATTTTTTTTTGAAATTTCACGCACGTACGCAATTGGGGGACTCGAACCTTGTCGGTCCCTCTGGATGTATTGCTGGCTCTATTTTGGAAGTTTGTTTCGGACTACCGTCCCATCAACTGATTGAAGATGACAAAATATCTAATTAATGATGGAAAAAAGCAAACAAAACCAAGCAGTGCTTCTTCACATACCTTCAGGACACGTGAACCGACGACACGTGCCGATTTTCCATCGGCCAGAGTTAGATGAAAAAGATTTTTTTTTCTTCATCCAATAATATACTGACATGTGTCGCATGGTTTATTTTTTTCGGTCTAAACATTCGGACTGGCAAGACTTTTTCAAACCAAAAGCACGGACCATGGACAATGCAACCTGTGGGAGTGGATGAGATGGCTAGGTCACTTTTTTGTCTTAATTAACACACGAACAAAGGCTAATCGTTCTTGTCATTCTCAATGGAGACATTCGGGATGAGAACGAATTTTTTTTAATAATTAAGCAATAAGACAATAATTTCCTGAATGATTAAGTCCGTGTGATGGAGTTCAATTATTGTCCTCAAGTAGACACACATAAAACGTTTATATTTATGTCAAAATGAGTGTGCTATCATAGATCCATCAATATCATGCACACTACTAATTTGGTGGTTTGTGTTTTTATAAAAACAAATTAAAATGATACTTTACCGAGTTAATTAGTTGTACCCCTATAGTTTGTACGTATTTTGGTAACTGTTTTCGTTATTTTAAAAACAAAGAACATCTCCCCTAATTTATAGAGTTAATTAGTTGTATCCCCTGGTGCATACAAGAAAGTGAGTAAAAAATTAAACACCCAGGAGGATGTTCTTTATTTTTAAAACAACGAAAACAGTTATCAAAATGCGTACAAACCATAGGGGGGTACAACTAATTAACTATACTTTACCTCATCATGTCAATCCGAATTTTTTTACAATATTTAAATGATGAGAATAATAATTTGAATTACCGGTGGAAAAATAAATTCAAAATTTATATGTGGGCCGCCCCAGGATAAGCCTGTCAAGAAATAGATGGCAAACGGACAACAAGCTGCGCTGCCAGTCCTATAAATATAACTTACGAACACTCAGGATTGTTTAGGATCACGGCCGTCCCAGGGTAAGTCTGCCAAAACTTTGGACTCGGACAACTCTTCTCCATGGGACAACTCCCAAGGTCATTTGGTGTTCTTAGGACAGGTTCAGCCCAAACTCAACTTAAACCTATATCTTTTCAATACGGATGAAGAACAGCCAAAATTAGCTCTGGTTAAGACAGTCTAATCTTCTGGACCAATCCTGTTTAGGACATGCGCAAACCGAGAAATCTCACATAGCCCCACAAAAAACTAAAGGTCCAATATTTTTTTTGACTCGGTTGTAATATAAAATTTCTTTTTAGATTTAACATTCCTATTTTTTTTTTTAAACTACAGTAACACGATTCTATAAAATGTTAAAAAAAACTTTTTTTTAAGTAGTTAAAAAAGATTTTTTTTAGCATTTTGTACAATGTTATAAACGGTTCTACGAACACTTATGATATGTTGTTGGATTCGAATTCTTTGCAAATAATGTCTCTGTTGGCCACTGACGGAGCGAAAATAATGACATGAGCAGTACCGATCAAGTTGTTTGGATCAGAGGTGGTCAATGACGAAGCTGATCAATAGTTGCAATAATCTTCTTTCTCATCCGAGGATGTGGAATCTTCATCATCTCCTGTAGCATTCTGGCCCCTCAAATGCAATCATAAACTCATTTCCTCAATCTTCAAAATATATCATTATTTTGTCGGATTTATTGGTTGTGGATTAGATGAACCAATTTTGAATATATAATTCCAAGGAACCAGTACTTTTATGAAGTATAGACCACTGAAAAATTCCACAACTCACTAATAAATTAAGGCCTCGTTTGGTTGGCAGAATCTCACGGGTGGAAAAAGAAAAATGATTACTTTTCTATGTTTGGGTGTCCAAGAAATTGAGGAGAAAAAAGAAAGTGATTCCCAATAGAAGAAAAATTAGGGAAAAAATTGATTACATCCCTCCAAGAAAGAAATCACTTTCCCACATTTAAGTATTCACTTTTCTTTCCAAATTCCTTAACATTGCCAAACATCGGAAAGAAAAATCAATAGGAATTAAAGTTTCCCAAAGGAAAGGAAATGACAAAGAATTGATTTCCTTTCCCTTCCATTCCGCGAACCAAACGAGGCCTAAGAGATACCGTGCTCAACAAGAAAAGATATAACATCCTTAGCTAGACGGACGATTGCGGAATCGAATCGAGGGAGAGAAGTGAGTATGTGTGTAATAGCTGAAACAGTGGACTCAAATAGCATGCAACGTAGCATGTACAAAATTTCGTACGTTATTTAAATAAATAAAGAGATGACAGCCAGCTGTGGAAATCCGAGAAATTGGATGGTGAGTGAGATTTTGCATGTGAAACTAAGTAGTCGTGTAAACTAAGAGATCTCGAGTACAAAAGTCTTAAAAAAATATATGTTGCAGACTTAAATAGACAATATATTGCGGGTGTATGAGTTGGATCATATGATTTTGTAGAAAAAACAAAATTCACAATAGATATCCTATAACAAAAGTCATCTCCAAGCAAATGTTTTGTACAAGTAAATATTTTTTTTTTCGTACGTGCCAGTTAAATTTAATTTAATCAATATTCAAATCTAGAAAGTATTTTTTTTAAAAGGAAAAAAAAAAGTGTATTTATCCTGCATGACATTCATTTTTAAGGCTACCTTATTAAGCATTAGAGATGGTCTAGACCGATAAGATTACAGATTACACATGAACAAGGGTCCACAACTGTCCTCTACTTTGTACTCTTTTCATAGTCACCGCCAACTGTCCTCTACTTTGTACTCTGGCCTCTCAAAATTCAATCATGAAACTCGGATTATCCCCTACAAATCTATCACAATTTTGTCGAATTATGCTCAGTCACCTCGACAGCCAGATTCGACCAATCTTGTCATTTCTCGACATGATGAACCGGTTGGCCTATAAAAGACTAGAGTTCTGTCATGTCAGCCATCGACTACATGCACGCCGGTTCAAAGATAAGTCCGACAAGAACTTGGACAATTTCCTTTTAGGACAACCTCCAAGTCCAGCACGAAAGAAGTCGGAGTTGCAGGTTTCACTCAGAGTCAATCGAAAATTGGCGAAGGTATTTCTTGAGGAAGTTGAAGAAGAGCAATAACCAAGTTCTTGCCATCAAGGAAGTCCTATTTTTATTTTTATTTTTTTGCATTTTAGTCCCCTGTGATAGTCTGGATTGTCATGTCGGAGCCTGCAGCTTTTGTGGTTGGGGAGTCTGATCCGGTTACTTTGGTGATGACACTTCGTGGAAAGTAAGTTGCAGTGCTAATTTCTTCATCAATAATGGTCGGCACCTGCTGCGTTTGTTATTATTATTTTTTTTTCCAATAAAGGTCAAATAAAATTAGTTCCGATTAGGACAATTCCGGCAAATTTTCAACATCCACACATTAGCCCCGTCAGTACAATTTACATATGACAGTCGCTAATGGTGAAAGATGACCTGACCACCACACACGCCCAAAAAAAAAAATATGGAACAGAAAAGTAGAACCGAACCATTTGATGGTGAATGCCATTATACAGCACAGGAGAAGAGGCTTTCTCTAACAAATAAACGATATATAAACCGCATTCCAAAGTAAAACTACGTACACGCTCTGTTACTACACAGCCTGGATGGAAGTGAGAAATTTCCAAGTGAATTCAAACAGCTCTCACCATCCCATCAGCGTCCTCCTCACTCTGTCCACAATCTGGCTTCTGGCCCGCCTATTTGCCAGTGGAAACTCTCTGCGGTCGTCCAAGCGGAACCTGTACACCTCCCACTGCCTCTCTGATGCGGTTTGCCTGCCAATTTCAGCCTACAAGCACAATATTTACAGCATTTAGGCGCACGTTCAGTATGTACAACTTCTTCCTGCTATAGAAAGACCTACATACCGAGAAAATGCAGATCCCAAGCAGCTTTAGAGCAAGGGTGACATCAAAGAACACTAGGGGCCTTCCCTTCCCAGACAACTCGACTGGGTTCGCGACTAAGAGTTCCGTATCTGGGCCGCGGTTCACAATTATCACTCTCAGGGGATGGAGCATCTCCAACCTTAGTCTAGAACATATCGAATCCTGCTTCTCTGGGTCAACAACTTTTCTCCCATCAGCTTGCTGGATGAAAAGGTCAACTTCGCGATGGCCTTTATTATCCGACAGAAATCGTCCATAAGCTATCTAAATTCAATAAAACCGTGAACACTTGTCAATATGCATGTAAAATTTCAAATGCTAAAATAAAAAGATTGTGGCGGTAAGATTATAGAGGACGGTGCACTATATGAGTAAGACGATTGGTGAAGGCAGATACAAGGGTAAACATAATTTCCAACATAAAAAGCATAATGGATAATACTCATATGAGTGATCTACACCATTTATTAGCATAATAGAAAACATATATATATATATATATATATATATATATATATATATATATATATATATATATATATTTGAAAGAAGGTAATTGTGGCAAACTCACCTCCTCTGGGGCTCGAACTCCGACCACTTGGGCCGCATGCATCGCTCTTAACCACTAGGCTAGAGGTCATTTGCATATATATATATATATATATATATATATATATATATATATATATATAAAGAGAGAGAGAGAGAGAGAGAGACACGCATCAAATATAAACGTGCCAAGCCTTTACGTATCAAAGACCCAATAGTGGCGCTAATTTGAATTAACGCCACACTTTGAAAGTGGGGATTATGCACATGGTGTAATAGGGTGGCAGGGCGGAACCAGGAAGTACCACCCCTGGCCTCCAAATAATTCTGCCCCTGCGGTGGGCTCAATGAATTGGATGGCCTACCTTTCTATAGTATGTTTGCTCTTCCCATGTACAGCATATGCATGTCTTCACAATTTACATACATGTAAACTCAAAGTTGCACAATATGTATTACCCATCTAGTCTAACTATGAACTACCATGAGAGAGATTTATTGAGGAAACACGTGTCAATCATATAAGTATTGTCTGTATATTGAAAGATACAAAGAACTAATTTGCTTGCCAGGCTAGTGGAGTAACACTTATGAGTAATGGATTAATCACGTATTTTTTTCCAAATATTAAAATAAAATCACCCTTTTTATAAACTACAGAATAATTGATGTCTTCTAAAATTTTGTTTACTCACTGCCCACTACCGAACTAAGGCAACAATTTTGACGTGTTAAAGTATAAGTGTTATAGAGGTCTACCTGAATGTTGCAGTCCTTTAGAGTCCTCATAATATCATATAGGAGACCCTTTTGATCAACACAATGTATTTGAAGCAAAGTTTGTGAAGGGCTCAAGGAGTTGTCCATGACCACATTCACCTTCTTCAGCTTCGAAATATCTGGACTAACTGCCAGTGAGCCAACATCGCCTTCAGATATCTCGGGCCGAAAAAGTTCATCAGCAATAGCTGGAGGAAGGGAAGAGAACCCCTGCTGAAAATTATCAATTAACTGCAACTCGCAACTAATACATGACTCTCCCAAAACGGCATTCAACCTTTCACATGTATCATCTTGTCTCTTTTTAGTGTGCAACAGCTCCCTAAATTCAAACATAAAAGCAGTCAGCAAGAAATTCAATGACTCAATAACAGAAATTTAGAAAAATAATTCATAAATATGTATACCTAATTGAGAGAGATGCCAAATAAAACTTGCTCTTAGTTTAATATTACAGTTGATGATTTATAAAGCTGATAGACAAATATAGCTAGACATAGGCATATATCAATTGAACGGGATACGAATAGTATGAACAGAAATCACTAATGATTTCCAGTGATAAAACTTACTTTCTTATATTATAATGTCATTTTAGAAGTTTAAAAACAAAGACTACGAATAATTTTATATCATGTCATAAATTGTACCTAAATAATGAAACGAAGCCCAACATATAATTGACTATTTCCACACTCACATGCCATCAGATATAAAGAAGAGGTCCATGACCCGGCCATCAGGAGTAGTCGAGACCTTCACTCTATGAATCAAGAACTCAAGCTCACAAAGTACATTAGTAACATCTGTGTCATTGCATAAAGATAGTGAGCAATTTAATCAAAACTTTTATCTATCATGTTAAAAGTTGGAGAAAATGAAACTTTACCGTGTAAAAGTCCCTTGCGATCCACGGAAAAGAGCTTTAGGAGGTACACAGGAGATGTCGTGGGTCGGGTCCCGATATCAAAGTAGAATGGAATAGGACAAGACGGACATAAGGATAATAGCCGATTCTTCAAACTTAACCATTGAATATTGATCTTGGGATAATGGGGGATGACCCAGAACACGACAAAACACCACTTCCCATCGGTGGAGGTATCTTAACAAATTTGCAACAGTACACAATAAAATCAAGATTCAAAAGCATTAATAAGACAAGTTTATAAAGGAACCTTCTTAATTGCAAAAGAAACACCACTTTAAATTCCAAGATGGCCAAAGAGCATACATACATTAGATGAAATTAAAGGAATCCTGCTAATGTTTGCGTGTTTATCAGCTTATCCCCGAACAATTATTTTATCAGTTCATGGACTTCTCATTATTATTATTATATCGTTAACCCCTTGATACTATCAGGAACTTTCCTGATAAACACACAATCATTAGGGGCATTTCTTGATAAATGTATAAATTTCGGTGTGTTCGTGTGTCTGTGTCTGTGTGAGCAGTAGGGGCTTAAAAGGTCTGGATACACGAAGACCTAGCAGAGACTAAAAAAATCGGGTATTAAAAGGGATATCATTTGAATGGCTAAACGATGTCCGCATTTGACAAAAGTGCATAAGAATTTCAAATAAACTTGTGCTAGTTGAACAGTTGGCCAGGGCCGAAAAATACAGACCGTAGGGGGGAATACACATAAGAAAGAAAAAAAATTGAATATCGAGACTGAACCCAAGCATCCTTCTCCACCCACTTCAATTTGGGTTCCAAATTCCTGTTCTTGGTTTCAGCATCATTTCGATACAGCATCCATTTTGAATATATGGGGAGAACTTAGGTGTCTATAAAGAAGGCATATTCGTATAGACGCATCCATATTTGACAATAATCATATATGAACTCATTTTCTTGTCCAGAGTATTTGTATTTGTTTACACCAATACCGATAGTATGAAGCAAGTATGAAGTCTCTTTCTTGTCCAGAGTACTTGTATTTGTTTACACCTAAAAATGCCCTTAATTAATTATCAGAAATAATAAAGGTTCCTCAAGATTCCAAAATACTTTTAGACTTTACCTAATAATATAATTCAACACACATGTTATTTAGAAAATTCACATCTATTTGGAAAACAAAAGAAGTCATATAGTATACTTATGATAATTCCTCAGACAACCTTGCAAAAGAAAACCTCCCTCGGTCAACCAAATAGCACAAAACCTACTCTCTTTTTTTTAAATGTACCAATGTAATTTCCGTTCCTATTCCAACAATGCTGGTAAAAATCAAGTTTTTTACTCCTTCGATTCCAATTTCCAAAACAAATACATGGTTATATTCATTAACACAAACTTATATACAGAAAATTATGAAAATTATGCATCTTAGCTGCAACAATAGAAATGAAATATAATTTCTGACATGACAATTTTTTTTTTTTCTTTTGAAATGTTATCACCTTAAAAAAAAAAAAAAAAAAAGCTTTAGTGGTATAATTCGTTTGCTCACCTCCTCTCTGGATTCTGAGTCCGAACTCGAGAATGATGCGGCAGAGATCGGCGCCGAGTCCGGTCTTGTCGGGACAGTTGACGGTGATGACGCTAGCCTCCCTCTCCCTCTTCCCCAGCTGAATCTCCACAATCTCGTCGCTCCGGATGCCCATCGATGATACCTTCACCTCACCGGAATATTCCCTCTTCTTCCAAGATCCCGATCCTCTCTCTCTCTCTCTCTCTCTCTCACCTCCACCTCCCTATCTCTCTCTCTCTCTCCACTTTTCTCTCGCTCGCTCCCATTTTATTTACATTCGAGTCTTTTTTGCATATAAGTCGCTTAAACTATTTTTCCTTTTTAATAAAATACTAGTAAATTCACGTGCATGTGGTTGAAAAAAATATTTCGAATATATCTAAATCCACTTTAGAAATATTTTAGCAAATGTCTCCAATCAAAATATATAAGCTAGCATGTAGCCACATTATTTTAAAAAATACCAAATGTCCAATTTGTTTGTAAAACACTCAAAATTTTGATTAAATGGTGGGAGTATATCTTAAAATTTTATTTGTTTCATATACAGAAATGGAGACATTTATTTTTATTTTTTTAAAGTTGAGGTATATCCTACTTTCTATATTTTGAATGGGGACATATACTAAATTATTCCTAAAATGGGGACATTTATTAGTTTTTTAAAAAAAATAGAAGTTGAGGTATATGCTAAATTCTATATTTTGATGGGAGACATTTACTAAATTATTCCTAAAATGTATTATAAATATGTTTATATTTTAATTAGAAATTATTATATTTATTTATTTATTTATTTATTTATTTCAACACGTGCGGGTTCAATTAAATCGTGTGTCTCCCCGCACACGATTTTAGCCGGTCGTCATGTCGTATCGGACTCTTCGTGCGGATCTTGTCCGCACTGGCTTTTTCATCATCGTCCCACACGTACGTCTCACACGCTTCAAAGCCTCACGAGACGGCTGACGTCTTTCGACGCTGGCAACTCAACGCCTCGCTTCGCCTACAACGTCGAAGGCGTCCCCGACGTCTTTACGACGCTTACGACAGCCGATGTCGTTCAGCCACCCGTTCTATGTGCACGATGTCTTTACGACGAATTCTCGACGCCTATACGGCATCCCACGACGGATCGCGTGGTCGGCCGTCGTTTATACCCATGGTAGAATGGTGCCGGTCCTCGATCGTCCGCGCGGCGCCCTAGCCGTTGAGTTTTCATGCACGGGTGTCCCATTCTGTCCCACACCAGTTCAGATCGTGGCAATTTTTTGTCAGTTCTACGACGTTATGGATGTCCCGCATCGCACAGACGAGACTCATCATTGCACACACACACACACACACATATATATATATATATATATATATATATATATATATATATATATATATATATATATATATATATATATTAAGATTGGGTGATTTTATTGATACTGCTATTTACAATTACACAAGCTCAGATATGGCTATCATCTAATCAGTAAATCCCATACATCTAATATCACTATTGATATTATTAATGAGGCCTGTAGTAGTAGTCCTCTTGCCCTCAAAAATACGATTGTTTCGTTCGCGCCATACGTGCCAAACCGCCGAAAAGAGCTTGATTCTAGCTCTAGTGTAAATCACAGCTCCCTTGGTCTTCAGTCCTTGGATCTCATCTGCATTGCATTGGAGCCCATCATAGTTCCTGTTAGGTAACCCCAGCTGGTCCCTGAAATGATGCCATATGTAGCTAGACACTGGGCATGTAAAAAAGAGGTGATCTCTTGTTTCCTCATCACGCTCGCAAAGTATACAAGTGGTGTTAGTGATTTGGACCCCGAAATTTCTCAACCTGTCCTTTGTCAGTAGTCTTCCGCGGAGGCCTTTGTATAGACAAAACTTGAATTTTGTAGTCGTCTCCTTTACCCATACTAACTCTGCCCATTCGACCGGAGATTGGTGTGGCCGCATCTGAGCATAAAGCCAAGTTGTTGGAGAATTCACCATCCGCCGAGCCCGTCCAACGCCAACTATCCTCTGCCGCCTTTAAGTCCAGCTGAATCTGACTGATTTCTTCCTCGAACCAGCGTCCCCCTTGACGAGATGCCAGGTCCCAAGCATTATATATATATATATATATATATATATATATATATATATATATATATATATTTGAAGCAATGGGTACTTGTGGCGAACTCGCCTCCACTGAGGCTCGAACTCCCGACCAGGTCCCAAGCATATATATCGTGTAGTTATGCTATCAGTTAGAATATATTTTAAATTTTTTTAATTATGAAGGTTTATTTACACTAATTTTAGTTATGAATAAAAATAACTTCTGAAATCATTGTCTTCCGTCGTTCATTCTGGAGTCATTTTGAACACGCTTTATAATATTAGAAATTTTGTACAAAAGTTCATTATATCTATTTCTTTTATATAGCTTCACTAGCGACCCACACAAATCACATATGTTATTTTTGAGCAATGTGAGAAGCATGTGATTACAATTGAGCTTGAAAATTTTGTTCAAAATTAGAACTCGAACTTTACTAAAATCTAAAGTTAAAATCCCATCACAGTGATACTCATGTTTTGTATTAAAATTAAAAAAATTACAAGACAGATTTCATATCAATAAATCAATTAAATTTTCATATAAAAAAATATAAGAAATTACTACTGTCAAACTTGTCAATGCTAACACAAGTTAATGCTAAATTTTGATTGTTTATCATAACTAAAATAAATATTTCTTCTTCTTATTTATTTATTTATTAAAAATATTCAAAATCTGTTAGTTCATCTATGGATTAAATTTTAGAGTAAATTTTTAAAAAAAGTAATATATTGTTTTAGTTGTTTTAAAACAAAAAGTCTATACGTTCAAGTTTTACGTAATCTTATATTCATGGGCGGTTTAATGTAAAAAAGAGACTTCCAAAGCTTATATGGTCGCCGCCATTAAAGGGTGGAAAGGCCACGCCAGCGGGCCCACCAAGTGGGATAGAAGTCCAGGAGCAAGGACACGATTTGAGTGGATGTGCTCTGCTGGACGAGGTTTGAACAAACGTTTTCTTTGGTAAGGACTAAGGATCGAACACAGGTCAATACGATCCGTCCCGTCGCTCGAAAGACGTACGACTAAGTTAGTGCCACGTGTGCCGAGTTTATGTGATGGGGATTGAAACTGAACAGTTGGCACCGATATTTGCTGGGACCGGTGGGACCCATCTAGCAAGCCGGGGGTACAAATAGGGTATGAATGGTTGTTACTAGGGCTAATTAATGTTTAGACCCTAAGGGATAAAATGTCCAATTAGAAAATGTAGATCTATATTTCTGTTATAAATATGAATAATTTATCATATTTATTTGACCTATAATATAATTTATGTATTTTGGTTATCTATAACCTATGACATTTGATTATCCATAATCTATGTCTTTTGGCATTTCTCCTTTAATTGTTATGATGATGTTAAACCTTCATTGTAAGCCTATATAAGAGACTCTTCTCAAGTTGATTGATACAAGTGAATAAAGAAACAATCTCCTCCATTCTTCTATCTCCATATCTCTTTACTTTATAATACGTTAGCAGCACGATGCTTTAAGAAATAGAATAAGGAAGCAATATTTCACATAATGGAGAAAGAGTTCTCTTAAGAAAAGAAATATAAAAGTCATTTATATTGAAGAGGTAAGTCTAATCTTGTATACTTAGATATATGCATGTTTTAGTAAAATTAAAAATATGTTTGATTTATGTGTTTACAGATCGATTAGAACGTAAGTTTTCTAGATCTACTTTCTCTTTTAGTTTTAAATATAAATTTGTATTGAACATGTTCACAATTTCATTCAAAATATAAAATTTATGATAATCTATTTAAGATTATGTATAAATTTTATTTCTATATTTTTTTGTATGAACTACGAAATTAATATAGAATACCTTGAATTTTTGTAACTTATTTGGAATTAGTTAATTACATTAGACTAGTTTATGTGAATCTTTTATTTTTATTATTTTATTTATTTGAATTCTACAATGTAGTACTTCACATTGTTGTATATGTGAATCGAATTATAAAAAAAAGTACCAAAAATATATTATTATTTAATGATCACATTGTTGTATATGTGATAAGCATAAGACATAATATTCTTTAGTAGCATTTTATCACATTGTTGTATATGTGATACACATAAGACATAATATTTTTTGATAGCATTTTATGACATTGGTGTATATGTGATACACATGAGATAATATTCTTTGATAGTGTTTACCACATTGTTGTATAGGTATATTCTTTGATAACGTTTTATCACGTTGTGGCATATGTAAAGTTTTGTAATCTTGAAAGTACTTATCAATTTTATTATTAGTTTACATCTAATATAATTATTTTCTGTCATGTAGATGTCGAATCTTATAAAGCTTAAATTCAAAGCTCTTGATGTGAGCAGAGACAATTATTTATCATGGCAATAGATGCAAAGTTGCAATTGCAGTCCAACAAGCTTGATGGTACTATTAAGAAGAAAAATAAAGAAAGTTCTGAAGCCAAGGTCAAGGCTTTGATTTGATTTTTCTACGACATCATATCCATGATGATCTAAAGATAGAATATCTATGAGAGGATGATCCATTGAATTTGTGGACATCTCTAAATAATAGATTTGACCACCAAAGGATGGTAATCCTTCTGACTGCTCAAAATGAATGGTTGAATCTAAGATACCATCACTGTAAAAATGTTAAATAATATAATTGTGCTATGTTTAATATTGTTTCTCGCCTTAGATTGTGCGGAGAAAAAGTAACAGAGACTCAAATGATTGAGAAAATTATCTTCATTTTTTATGCAAGTAATGTGCTTTGCAGTAATAATATCGTGAAAAAGATTTCATAAAATACTTTGAACCGATGATTGTCTCCTTGCAGCAGAGGCAAATAGCAACATTCTCAGGAAAAACCACAACTCTAGACCAATTGGGTCAATAAAAATTCTTGGAACAAATGCCAACAATTTTAAAATTATCAGAGGTCATGGTGGAGGACGTGGGAAAGGGAATGGAAAAAAAATTTATGTAAGATATGGTCATGGTTATCAACCTTACAAAGGTGGAAGCCGTGTTTCACAAAATAATAAATGGAACAAGTGGACGACACATTCTAAAGGAAATTCAAATCCTCAAAATAAACAAGTAAGAATTGTTTTGATCCTATTTTTTGAGGATCAAAACGGAAAAGTTACAAATAAACAGTTTGAGAAGATGCTTGAAAATCCACCTTACATTAAATGAGCACTCAGTCAATTTATGTTTATTTCAACTACTTATAAACTATTTAAATTTGAAGTCATATTCTATTTTTGGTTTCCATCATGGAATGTCTAGTACATGAGAGTTTTGTTTTATTGAAAAAAATATTATAAATTTAGAGTTACATTTCAATAATATGATATTATCATTTGAAGTGCTTAATTTTTCTTATTATACTTATGCTAGCTAGAATATATAAGTTCATAATATTCTTATTTTGCTTCATCGAGTAGTAATGCTTGTCGTAAATATGACAAAGATAGACATTGATTTAAGCAATGTCGAGCTACTCAACAAGAGATTAAGAAATTCAACAAATCCAAGAAAAATGACTTAGATATGTGTTTGGTAGATAGTGCTACAACACATGATTTTGAAGAATCAAAAGTTTTTGCCAAAGTTAGTATTTGACATACATAAAGTGCCAACAATAGCTGGGCCATTCCATATAATTGAGGGCTTTGGAAGAGCATACATCATGTTACCTAATGGTACTAAAACCTATTTATAGAATGTGTTATGTTCAAGTAGTTCCGGGAAGGAATTTGTTAAGTTTCAAGGATATACACAAAATGGATACCATATTGTCACTCTTGTTTTTCGTTATACGTATTTTTCAGGATACGTATACGAATTTCTGACAATTGTCAGGTGGTCCGTGTTTTGACTTATCTTGCTTAGCTTAGTCTTGGTTTAATCTTAACTTGATTTGGTTCAACTTGGTTCAACATGACTTGGCTTGGTCTTGGCACTCTTGACTTGGTCTTGGTTTATCTGGGATCATCTTGGTTTATTTTGGTTTATCTTGGCTTACTTGGTTTATTCTTGGCTTGGCTTGGTTTGTCTTGGTTTGAGATAAGGAGGGTTTGTATAAAAACCAACTCCTCTCTCTCTCCTCCATAACTCTTTCATTAACTCCTTCTTCTCCATTACTCCTCCCACCCACCAAAGAAATCCTAGGCAAGTGCAATCTTGCTTCATGATGGATCTCCCATTTTATTTTTCCATTCTTTTCTCCACTTGATTCTAAGCCTCTTTAGAACTTGGCATTTTCGATTTTGATGGATAGATTTTTGTAGTTCTAAGTTTTATTTTCTCTTATTTTTCTTGGTTTTGATCTATTAAAGCTTGGTATTTCCTAAAACCAGTCATCCCAGGCTATAGAAAATCTCGTTCTATGCAGTTTAGACCCTTGAAAGTCTCAATTCGGACTTATTTTGAGCAAGTTATGGCATTTTGAAGTTTTCAGGTTCCATGAGTTCTTCTTTGCTGTTTTGAGAATAAGAGAGAGCCTGGCGCAACCTAGCCCATGTGCCCTTTGGCCTTGGCGCAACCTAACCCGGCGCACCCCAATGTCCGGTGCACCCTAGTGCCTGGCGCAACCAGACCTGACGCAGTGCCCGGCGCACCCCAGCCTGGCGCAACCCCGCTCAGGCGCCATCTGTCCCCCTTGGCGCCACCTGTTATCCCTGGCGCTACTTGACCAGAATCACTTATTGCCATGATACCCCTTGCCCCCCATGCATGTTCTCCTAGTTCTTGTTGTATATGCCTGTGATCTTGCATGTAACTTGTACTTGACCTATCTTGTGATGACCCGGCTCGATAACTTGTTGAGCATAGCATGACTTGCCCGTATTGATCATGACATGAACACGACTTGACATGAACACGGCATGATAATCTTGATAGTGGCCCATCGAGGCGCACTCCTGACAAGTAATCTTGACAAGTAACAAGTAACCCGACATGACATGATAATCTTGAAAGACTGTTGCGACAGCTACCCTGACTTGCAAAATAATACTTTTCTTGACACCGTGGTTGATTTTCCTGATTGTGATTGTACAAACTACCTGTCTCGCCCTGCATCATGTCTAGGACATGGATTCTTGGTTACCACGGTCAGAGATTCATAATAAATTTGACTAGATTAATGACTAGATTGATCAAGTAGTTCATATAGAGAGGTTTTCCCAGTTACAGGCGATCCTGTTATCTCGGCCACACATGAGTGGACTTGTAGCCTGCCGACGAGTAGGGCACATTTCCAGCCCACTGTTATATGGGTCACTTCTTGAAATCATAAATACTAAAACATACTGCCATGTGTTGCACTCCAAGTCACCTAATTATTCTCTAAACTCTTGATAACTCTAAGCAACCTCGCCTGGATAACCTGGATAGCTGCAGGACTTGTGACTCGGGAATATCTCAAATGCATCTCATTAGTAACTTGGTATGTGATAACCCTAGTTTAGCTAACGATCACTACAAAAAAAGTGTCTTTCTGGGACGCCAAAAATCCGTCTTAAGAAGGCCAAAATTAGTCCTAAATCATAATTTGGGACGAATTTTATGACGAAATATAACAGTGCTATTAGGGTGGTGTGGCAAAAAGTTTTAGGACGAAAAATACCGTCATAATTTGGTTTTAGGGTCGAAAGATCTACCCGTACCAAAATAGTTTGAATTATTATAAATTTATGGCGGTTTACTAAATTATCCCAAAATAAAAGAGTTTGTGACAAAATTTACTTGTGTCACAAAAGAATGTCGTTTATATCTAGAACAATTACATAACCGTCCCAAAAGTAATACTTATGAAATTATTGTTTAAATTTTCCAGCTATAAAAATATACAATTTAAATACACATATAACATAATTCATATGATCATGGCTGTTATCGAGCTTGTCCACAGACGTATATCCAGGAGTCAGAGCTCCCATAATAAAAAAACTTAACAACATCAAGCATTTTTTACTATCATTTACAAAATAGAAAAACATATTACATTAAGTAGAAGACAACAATAATCCCAAGTTTGGGGTTTTACAAACTAACCCTACCGCCATAACAAAATGCAAATCCTAATTTGGAAAAACTATCCCGCAGTGTTCTGTGCAAATATAATTTGCACAGATAAATCAAATTTTACAAACAGTATTAAAAACAATTAAAACAATTACAAATTGATATTAAAACAATTTAAATAATTACAAAATAATTTTTTGCCTTAAAAATTATTTAAAAATTCTAGAAAAATTCTTAATAATTATAATAATTCATTTTAAAGATATAAATGCTATTTAAAATTATAAAAAATAATATTTTAAATTCTAGGGGCTTAAAAATCTTTTCTTCTTGAAAAATTTTGTCCTCAAAATTTATAAGGATAGAAGACTTTACAAACATTTAATATAGCAAACAATGCAAACAAATGACTAAGGCTACTATTAAGACTAACCTCTAAGGCATCAAGCGGGAACGGATGGTTCCCTCGTGGCTGTTGGGTCGAACAAGTAAGGATATCTCTACCTCATGTCCGACTCCCTCTGCCAAGTAGATTCATCCGGAGAGTGACGGCTCCAAGCTACTCGTACTAAGGGTATAACTTTGTTCCTCAGCCTCTTCTCCCTCCTGTCCAATATCTCCACTGGCTGTTCAGTAACCGCAAGACTTGATCCGATCTCCAACTCTGAATGATCTAGCACATGGCTGGGGTCTAGAACGTATCTCCTCAGCTGAGACACATAAAAGACATCGTGAACTCCTGCTAGGTTGGGTGGAAGCGCAACCCTGTAAGCTACCTCTCCGATCCTGCCAAGTATCTCGAATGGCCCGATATATCTGGGGCTCAACTTGCCGCCTCGTCCGAACCGGATCGTCCCACTAGTAGGTGATATCTTCACCAGCACCATATCTCCGTCAGCGGACTCCATCGGTCTGCGACTAGCATCGGTCCAGTATTTCTGCCTGTCCTGAGCGTCTCTGAGCCTGTCTCTGATCATCCCGACCTTCTCTGCTACATCCGTGATCATCTCCGGCCCAAGCATAACTTTATCCCCAATGTCATCCCAAAAGAGCGGTGTACGATATCGTCGTCCATAAAGTGCCTCGAAAGGAGATATATCGATGCTGGCTTGGTAGCTGTTGTTGTATGAAAACTCTACCAAGTGCAGATGGCTCTTCCATGATCCGCCAAAGTCCAGCACACAAGTCCTCAGCATGTCATCTAGCGTCTGTATCGTCCTCTCAGACTGTCCATCTGTCTGCGGGTGGTACGCTGTACTGAACTTGAGCCGACTGCCCAACTCTTCCTGTAAGCTCCTCCAGTAGTGGGACGTAAATCTGCTATCTCGGTCCGACACGATGTTCACTGGTACTCCGTATAAGCGAACTATCTGCTGCATGTATAGCTCCGCCAACTTTTCGGTGGAGAGCCCCACCTTGAAGGGTATGAAGTGCGCACACTTCGTCAGCCTGTCAACGATGACCCAATTGGCATCCTTCCCTCCTTGGGAACGAGGAAGCCCTGAGACAAAGTCTATCGTAATGTGTTCCCACTTCCACTCGAGAATAGGTAACGGCTGCAATAGACCAGCTGGCCTCTGACGCTTCGCCTTGACCTGCTGGCAAACTAGGCATCTCAAAATAAAATATGATACATCCCTCTTCATCCCGTGCCACCAAAGATGTTCCCGTAAGTCATGGTACATCTTGTTGGCACCAGGGTGAATAGAATATCGCGATCGGTACACCTCCTGCAAGACTGCCTCTATTAGCTCTCCCTTCGGCACGCATAACCGGCTGCCATGCCTCAAGGATCCATCCTCTGCTACGGTGAAGTCATCTAGCAATCCAGCTAAAGCTTGGGCTCGAAGTCTGCGGAGGCTCTCATCTGTGGACTGTGCCTCCTTGATCTGCTCTATCAAACCTAACTGAATGTCTAGCACCATCATCTGTATCACTAATCCTGGCCGAACTATCTCGATACCGAGCTTCTTCAAATATTCTCGCAAATATCGATCTATCATCAGATACCATGCCATCGGATGCCTGCTCAGCGCTTCTTCCACCACAATTGCCTTCCTGGGGTGATACTGTAAATCGATGTCGAAGTCCTTCATCAACTCCGACCATCATCTCTACCTCATGTTCAGCTCTTTCTGCGTGAATACTGTTTGCCATGAAAATCTTTTGATGTAATTTTAATACAAACAGAACAGTGTTACAATGTAGGACTTAGACGTAGTCCTAGGAGTACACTTTTGTTTAATCTGGATCCCTTGTGCCGATGGAGCAAGTGGTAATACGTTGACTCCATTGACGATCTGACGACGGTTCTCGGTTCTCTGAAGATCTGGGTTGCTCTAGGTGCAGGAGCTTGCGGAGAGAAAGAAGACGTTGAGTGTCTGTATCTGCCTCTCTCTATATGTTGCTGATGATTGCATGACGTCTCTGTCTGTGTGTGTATGTTCATGTGTGGAAGAAGAAAAATGATCCCTCTATTTATAGTCTGCAGGCTGGCTGCTCATACGCGCATATGTAGGATGCGCCTGGACGCGGAGACGCTATGTGGTGATTGTTGATGGAGGCGCATAGACGATGCGCCCAGATTGAGGAGTTGAATTCTTCATGTTGCTGTTGTGGGCTGGCACGTAGCACGGGAGAGAATCTTTCTGTTGCTGAGATCTTGGGTGAATCGAGTCAAAGGACATGTGTCGTAGCCCATGGCTCGAAGATCTCGGATTTGGTGGACAATGATCTGGTAGGATGCACCTGGGATTGGGCGCATAATCTTTGGAAGTCACGAACCAATCGGGGCGCATGGCTTTTAAGGCGTATACGAGGCTCAAGTAGTGACTTTTACTTCTATCTTTAGGGATCAGAGAAAAGTCTGAGGCGCACGGCTTTTGAGGCGCATACAGAGCTTCAGTAGTGACTTTACTTCTGTCTTTAGGGATCAGAAAAAAGTCTGAGACGCATGGCTTTTGAGGCGCATGCAGAGATTTGGGTGCATGGCTGCCAAGGCGCATGCGAGATGGTTGGGCGGCCACGTGGCTGTAACCGCCGGAGGAAAGTAATGATGATGCTGACGTAGGTGACGCTTCGTCTTCTGAACTCGGGAGACGTGCTGCCAACTCTATCAGACTTCAGCATTAATGTTCTTTGACGGGTGATGGGCTGTTGAGTGGGCGCGTCGATCTGTATTCCACTAGGCGCATGGGGACGCATGGGCGCATCCTCATGAGGCGCTTGGTGCTGATGGGCGCGTTTGTATGATGCACGGTGTTCATTGGTCCGTCTGTTGAGTTCTTCGAGTCATTAATGGCTCTCTGACTTAGCTGAATTCGAAGGGGTAAATTTATCATCATGAATACAAGTTCATTGCACTAACTTCGGGAAAGTTGCCACTTGGCGCATGGGTTTGATTTGCCCTGGCCTATGAATAGCAACAGTTTGAGAGAGTTTTGTTGTCTCTCCCTTGACTTCTCGACGAAGATGGATTCGACTGATCCTCCTCCTTGGCAAGATGTTGTACTGTGGGTGATGGTTCTCCTTGTTCGAAGAAGCTTTGAAGGTGAACTCCATCAGAAGATAAGAGCCCCAGGCTGGTAGATGCGCCTGTGCATTGACGAGGAAGTGATTCACTCTGACCGGGCAGAATGATGCGCTGGGATACAGGCACAGCATGTTGCAACTGCTGAAACACAGACTACCTTGGTGGTGGAGCTACTGTCTTACGGCAGCAACAGTTGATGACGACCGTAGCACAAGTGTGCCCTGTCAGGGGCGTATTATGCTTGTCGGTCGGCTCTCCTGATCGGCGTTTGTGAATGATCATATTACGCAAATCGTTAGAGGAGAGTGCCACCTTCACACCCCCATCAGGCGCATGGTAAGGCCAAGCGCCGGGGTGGTCAAGTGAGAGTGCCACCTTTACACCCCTATCAGGCACATGGCAAGGCCAAGCGTCGGGGTGGTCAAGTGAGAGTGCCACCTTTACACCCCTATCAGGCGCATGGCAAGGCCAAGCGTCGGGGTGGTCAAGTGAGAGTGCCACCTTTACACCCCCATCAGGCGCATGGCAAGGCCAAGCGTCGGGGTGGTCAAGTGAATGCTGCGTCCCTTGATCCAATACCAAACAGGCGCTCAGATCAGTAGTAGGGGTACAACACTTAAAGTGACTTGAACGAACCTCGGACGCACAACCAGTGGAGGCGCGGGAGTTCGAGACCACAGGGTTTGCCTTGCTTGACTTGGTTGCGAACGCAGTAGATGTGCCCAAGCGAGGTAAGGACTTGGACGGTCGGCTCGTTTCTGGCGCAGAAGCACCCGAGTCGACCTTGTACAGCTTACTATCTGCAGCGCGTATGATTGTGAGCGCATGCTTCTGGTTTGCCGTTGGCATAGCTCGTTTGAGGCGCATGGCCCGTGCCGCCTTGGACTTTTTCGTACCAGCCCGCTGGGGCGCATAGTACTCAAAGTCCAAATTATCCTCGCCATAACAGCGAGTGAAGAACTTACAGCCAACCCAGAAGAAGAGAAGAACAACTGCAACTTTTTGTGGTTCGAACGGGCTCCCTGGATAACGGGCTCCCTTTTCTTGTATTTATTTTGGTGCCCTTTTCAAAGGAGACAAGAGGGCTCTACATATAGAGTGGAATGAGACCTCTCTTCTTCTCCTTTCCGATGTGGGATTAAAAGCAAGATCCCTTCTTTTTCATGCTTCTACAAACACATACTTCAAGCTCTTGTGGTCAGTAAAGATTTCCACTCGCTCTCCGTATAAGTAGTGTTTCCACAACTTGAGTGCAAAGATCACCGCAGCTAACTCTAGGTCGTGGGTAGGATAGTTTCGTTCATGAGTCCGTAATTTCCTAGATGCATAAGCAATCACTTTCCCATGCTACTGTAGGACACATCCTAGCCCCTTTTCCGAAGCATCGATGTATATGGTGAAACCTCCAGACCCTGAAGGTAATGTCAGAACTGGAGCGGTCGTCAGCCTCCTCTTCAGCTCCTCAAATGCTGCCTGGCAGTCCTCTGACCAGATGTACCCTGCGCCCTTCCATGTCAGTTTCGTCATCGGTTCAGCTATCCTAGCAAAGTCCTGGACGAACTTCCTATAATAGTCGGCTAAACCCAGAAAACTCCTGATCTCTGAAATTGACGTCGGAGCCTTCCATGTCTCAACGGCAAAAATTTTCCTGGGATACACCGAGATCCCCTCTCCAGTAACTACATGACCGAGAAACTCCACTCAGTCCAAAAAAAAACTCGTACTTCGACAATTTGGCATACAACCTCTCCTACCTCAGAATCCCTAAAACTATCCGCAAGTGCTCTGTGTGCTCCTCCGGCGTCTTCGAGTATATCAGGATGTCGTCGATAAATACTACGACGAACTTATCCAGATACTGGTGAAATGTCTTATTCATCAAGTTCATAAAGACAGCCGAAGCATTTGTGAGACCAAATGGCATCACCAAAAACTCGTATTGCCCGTACTTCATGTTGAACGTCGTCTTCTATATGTCTGCAGCCCTGATTTTCACCTGGTGGTAACCGGATCTCAAATCTATCCAGAAAAATACCTTCGTCCCACTCAACTGGTCGAACAAATCATCTATCCTAAGCAGAGGATATTTGTTCTTAATGGTGATGGTATTCAACGCCCAATAGTCAATACACAACCGGACTGTACCATCCTTCTTCGGTATAAAGAGTAATGGTGCTCCCCATGGAGAAGCACTAGATCGAATGAAACCCTTTTTCAACAGGTCATCAATCTGCTCCTTCATCTCTACGACCTCCTTGGGGTTCACTCTATAGCAATCTCGGGATACTGGTGATGAATCCGGTACTAAATCTACTCTGTCAGGCGAAAGTCCTGGAAGATCCTCTGGGAATACATCCATAAACTTCCTAATGATAGGGTGTGGCGGTGCTATCTCCCCAACTATCGCACAACAGTTCGGCTCTAGGCTGATCTCCGGTCCTGTCCTCCTGACACTGAATGGTGCCGTGCATGGAGGACTGAACAGAATACTACCCTCATGGCAGTCTATAGTTGCGTGAGCATAGCTAAGCTAGTCCATCCCCAATATGATATCATACCCGGGGAGTGGCATCACAAAGAATCGTCCCCTAAACTCTCTCCCAGCTATAGTAATAGAGCATCTATAGATAGCCCTAATGGGTACTGGTCCGCCTCCTATCATTACTCTACTTATCTCCTCGGTAGGTGTAGCTACTAAGTGGTGTTTATGCAAAAACTCTAATGACAGGAAGCTATGTGATGCTCCGGAATCAAACAAGCATAGAGCTAGAAAAGTATGTAAATAAATATGACCTGCGATGACGTCAGCCAAATAATCTGGTTTCGAAACCTGCTCCGGTTCCGCCTCAAGTGCCAGACTATAAGCCTTCCCCTAGGGTCCCTTCTGCTGCTGCAGATGTTGCCCAAACCTCTGTTGCTGAGTCAGAAGCGACGATCCTCTAGACGGGGGTCCGGTACCTGGTACCCTCACTATTGGGCACTCCCAAAGCTGGTGGGTGGCAGACCCGCAAGCTAAGCACTGCCTCAACCTCTTTCTGCAGATGAAGTAATCATGCCATGGCCTTCGGCAAAATATACACAGAGCTCCCTTCTGCGGCTGAGGTCCCGGAGCTCTAACTGGTCGGGTTGGGTGATGTGGTGTGGAATGACGGTATGTCTGCTGGTGCGGCGTCGGTGCTCTCGACTGGAAAGCCTGACGCTTGGAAGGTCCTTCGTGGTGTACAGGAGCCGGTCTCTTGTAAATATGAAGATGCTCCTCTATGCTCCGGGACAACTCTAGGCTCTGGTAGTAGTCAATCGTCCCGTTCGCTACTATAAGAATGCCAATGTCTGGAACTAGACCATGGCAAAACCTACGCGTCATCTCCTCTGGGTCTGCAACTAGACTAGGAGCAAAACGGCTCAGGCGACTAAACTCTGCTGTATATTTGTCAACAGAACGGTTCCCCTGCTGGATGTTCTAGAATCGTAGCCCCATGGCTACCCTAGCGGTGGTCGAGAAGAATTTTTTCTTGAACTGGGTCTTGAACTGATCCCATGTGGCCTTCCCTATCCCGAAAAGCGGCTCATTCCTGAACCAAACTCCTGCCAATTCTATCAACAAAAATCTCGCTGCCTTGACCTGGAGGTCACCCGGTAACCTAGCTCCAAGGAGCTTCCTCTCTACCGAGTCTAGCCAGTCATCTGCTACTACGATGCCCTCGGTCCCCAGAAACTCCTTGGGGTTCAGACCCATGAAGTCCTTGATTGTCCCCGCTCTCTGCCGTGGTTCTACCGGTGGTGGGACCACGGTACGCTCCTCAGAACGCTCCATGCTCTGGCGGAGTAGGGTGGTTTTCTCCTGATGGGTCGTTAGGAACCCCTGGATCAGAGTGAGCAGTTGGTTCCCGTCGAGAGTGACGGAAGCCTGGGCAGGTATAGTAATAGGTGGAGGTGGGAGTATCGGGTCCTGCTGGGACTGTGATGTGGAAGGTGGTGGAGGCATCTGGGTTGATGGATTTGTGGAGTGGGGGAGTATAGTTGGTAGATGTGGAGGTACATCGGTCAATTGGTCAACCGACTGGGTAGGGAGTGTGCCATTTTCAGGCGTGGCATACTGGGATGAGCAGGTGAGCACCATCTAATAGATAAATAAAAGAACTTATAAGGACTCTTTTAAGTAAACAATCATAAACAAGAAAATCTAATTGTAATAGCGAGCATATGATGTGATGTGTTTCCTATGTTGTAAACCTAGTAATCCTCTAGGTGTTCTAATCGTAATTCCTAATGTTGTCTAGTTACCTTAAGTTCCTAATTGCAGGCATGCTTGGTACAATGATGTAACCAAACAATTTAGTCAGGACCTGCATGGGCCACCACTAAAAACATGTCACGATCCGCTACCCAAATTGCTGGGCCGGGCCGAGTCATGTCCAGCCTACGCTTAAGATAAATCGTAGTAAGATGTTCTGAGGATAAGTAAGATCAGACCAAAGTATGCTAACAATTCTATATTTAATAATGAGTCAGAATATATCCATACACAAAATCATCTCGTATATAAGTATGTTCCGAGTACATGGCTAAAAGGTAAAACTGGATACAGGTCCAGTTACAAAATACATAGTCTAATACACGACTACTCTCAAAAGTCCCAAGTAAATAAACAAACTAGACGAGTTTTCCTGCAGGTACATCCTCGTAAAGTATAGCCTGGTCCTCGGCAGCAACTCCATAGTAGGAATCACAAAGTAACTCCTCCTCAGAAAGTATACCTACAACGTTATCCTGTCAGGACGGAAGCAAGTAATGATTCTAGTAAACTAAATATACAAAACATAAAATAAACAGGAGTGTAATGAACAGGAATCATGTTATATCATAATCTATCATGGCAAGGATACAAATGTCATGGAGACAGATGTATATGTAATATTTAAAACTGTAGCAGGTACGTGATCATCAATAGGAGTACAATGTGCAGGGGCACATAATGAAATGTACTTCCGTACAAGTAATACGGCGATAGATGTACATACGCACAAATCCTCTTTGAGATAAAGGCCTACGGCGTGGTAACATATAAAATGAAACTTTGCTCGCTATGTAAAAGGGGCATGATCACGTACTCAACTATCAGTTTTTCCATAACCCCGTTGTTAAACATGTGAGAGATATAAGAACTATCCTAAGCATGGTAGGGACTGAAAATAATGTAACATGTGAAGATTTAACTTGCTACCCCAAGGATCAGCATTTAACATGGTTGGATCACAGTTTATTGTTATGACAGTATATAAAGTTTGTAGAGTTACTTGCCTTTAGCAAAGCAAGGTAGTGATAGAAATTCTATAGATGTCTAGTGACTCGTCACTGTAGAAATAATACATAAACTTAGTTTTCATACTAAGTTAAACACTAAGACACTAGTAGTGCGATACGACTTTCTGACTGGACACCTAGCCAAATGATGACTTTAGCATAGGAGACCAATGTGGGATGACACAATACCCAAACTAACTTTCTAGGGCCTTTACACTAGTGTAGGATGAGGTCCAAAACTAAAATAACTCAAATCAATACAAAACTTTGTAAGTCGTAACTACTCAATAAATAAATCAGACTGTACACTGTATTCCAACAATTTTTGAGATAGCCATAAAGCTCAATTTTACATAAAATAAAGTACCAAGATGATAATTGTTAATTATAGAAATTTATACTAATTTTTTCGGAATTTAAAAACCCTGATAGATATTTATTAAAAATTAGCAAACATAGGTATCCTGAAAATGAGTTCTGTTTTCCTATTTTTATAAAATGCCAAAAGTACTTATTAAATGCTGGAAAAATTATATTAAATTATCTACATTAACATAGTATTTCAATACAGTTTTTCCCAGATTTTTATAGTAAATAAATATATATAAAAATTCAAAAATAGCAAGTAACAATTTCTAGAAATTAATTAATTAATTATTTAATATTTTTTCCACGTATTCAAAATTGAACCGTATTCCAGATACAGAATCTAAAGTCATGAATCAAGTCCAATATGACTTTTACAGACTTTGAATATATTAGACACATTTGGACCCAAAAACCCATGCTAGGTTTGGACATCAAATGACCATGATTAATAAAATACAGTAATTCAACTATAAATATTAAAGTATTTTAATAATATATTTTAAAGTGGTAAAATATACAAGTCATAAAATTATATAATAAAATAACTTGTGAATTTATACATAATAATATTTTGCACAAAATTATATTTGAAATACATATACATATATAACAAATACATTTATAAATATATACATAAATATATAGATATTTAGATATATAATGAATATATATATATATATATATATATATATATATATATATATATATATATATATATATATATATATATATATATATATATATATATATATATATATATATATATATATGTATATATATTCAGTATATATAATAATATACTAAATATAAAAAATATATATATATAATAAGTAAAAATAATATATATATATATAATAAGTAATATATATATATATATATATATATATATATATATATATATATATATATATATATATATATATATATATCAGTATATATAATAATATATATATATACATATACATATATACATATATATAAATACATATATACATATATATATGTAATAAAACAAATAAAATTAAAAACAAAACAAAACAAAACGAAAGGGGGGCTCGAACTCGGCCTATTGGAATATGGGGGCTTAACATTGCTCGGACTGGCCAGGGGTCAGCTCAAGTTAGCTTGATAGGGATAGGGTTTAGTTAGTTTTATAGTGAATTAGGTTAACGGGTTTTAAACCCATTACTGTGCATTCAAACCCGAAACCCAATCCAATAGACCCGTGTCCTGACAGTTAAGGACACGAGTTTTCGAACCTGATACCGAATCCTGTGTCCTGGGGCTAAAATGACACGCACGACATGAATGACGTGTGTCCACGTTCATCACTGGACTCCCCAACACTGGGCGAGTCCATACGTGTGTATACGAGACACGAAAGCAAAGCGGACACGAAAAGACACGTACGTGTCCGATGGGCGTTGTCGATCGGGGCTGCTAGCGGCGGTTGTAGGCGTCGGGGTCGTCGGAGGAAAATGACGCTGAGTTCGTCACGTCGTGGCAAACAAAATGGTAGTGGTAGGAGGCGGTGGCGCGGCCTGTAGGGGCGGCGCTCCTAGATCTAGGGTTCCGGCTAGCTCGTCGGAGAAAAAATGTGGTAGGAAGGTGGTTACGGTGGTCGTGGTGATGTCTAGGGTTAGGGTTTGGGTCGGGGGGCTTTTATAGAGTCGAATGGCGGTGGAATTAGGGTTAGGGTTACGGGAAATTAGGGTTTTAGGTCGATCGTCGGTCGTCGGTGAGGTCGTGGGGGGGTGACGGGTGTTTTCGGTTAGGTCCCCCAAGTTTGGGGTTTTACAAACTAACCCTACCGCCATAACAAAATACAAATCCTAATTTGCAAAAACTATCCCGCAGTGTTCTGTACAAATATAATTTGCACAGACAAATCGAATTTTGCAAACAGTATTAAAAACAATTAAAACAATTACAAATTGATATTAAAATAATTTAAATAATTACTAAATGATTTTTTTTGCCTTCAAAATTATTTAAAAATTCTAGAAAAATTCCTAATAATTATAATAATTCATGTTAAAGATATAAATGCTATTTAAAATTTTAAAAATAATATTTTAAAATCTAGGGACTTACAACAATAGAGTGGAAGAACAAAATAAAATCTACTCGTTGCCAGGGTTACGTCTTATGGTCACCATCTGGCTGGAAGGTAGGGAGATCCTCTGGAGCTGCTCCGGTATCTGGCCATACAAAACCAGCTGGGTCTGATCCCAGAAAGAGCAAGTGCCACAAGGGAGGCTTCACTTAAGAACTAAAACCAACATATCATAACATAAAATAAGGAAGATAATAATAAGACATGAAATCTAAATAGAGCAATAAATGTCATGTGGATGAGAAATCATTATGATAAGTTATTGATAAAGTAAGCATAAGCAATCATGTTCCGAAGTAGCCAGGTACTGGAACAATGACAAGGCTTGGACTGGTTAAACTCCATCCAACATTCACGGCCAAGCAATAAGTACGGCTTGATACTTTAACTAACTAGGGTTATCGCAGGCCTGGTTACTAACAAGATGCAATGAGATTGATCCAACAGTCACAAGCCCTGCAGGCCATCCAGGTTATCCAGACGACATTAGGGGTTGAGTTCATGTGGGTAATCGTCCAAGAAATGCATGTACCCTTAAGTAGCTTGGAGGGTGCAACACATGACAGTGTGCTAGAAATGTGCCCTACTCGACGGCAGGCTGGAAATCCTATGATGGGGCGCCCAGATAACGGCATTGCCTGTAGCTGAGAAATCTCTTCATGACTACTGGATTATTCTAGTTATTAACCTTATTCAGTTTCAGTAGTTACCCCTGACCGTGGTACTCAGGGGTCCATGCCCTAGACATGATGCAAGACAATACTGGTCCATTTGTACAAACACAATCGTCCACGGTGTCCAGGCAATTCATTCTTGTCAAGTCATGCTAGCCGTCGTAACAGCATTCAATAGTTCCCATTATGCTTACTTGTCATGCCATGCCATGTCTTATCAATTTACTTGTTAGACCATGCCGTGTACAACCATCATTCCAATCATACCATCCAACCGTGATTATCAAGTTCATGACAAAGTGCAAGAACATAGAAAGGCGATCGGAGTACGCCCAAGGGCTCAAGACTCTACGCTAGTGAAACTACGCTAGGCCAAGGGGCCCCGAGCGTAAAATAGCTTTACGCGGGCAAGACCGAGGAAGGGCCGCTCCCTACGCGGGCAAAACTATACGTGAGCGGGACTCTACGCGAACAAGCACCCTACGCGAGCGAGCACTCCACACGAGCGGAGTAGCCCCTGCGTAGAGTTGGAACGAACCCGACGTAGAAGAGATTACGCTGGCACGCATATGCGTGTGCGTAAAGGGGGAAACACTATGCGAGCACGTAAAACGTGTGCGTAAAAGGGGAAAAACACTACGCTGGCACGTAAAACGTGTGCGTAAAAGAGGAAAATTACTACGCTGGCACGTAAAACGTGTGCGTAAAGGCTAGTCTTCTCCCCAAGGCCAAGACAAGCAGCCATGGGACTTAAGAACTCAAGAAACCCCATCTCGGTCAAGACTTGATGAAATCCAACCACTCAAAAGCCAAACTTGCGTAGGATCGAAATTTCTACTACATGGAACTCTCAATCTCCGGAAACAACCAAGTTTAGTAGATCAAAACCCAAAAAATTTGAAAATACAACAAACTTAGATCTACAAGAAATAAATCATGGAAGTTGAAAATGCTAAGTACTAAAGTGTCTTAGAATCTCGTGAGGAAGACAATGGAACAACAAAATAGAGTTCCTCCATGAAGCAAGTTGCACTTGCCTAAGCCTCTCTCTTGGTAGGTGGAGAGAGTAATGAGAAAGAAGAAGGAGTTTAATGAGAAAATGAATGAGGAGAGAGAAGGGGTTATTGGGTTAATAAATAAGGGATGGTGGTAGGTAGGGGTTTGCATACTAACCCGAATCGAACCAAACCAAGCCGAACCCAACCGAACCCGATGCATGCCAAGGCCAAAATAGACCACACGAACCATGAAAGGCTAATTAACCCATGCCAATGCAAAAACCCAAGACTAGCCAGCCAGGATAAGTCGAAATACGGGTCCGAGATACGTACATGTATACCAAAATTCGTATAACAAAATCTGAGGGTGACAAAAGTACTGAAGTTCACGTTCTGATTTGGGAGCTAAATATACTTGCATAATGATGCGGAACAAGTTTGAAATTTAACTTACATTTACTAACAAAATATTCAATCCGTATCTGGTTGCTTGTTCTGCATGATCATGGTAACTAAACAAAATAGACGAATAAGGATGACATAGAGGATAAACTTACATGTTATCAGGATCACAATTTATGTTTGGAGGTGGGCAAGTTTGCATCTGAGCTATTTTTCAAATCATTTAATTGGTTGTCATCCGTTGGCTTGGAACTCTTAGCAACATTCTGCACTAAAGTTAGTGCATGCGACAAACAACTATTCTTATATGACTTAGCCACGAGAGAGAAAAAATACTAAATAAAATGAACATAAGAAGGGAACCTATTTTTCATTGGCTGAAGTACGAGATGTAGGGGTGAGCATTATTCGGTTTTGAACCAAAAACCGAGCCGATCCGAACCGAATAAGAGATTCGGTTCGGTTTTAAAAAAAATCGGTTCGGTTTCGGTTTTGAAAATACTAAATTTTCTTATTCGGTTTCGGTTTTGGGTTTCGGTTTCGGTCCAAAACCGAAAACCGAATAAAAAAACTTAGTTTATATATATATATATATATATATATATATATATATATATATATATATACTATAGGTATATAATAAATATATCTATGTATATTTATTTATCATATATATTAACAAAAAACACACAAATAAACCCAAAAACCGAATAAACCGAAAACCGAACCGATTTAATTCGGTTCGGTTCGGTTATTGACCAATTCGGTTCGGTTTCGGTTTTGCTTATTCGATTTCGGTCCAATTCGGTTTTCGGATATTCGGTTCGGTTGGAACCGAATAAACCGAATACTCATCCCTAACGAGATGCAACATTTAACTCAACTACTTAATCATGTATTACCAATATAAAAGGTGAAAGCTTTCATTTTTTGCGAGTAACCTAAATAAGGGCTAGTTATACTTCAAGTCAAAATTGCAAAAAAAAAAAAAAAACTTCTGTAAAATGAGCATAAAAAGGAACCTCTCTTTCATTGGTTGAACTAGATGCCACATTCAACTCCGCAAGTGAATCCTGCATTACCAATAGAAAAGGTGAAAGATTTAATTTTCTGCGATAACCTAAATTTGGGCTAATTATACTACAAGCAAAATTTCAAACAACCATCAATTAACTACGAGTTCCCCTATTTACTAACTTGCATGTGTTTACACGACCAAAAATAAATTGAACAGATTCCAAAATGGAAAGAAGAAGAAAAAATTCACCCTACACAATTGGCCAATACCTATTGCATGAATGCCATGAACTATCTTGCATAGGCACGAATGCGACATAGACCTTGTGACATGGACATGGCATCGGTTTTGTGTGTCAGTGTATTGTATTTTGGAGTATGTATGTTGTGTGTGATACCTCCAAATTTTTGAGTGTATGGTTGCTTCCTAACTCTTGGTCAAGTATACTCGCATCAGTTATTTTGATAAAGACCATAAAAACAACTTTTTCACATCCATAGCTTACAACATAGCATGCAACTTTTGGTAACGAACATTTTTTCCTCTCAAAACTTACACAAGAGAGAATCTTACCCTATGTTGCACGGATACCAACTAAAGTAGTATAAATGAAAAGATTTAGACATACATGTAGAAAATATCTCATATAAAAAATGCACACACAAACCCAAACATCTCCCTCAACTTGAATTCAAGTCAGAACCTATACCCAAGCCTACATTTTTTTATCATTTTTTATCAAACCTAATGATTCTTATGCAACTTGCATATCAAAAAATTATAACAAGTATGGACACTTAGTTTGTACTTGTTGTCAATTGTGGACCTGCC